>CM064577.1:32992279-33114115 GCA_032716605.1 Paralithodes platypus | reverse complement strand
GTAGGACACAAAATGTCGCGTTGGCCAGTGTCTTCTAACTATGGAATCCCTAGGTATGTTGATTCAGAAGTTTGGCCATTATTCCCCAAAGGTTTTGGTTGCGCTACGCTTGATGTTCCCTCGGCCTCCAGTGCTGCCTCTACTACCACAGTGGTCAACCCGTGGCTCTTCCTGCCCATAGAACTGCTCCAAGGCATCAACTACAGCCTGGCACACACCGCTATGACCTCCTTCACCAGCCACATAGCGCCCCCGGGAGCACCAGCCAACCTACAGAGTATTGTCAAGGCGGTGTGCTCTATGCAGGTATGGGGAGTCTACCTTTTAAGGGAGACCTTTTCGGTGGTACCGGGGAGATCGACCGTAACTTGGAGTAAGGGGAGATTTCCACGGGAGTGATTTTTTTGTTATGGACCCCTTTCTTAGCTCATGTTTTGCCTCATTGCTTTTGAGGTTTTAAGCCGTTCGCCCCCATTAGCGATTTTGAGAAGTGTCACCCCGGTCAGTCAATTTTTCAAGACCTTTCATGTTATGTAGGTGTTAATTTTTTCTTGGCGAGCGGATAGAGAGCCTGTAATTTTAGCGGAACCGGCTTTTAGCCAGGATATTTTCTACCGAAAAAATTTACAAATTTAACTTGAAAGGTGATCTAGGGGTGTGTCATTTTATAGGGATGCGGGGTCTAGGAAAATAAACTAAAAAACCTCCCATTAAACCAGCAAGCGTGATAGGGCCTCACGGTAGTATCTGTCTAGCGTAGTGATAGGTCTCACAGAAGG
Organism: Paralithodes platypus; assembly: GCA_032716605.1. Lineage (NCBI taxonomy): Eukaryota > Metazoa > Arthropoda > Malacostraca > Decapoda > Lithodidae > Paralithodes > Paralithodes platypus. The sequence goes on along the minus strand of CM064577.1, from coordinate 33,113,336 downwards.
CCCAGGAAAATATACCCCAAAAAGACCCTATCAGGAACTCAAATGGAAGCAATATTTGATTAGGTAATAACTCACTATCCAGTTACCTCCTTCCTCTCCCCTACATGTGTCCCCCCCAACCACTCACTCTCCTTGCCCCATTTTCTATCCAAACTTCCCCCCTCCTCAATTTTTGGTTATTAGTCCTAGCTCATATTTTCGTCATTCCTCCCTTTCCCCGCACGAAAATATGATAAGTCACACTCCGTCACACTCCCTCCTCCCTCTTCACATGCGCGGGAAAGAGCTGGAAGGGTTCAGTGGTGTCTCAAGCAGGCCCAGCAAGCAGACCTATGTTGGCATGCTCTCTCTCTCGCTCAATCCAACCACTACGCCACAAATATACGGTTTTCACTAGATATTTGCAGTTTAAACATATCTTCTGGTCTTTATCCGTCTTATGTTCATCATACAAGTAAAATAAATGCACAGAAATAATGCTTTATATGGTAGATATAACGAATGCTGTCAGAATCAACGGTTAAATGGCGTCATGGTGATTGATGAAGGGGTTAAAAGAAACACCAGTGTGACGCATGTCCAGTGTGAAGCCTGCTGTAACAGAAAGACCGCCTAGTCATGCCCCCTTCCACTCTCGCTAGGATCGTCAGGGCAGGAACTTTTGGGCTGTAGTCTATGTAGAGTTTCCTAAGACTTAGTTCATGTGAGCCGGTTGGGGGGTGCATAGCTATAATGGGTATGAATATTTATTTTTTGTTTTCATCTGAGGTCCCAACAAACGAGTTCTCTTTATTTTATAATCATTAGTTATAAGGGTATTGTTAGTGTAAAAACGTATTTGTATTAATTAGGGGGGAGATCTGCGCAGAAGAAAGCAGCCAACAGTTGGGGGTCAGTGGGTAGCGTTCGCTGATTGGCGTGGAGGTGAGGCCTAACTCCACTAGCCCACAGCACTACATCCGCAAACTCAGCCCGGCCTGGAAACCCCGCCCTCAAGTGCTAGGAAAGAAGCCCCGGTTTGGCTCTATATCCCAAGAGGAGAGAGAGAAATTACGCCTTAATGATTTGTCAGTGGGCGGTCCTTCGGAAGTGGATTATGCCACGTTGGGCTCACTAGAGGTGCCGAGTATAAAAAGGGAAGTCCTAGCCATTTTTTGATCAGAACTCATTAGGAAGAGCGACTTTCCCTCATTTCCCTTGCTAACTATATATATTCTTCCTTCAGAGATGACACTGATGAATGTAACTTGTGTCTCTATCGGGCTACCGGAAAAAGATTTACAATGGGTCAAGAAATTATCTCCTCCTTTTCCCTACCCTTGTTTTAACCGCTTCCATGGTCCCGTTGGTTGCAGAGCTAGTCCAGCCCAACGGATTATGTCCGCTTGATTTCTCAGAGCTATACTGCCTATTAGATAGCCTATTTTGGGAAGGGTTTACTAGAATAGGCATGATGATTTTAGTTTGTTGCACTTGTAAAATATGCATTTCCCTGTGTGTTATTATTATTAATCCTTTTGTTTCTGCTAGTCCTAGGGTAATGCTAGACTGGGGTATAAGGCTTCTTTCTGTGTTACGCGTTGTTTTGTCCTGAATGCAGTGGTTTTTAAGCGATAAACGTGCATACTCGTGTCGTTTCAGTGAAGCCTAGGTTGTCTTCGCGGCTGACTGTGTTGAGTTAATAATTTACAGTGCGTGAGGGCAAGAGCCTAAACCACCCTGTATTTTATTAACAGTTTGTTTTTACTTTGTCAAGGAGCCGGGAGAAAACCAGATACAAGGGATCTGGATTTCTCAAAGTGCACTTGTTAGTGTTAACGTAATACTTTAAACAGTTGTGAGGACTTCGCTAGGCTACGAGCCGTTTTTGCTCAGTCACTGCTACCTTTTGCCCACAGTACCCCAGCTAGACTTTACTCGATTAGTAGATACAGAATAGTATTGAAGCTTTCCTTATGTATAATATTGTTTATGCACTATTGATTTCATGTGTTGCACGCTTGGCTACTTTAGTGATTAGTGGCCCACGAGCACAATCCGAGTAGGCTAATTGCCGTTGCATTTGTGGAGTACTTCTTTTTAATGTTTGCCATTTACTATTGCATATTCTTTTAATTATTCTTATGCCAATTTAAACCTTTAATAGTATTTAATTGCCAGTGTTTTGCTTATTGAATTGCTGTTCAAAATCCGATACGTACTTCTTACGAGCATCCGAGAAGCATCTAACTTTTTTCAGAAGATTCCTTGCTCGATGCTTAAGGACTATTAATTAACGTAAACGTAATAGTGCCGATCCGAAGTAGAGGGTGGAGGACTTCTTAAGTTCTTAGTCAAGGGTGGATTACTTCGGCTTTCGGACAACACTATTCTTTGGTGTTGTTGTTTTCTTACTTCTTTGTTTGATTGTTGACCAGACTAGATAATTCCTGTCTCTTTATTAGTCTGTTTGTTGAACACTAGTACCGAGTTCTTGTATACCCCGTTATAGCAGATTGAACTCTGGAGGGTATTGGTGTTTTTTGTTCGGCTGGCAGGTACTCAGGGGTTGGGATCGTTGTGTTTCCGTGTGGCAGCGAGCCGTATTCGAGTCCTGATTGAGAGCCCTTGTGTAACCCGAGTGCCAGGTCGTAACAAATGGCGACCTTGCTTAGGATTTTGTGAACAGTATAATTTTTTGCAGAGTTGTACAACATTTGTTTGTTTGTATTTTAGCGTGCATATTGAAGAATATTTTGTTTTGTATGGCAATTAGTAAAGCATTTAAGAGACTCCAGTTAATTTAGTAATTAGTGCTTGCAGAGGAAGTTTAAACACTTTTGTCTCGAGAATTTTTGTGTGGACTTCAGTATGTCGTGCATTAGCACTGACGATGAGCGAGAGATGCCATTTGAAGGTGTGCCGTTAGTAACCAGTGAGGAGGATGCTAGAGTTTTTGTGAGTAAGCGGTACCACGTGACGGAGGAGAGGCTGACTGGGGTGGATGTTTGTGGCTTGCACCTGATAGCCAAGGTTTTGGGCATTTCCAATGTAGTAGGGATGTCCAAGGGGGAGCTGATTTCCTGGGTGTTGGGTGGGCGACATGGGGTTTCGGAGGAGAGGGCGTTTGGGGGGGTTCCTCCCCAGATCCCCTCTCACTCGACTCCCACAGTGCCGTCCACTCAGTTACCGGAGGTTAGCACTCTCCCACAGAGGGATGAGAATTGGCAGATTGGAGTGCCCTCGGGTGGTGCACATGGTATTTCCCCAGGTTTTGCCCCCCCTCCTTCAGTAGTGGCAGCTCCCTCTTCCTGCCTGTCTCCAGATATGGTATTTAGACTTGAGCTTGCTAAGATTGAGGCTAGGAAGCAGGAGATTGAGGCTAGGAAGCAGGAGAATGAGAGCAGACGGCGGGAGGATGAGACGAGGAGGCATGAGATTGAGGTTAGGAGGCATGAGGCTGAGCTTAGGTACGACTCGGAGAAATATTGTGCTAAATTAGATTTAGATAAGACTCGTGCAGAGTCGACAGGGACTCGGATGGGCCGTGAGGGCCAAGTAAGAGAACCGTCCTTGGCCCAATTAGTCAAATTGGTGCCGGTATTTAGTGAAACTGAAGTCACAGAATTTTTTAATCGTTTTGAGAAGAAGTGTAGGGAGCATAATTGGCCTGAAGAGAAGTGGGCAGCTCTAGTCTCCTCAAGACTTACGGGTAAGGGTCTGAAGGCTTATGATGCACTGCCTTTGGAGTCTTGCATTGACTACCCAGAATTGAAGAGAGCTGTCCTGCGGGCATACGAGTTGCAACCGAAACATATCGATTGAAGTTTCGGGGTGTTACAAAGACTAGGGAGGCGACCTTTCTTGAAAATGCCCGGGACTTAAAAGATGCACTTAAAACTGGACACGTTCTGAGAAAGCTGAGACGGCCGAACAGTTGACTGAGCTGTTTCTGCTCGAGCAGTTTTATAAGTGTACTGGTGCAGAAATGACTTTAACTATTAAAGAAAAGAACCCAAAAAACTCTACAGGAGGCAGCTAAGATGGCTGACCTCCGGCTATCACTAATTCGTGGGTGCGGGTCTGCCCAGCGTAGTGAGGCAGGTAACAAGGGGCGTGACGCCCCACCCCCCCGAGTTAGTGATATACCTTATGCAAACAAGTACAAGAGCCATGATACCAAGACTGATCACAAGACTAGCACCGTCCCGTTTAAGAAGGGGCCGGGCCCTTCCCAGTACCAAGGGAAGCCCAAAGGGGAGTTGGAGTGTTATCGTTGTCATAAAAAGGGGCACTTTGCAAGAGTCTGTCCTAGCAAACCACCTACAGCAGCTGTGTCTTTGGCCTGCAACATTGGTGTGTCTCCGAAGTCATCTGAGTTTGCCCGGGCAGTTCGTCAGAGGCTGAGGCACAGCCAATGCAGAAGCACCTGGGAGGCTCGAACCCTGCTCAGGATGTTTTTTGTGACCATAGAGGGCGGGGTTGCGTGATGTGGGCGGGGCGCAAGCATGGAGTAGAGGTCTTGCGTGATACAGGTGCTTCCCAGACTCTGATGAAAAACTTGACTGGCTACCCTATAAACGCGGCTCGGGTGGTAGTGGTGCAGGGTATTAATGCAACTCGGTCATACCCGCTGGTGCGGTTGGAGTTGGAGGTGGATGGTGTGGCACGTGAATTGGATGTCGGGATTGTGGAGAAACTGCCAGTGGAGGGCGTCGACCTTCTTCTCGGCAACGACTTTGCAATGCCCGCTTCTGAGGTTCTACCCTTAGTCGTTGCCGAGAGGCCGGCCGACGTGAGTAGGGAAGAGCAAGAGTGGGTCGAGCGGTGCCAGACATAACCCATGGCGTGTGTTGTCACCCGAGCTCGGGCAGCTAAAGTGTCACAGCCTAGTCCTCCGTCTTCAGACCAGCGGAGGAACGATCACAGGAGGAGGCTAAAGCTGGAGTTGGTTTTAAGAGTTTTGACTCGGCGCTCTCCGGGTTATTCAGTATTAGCACCATTACTTAATTCTGGAGTAGCCCCTGGGCCTGTCATCGAGAGTGACGAGGCTGGGCATGACGAGTCTCCACGACAGCAACGTTATGTACATCGAGAGAGAGAGAGGGAGCAGCCCAGTATCGGGGAAGGTCATGCATTGCTCCGGGAGCAGTTAGATCGCTTGGCACCCTCAGAGTCGGTTGCAACTAGAGGACCCTGAGCTCCAAACGTGTGCTAATGAAGCTGTAGAGCTCAACGAGGACGGCGATGCACAGCCAGGAGATTTGTTTTATTTAGAAGGCATCCTCTATAGGCGTTTTCAAGACCCTAAACGTAGTTGGCAAAAGGGGTCCGGAGTAGTGGACCAGTTGGTGGTGCCACGGGAGTGCAGGGATAGCCTACTGAGGTTGGCGCATGACACACCACTGGCAGGACATCTAGGGGTGAGAAAAACGGTGGCGGCTTTGGGGAAATTGTTTTGGTGGCCGGGGATGAAGTCTCATGTGCAGTCATGGATAAACTCATGTGATATTTGTCAACGTGTCAGGAAACCGAACCAAGTTATTCCTAAGGCTCCGTTACACCCTATTCCTGTGATTGGGCCACCCTTTAGTAAAATTATTGTTGACATGGTTGGTCCACTCCCTTCCACTAAGGCGGGAAATAAATTTTTGTTAACCATAATCGATGTTGCCACTAGATACCCCGATGCATACCCTATGAAAAATGGAATGGCTAAGACGGTAGTCAGTAACTTGTTGTGGTACTTCTCAAGGTACGGGTACCCGGAGGAGATTCGGTCTGATCAGGGATCTAATTTCACTCCAACATGTTCAAGCAAACAATGCAACAGCATGGGATACGAGCAGTAGTATCGTCAGCGTATCACCCTGAGAGTCAAGGGGTGCTTGAGCGGTGGCATGCTACACTTAAAAGCATGCTCAGGTGTTATTGTGCTGACAACGGTATGGATTGGGATCTTGGATTGCCTTATGTGCTGTTTGCTGCTCGGGAGGTACCTGGTGAGAGCCTGGGATTTAGTCCAAACGAGCTGATTTTTGGACACCGTGTCAGGGGCCCCCTTAACATGCTGAAAGAAATTTGGGAGGGGACTGTGCAGCCTTGTCCATTATTAAAGTATGTGCTTGAAAGCCGTGAGCGCATGCTTAAGAGTCTGGAGATGGCAGGTAGAAATTTGACAGAATCACAAGCTTTGATGAAGGACAGGTATGATCGCAAGTGAGGCTCCGGAAGTTCACTGTAGGACAAGAGGTATTAATTTTGTTGCCTTTGGTTGGTAACCCCCTCTCTGCGAAGTACACTGGACCTTATAAAATTGTGGACAAAATTTCAGACTTAGATTACCTTGTTGCCACTCCAGACGGGAGGAAAAAGAACCAGTTATGTCACGTGAACCTTATTAAAGAGTATGTGAGGCGCCCCTCTGAGCCTCTCACTGTCCCTGTGTTGGCTTATTGCGGCCGTGGTGGAGAAGGAGAGGGGGACAGTCAAGCTTCAGAGGAAGATAGATGGGATCAACATGTTTCAGCGGATCAGTGGGCGGGGAACTCGAGCCTTAGGGCTGATGAGGCTATAGCTCATTTGCCTGAGCCGCAGTTTGATGCTATCCGTCAGTTGTTCGGTTCATACCCCACTGTATTTGCTGAACACCCAGGCCTCACTACTCAGGCTATGCATGATGTTGACGTGGGGGACCATCTACCCTTTAAGTCAATCCCGTACCGTGTGCCCCCCATAAAACTACCAGCTCTGAAGGATGAGTTGGAGTATATGCTCGGTAGAGGGTTGATAGAGAAAGGCACAGTTAAGTGGACTTCCCCCGTAACACTGCAGCCTAAGCCAGATGGCAAGGTACGCTTTTGTATTGATTTCCGTAGGTTAAACGGTTTGACTCCAACTAACCCATATCCTCTTCCTCGGGTTGATGATAGTGTTGACAAAATTGGTAATGCTCGTTTTTTGTCTAAAGTAGATTTAGTAAAAGGTTACTGGCAAGTACCTTTGTCCGAGCGTGCTAAAGAGGTATGTGGTTTTGTTGTGGACGGGAGTACCTACCGGTGCAATGTTATGCCTTACGGACTTAAGAATGCACCAGCAACGTTTCAGAACCTGATGAATGAAATTGTAAAGGACATTCCAAATTGCACCGTATATTTGGACGATGTAATCATTTATGATGACGACTTTGAGAGCCATTGGGAGCACCTTGAGACCTTGTTCCGGAAACTTAGTGAAGCAGGTCTGGTAGTAAATTTGGCAAAGTGTGACTTCGTAAAAGCCACTGTGCAGTACCTTGGGTTTGTAGTGGGAAGGGGACAGGTGTGCCCTCCTCAGAACAAGGTACAGGCTATCAATAAATTTCGCACCCAACAACCAAGAAGCAGATTATGAGATTCTTGGGTATGATAGGCTACTACAGACGCCTCATAAAAGGTTACTCAACGGTGTTGGCACCTCTCACAGATTTGTTATCTAAAGACAAAAAGTTTTTGTGGGCACCTGAGTGTGAAAAGGCTTTCACTTTGGGTGAACATTTGCTATGTACTCACCCGATACTCAGGGCCCCAGACTTTAACAGGCCTTTTCAGCTGGCAACAGATGCTAGTGGTGTAGGGGCTGGTGCCGTCTTGCTACAGACAGACAATGAAGGTGTGGAACACCCAGTAATTTTCTTTTCTAAGAAGTTCAATGCTGCACAAAAGAACTATTCTACAATAGAAAAGGAATTACTGGCGATTGTGCTGTCGCTCAGGCACTTCGAGGTGTATGTTCCAGCCTATGGCCCAGTCATGGTTATCTACACTGATCATCACCCTTTGAGATTCCTGAATCAATTTCACAATCACAATATGAGACTGACCAGGTGGTCTTTGATGTTGCAGGAGTATAACCTGGACATCCGTCATATTGCTGGATGTGACAATGTGATCGCGGATTGTTTATCAAGGGTGGATGATCAGTCGTAGGCTATCACAGGTGTGTGGGTTTGAGTGGAGGAAAATAGGCTGCCCTTATAGTGCAGCCGGGAAAAACATATTAAAATATAAAAATCATATGAAAACTCTTTCTTTTGATATAGGTAATCGTATAAGTTTGTCATAGCCTATAGAGTTTGAGTAGTCCACGAACTATCAAACGGCTGAGCTGCTGTAAGTTCGCTCTGGGAGCATGATATTGTGTCTTTTTGCTATTGTTGGGAGGAGTTATAAAATGTGATTTTTTTTTTAATAATAAGATGTGATTTGGTGATAAACTCAGCTTTGTTTTAGTGCCATGCGGTCGCTGGGTGTGAGGGGCTTGATGGGGTTCTGTGTTTGTCAGATTTTAGCTCAGGGTTGAGCAAGTAAAATCTTGGGGGAGGTGTGACGCATGTCCAGTGTGAGCATGCTGTACAGAACGCCTAGTCATGCCCCACTCTCGCTAGGATCGTCAGGGCAGGAACTTTGGCTGTAGTCTATGTAGAGTTTCCTAACTTAGTTCATGTGAGCCGTTGTACTATAAGTATTATGAATATGTATTTTGTTTTCATCTGAGTCAACGAGTTCTATTTTATATCATTGGTTGTGGGTATTGTGTGTGGGACTTATTTGTGGTGATGGGGGGAGAAGCAGCCACCGTTGGGGGTCAGTGGGTGCGCCATGCGGGAGGTGGGCCTAACTCACTAGCACTCACCCCCCTCCCCTCAGTGCTAGGAAAGCCTTTGTCTATCCCAGAGGAGAGAGAGAAATTACGTAATGATTGTCAGTGGGCGGTCCTTAGTAGTTCACGTTGGGCTCACTAGAGGGCCGAGTATAAAAAGGGAAGTCTAGCCATTTTTTGATCAGAACTCATTAGGCAGAGCGACTTCTCATTTCCCTTGCTAACTATATATATTCTTCTGACTGATGTGAACTTTCTCTACTACCTTACATTCTTATCTCCTCTTTTCCCTACCCTTTTTAACTTCCATGGTCCCGTTGGTGCAGAGCTAGTCAGCCAACGTATTATCGCTTGAGTTCTCATGAGATATATGCCTATTAGATAGCCTATTTTTGGAAGGGTTAACTTAGAATAGGATTGATTTATGTTTGTTGCACTTGTATATGCATTTCCCTGTGTGTTATTATTATTATTCCTGTTTTCTGCTAGTCTAGGTAATGCTAGACTGGGGTAAGGCTTTTCTGTGTTACGAGTTGTTGTTTGATGCAGTGGTTAAGCGATAAACCTGCATACTCGTTTCGGTTCAGTGAAGCCTAGGTTGTCTTCGCGGCTGACTGTGTTGAGTTAATAATTTACAGTGCGTGAGGGCAAGAGCCTAACCACCCTGTATTTTATTAACAGTTTGTTTTTACTTTGTCAAGGAGCCGGGAGAAAACCAGATACAAGGGATCTGGATTTCTCAAAGTGCACTTGTTAGTGTTAACGTAATACTTTAAACAGTTGTGAGGACTTCGCTAGGCTACGAGCCGTTTTTGCTCAGTCACTGCTACCTTTTGCCCACAGTACCCCAGCTAGACTTTACTCGATTAGTAGATACAGAATAGTATTGAAGCTTTCCTTATGTATGATATTGTTTATGCACTATTGATGTCATGTGTTGCACGCTTGGCTGCTTTAGTGATTAGTGGCCCACGAGCACAATCCGAGTAGGCTATTGCCGTTGCATTTGCGGAGTACTTCTTTTTAATGTTTGCCATTTACTATTGCATATTCTTTTAATTATTCTTATGCCAATTTAAACCTTTAATAGTATTTAATTGCCAGTGTTTTTGCTTATTGAATTGCTGTTCAAAATCCGATACGTACTTCTTGCGAGCATCCGAGAAGCATCTAACTTTTTTCAGAAGATTCCTTGCTCGATGCTTAAGGACTATTAATTAACGTAACGTAATAGTGCCGATCCGAAGTAGAGGGTGGAGGACTTCTTAAGTTCTTAGTCAAGGGTGGATTACTTCGGCTTCGGCCAACACTATTCTTTGGTGTTGTTGTTTCTTACTTCTTTGTTTGATTGTTGACCAGACTAGATAATTCCTGTCTCTTTATTAGTCTGTTGTGGAACACTAGTACCGAGTTCTTGTATACCCCGTTATAGCAGATTGAACTCTGGAGGGTATTGGTGTTTTTTGTTCGGCTGGCAGTACTCAGGGGTTGGGATCGTGTGTTTCCGTTGTGGCAGCGAGCCGTATTCGAGTCCTGATTGAGAGCCCTTGTGTACCCGAGTACCAGGTCGTAACACCCGCTAACAGACATTTTCTATTGTATTACAGGCATTTCAACAGCCGGGTTGTTGGGCGGGTGGCTGTACCAGAAGGTGGGCGGCTCTACACTGTTCCTCGTGGTGGGCGTTGGTGTGTTCTCCTACAGTGTTATCTTTACCGGACTCCACTTAGTCATCACCCTCGTCTGTGGCTTGGGGCGGACCCCAGGTATTTGGGGGTTTAGACAATTTTGTTGAGCCATTTATTTTTACTTAGTCCCTTAACCCTTACACTGCAGGAACCGTTCTGGAACGTCCTAGAAATATCCTGGAATTATTTACTCATTAGACCCTGTGGGGACGAGTGTGAGTGCTCAGGAACGCGGCAGTAAACCTGCTGTGGCACAGACTCTCACCCCATGTCTGGTGTCTCGTGCAAGACATATTGTGTTGCCAAAGGCAAATGTACCAGAATATTGCAAATTTTTAGCTATTGTTGCCATTGTTTGCAGCAACACTGCGGGTGATCCACGTAATATAGAGAGGTCGTTCTAGTGTCATTTGAAAGCTCTTTTCTTCTATTTGTTTGCTGCAAGCATTTCATTACATTCAAGGGCTTGTTTAAGCAATCATTAGTGTTTGAGTGTATCCTATTATAGCAGAAGCACTGCACTGCACCAGCACTGAAAGGATTTATCTAAAAAATAATATAAAATATAAATAAGGTAAAATAAAAAGGTAACAGCTGAGAATGTTGAGGGTTTAGGCCATTTTTGAGTGATATATTTTTACTTTGCCCCATAATTCTAAAAAGAAAAATAATCATAAATTAATTAATAAAAGCCATCCCAGACACCCTTCAAGCTATAACAAATATAAAGAATGATGATGGTGGTAATAGTAGTGAAGATGGTAACCCATTGCAGAGTTGGGCATGCCGTTTTGTTTTTGGGCAAAGCGGCATTTCTACTTTATTATAATTCCTTGTGTGTGTTTCAGGCAGGGTTACCAAATCAAGTCCGCTAGATAGTAAATTAATGCCGAAAATCGCTAGAATTATAGACCAATCTCTACAATATTGCTCTAAAATGACTCAAATCTACAGAATATCGCCAGAAATCATGTTGCTAGATGTAAAAATTTACCTTTAGATTGAAGTAAATACCTCTAGATCTAGCGGAAAAGTAGCTAAATTGGCAACACTGGTTTCAGGCTACCACTCTCCGGGCAGCTCCTCTAACAGCACCCCTCCTCCCAGCAGCCCCCCTCCTGACACTGACTCGAGTACACTGGAGGATCTGGAGTTTGAGCCTATTACGTATGGCACTTGGGGTTACTGCCGAGGCGGAGGAGCGGGTCAGGTCAGGTCAGGTGAAGGTATTGAGGGATAAGCTTTTACAACGGTACCTCGTATCTACATTCCGAACAGGGTTGAGGGAGGAGAAGGGGTGTTGGAGTAGGAGGAAGCTTTTGGATTGGCTTTGTTATGTGTGTTATTAGTCTGTATACGTCATCGAGGTGTTTGTTGAGAGGGGATAATGGATGTTGGAGAGAGAGGAAGCTGTTGGGGTGGCTTTGTTATGTGTGTTATTAGTCTTTATACGTCGTCGAGGTGTGTGTTGAGAGGGGATATTGGTTGTTGGAGAGAGAGGAAGCTGTTGGGGTGGCTTTGTTATGTGTGTTATTATTCTGTATACGTCGTCGCGGTGTCCCCCGACTGAGTGGTACGAGCATGTGAAACACACTAGGACGTACTACCACACCCACTATATATGTCGGCCTTGGCTGGGATCGGATACAGTGCCCTAGCAATAGTCACCTGTTACAATTACTGAAATACCGGGGACTGAATAACAAGAACCAAACACCACCAAGAACCTGCTCCCGTATCCAGACAACGGCCAAATCAACCAGTGCCATATCGCCCACATCTCCAGCAGACCAGAAACCATGAAATCCCTTCCATCACAGACACCGCTCAAACCAGGTCAAATCAGGGAAAACAGATCAAACCCCCTACCTGTAAGAGAAAACACGTCACTTCCCCTTTTTTGGACAATGAATGCGCCCCAACCCCCTTACTAGGAAATGCCTTCCCCCGCACCAGAACATACCTACCCCCAGCCGGACCGTAGCTATTCTGAGGAAACTTTTATGGAAATGCACCACCAAGAACCTCAATATCAACCTGTGTATTATAAACAAAGTGAACTTAATAATGGCAGCTAAGTGATCAAACAAGTAGAAACTCAAGATCACCTAAACTATAAAGTTACCTGCATAAGTTTTGAAAATTCTCTACTTGGCCTACCACCAGAAATCCTTTTTTCATTACCCCAACAGACCATCTCCAAGCCCAAAGTGATAATAAATAAGTAAAGAACATCCAAGCCATTCCAGGGAAATAACTCTCATATTTTTAGTGTAAAGCATAAGCTCAGGATAAATAAAAAACCTCTTTCCATCATGTCCATTCTGCCCTGAGAAGTTAGCCACTTAACCCCAACAGAAAAGTAGATAGGATCTCAACTGAACCAGAGAGAGTTAGGTAAAACTGGCTTGCTTATGCAGTCGAGTGCTTCTCCCTAGGGCGAACACACTTAACTGGTAACCTATACAGTTCGGTTCAAATTATCCGTAGGGGCTAGCCATTCTCCCCTTAAAATCTTGACAAGCGGCTCTGATTTAACAGTCGACTAGTTCTTCTCTGTGACGAACGAAGTTAACTGCAAATCAAATAGAATAGGAAGATCAGAAATTTGCCAAGGCTAACAGTGGATCCTTGGAGACTCTTATCAAATGTGCAAATAAGTGTGTTGGAATTGTGATCCCGAAGAGAGGATGTAGGAAAGAAAGAGAGAGAGCCTCACCTACCTGGCCTGTGTGTGATACCGTGACCTTCACCCTTGGTCAAACCGGAATGGACAACCGACCTCCCTACCTCATGTGTGGCAGACTCCTCTACTCAAATCCTTTAAGTGACTTATTGTTTTGTAAAGTGTTTTGAAGATTTCAATAAGATATATTAAGATTCACATTAACGTAAACTCTGAAGATTTTCCATTCTTCACTTCTCCTAGAGTCCTAGACACTCGTAACTCGATTTAGAGAGACCACTACACTTCTATTAACGGGGTAAATATATATATAATTCTTCGAATGCAGGCTCCTGTGTTCTTATGAGGGATAATATAATTATTTGTTCGGGAATTTATACATGCGCACCCTACACGTAAAATTTAGTGAACTCTTACAGTACTTAGATCTTATTTCTATGTTATATCATCCACAGGGTGCATAAGAAATAGATGAGTTGTTCACAGAGAGTTTTACCCCTCAGTCTCTTATTTGACTATTATTAATTATCACACTTCACCCGCGTATTGTTCATTTTGAATTCATTCTAACTCTATATTTAACGTCGCATTAAATCATCCGGCCGGTGAGGATATTCTCAGTCACGCATACATGACTGTTGTATTTATTTAAACCATTTATGAATTTATATTCATTACTTTGACTCTTCGAGTTCTTTGAGTCCTGTAAACTTTGCTTTAACGTAGAGGTTAAACTTAAATCAAATAGTACCTATCTTTCCATAATCTCAGTACTGCTTGTATGTCGACGCAGTAATTAATATTTACCCTCAGCGCGTAGCTACCTCGCCCTCGCTAAACTCCACTCAGGTACTATTTATTGTTTGAGACTAGATCTCTCTGTGTACTCTTGTTCTGTATTTACGATAGAACATTCGATCAATATTTATGTTTACTATTGTATCTCCTAATCTATTTTCCCTAGGTCATCAGTTATCCTAGGATTATTATTATTCTTTTCTGATTTAAGTTAATGTTCATTGAAGTGATCCCTTACCCTAGAAGGGTTTCACATTTAAACTAAGATCTGATGTGTACCCTAGCCACCTAATGAATAAAACGTGTTAAACTAAATTGTGTATTCTGTGTCATTGATTATAATTGTTGCATGATTTATAAACTTGAAGCTAGTTGCACTCCAGTGAGAGTGTTAAGATTCCCCATTCTTTCCAAAGGTGGAAAAAGTGGAATCACTATAAAGCGCGTAAAATTATTACGTCGCATAACAATGACCTATTCTCGATTTGATTTCAGCTGACGGTAAATTGAATCTACCAGCGAAGTTTTTTTAACTTTATTCTGGCTACTATTAGACAATTTTAATCAGTTTAAAAAGGGCCTCCAACAATTAACAGGCTTCGAGCTATCCCAATGAACCATTTTTACTACCACAGATCCTCCTTAAAATGCACATAATCGTCTAATTATAGATAGACTATAATTAAAGAGACATCGCCGGTACAGAAAGAGGTTAACCAATGATATATCGATAGCTAACGAACACAAAACATAAGAAACAAGGTCCAGGGTTCGAATCCTCGGTAGTTTGTATAAGGTTTTTCTTAATTTGTGGTATGTTACAATATGTAATCAAGTAAGGAAGTAGGCTATACTGTGAAGATACTTTACATGCATTGGTTTGCATACCTTATGTGTGTGTGTGTGTGTGTGTGTGTATATATATATATTAGTAATTCGATCACCACGAATTGAGTAGGATGAATGAGAAGTTATAATTCGTTTATTACCATGACCGGTAGCCTACAGTAGGCCTATACTGTATTTAAGGCTCAAATTCGCTTTGACCTAACTCTGCTGGGAACCTATCTCTCGGTCTTATTGGGGGTTGACTGTATAACCTTGTGTGAAAAGCAGAAACAACAAAGTATTATGTTATAACATACTAGTATAGCGGAGTCAAAATGGCGTCTAGATGCTAACACCTGGCGGTAACCCTACAATATAAACTTACCCATAACGGTCATTTCAAAGGGCTAATCTTTTGAACAAACAGTAGTGCCAATGTAGCATATGTATTGCTAGATCTGGAGGAATTTACTTCGATCTAATAGCATTTTATTGCATCCAGTGACATGAATTCTAGTTTTATTTTAGGAATATTAGCGATATTGAACAATATTAGAGAGATCATGGTATTATTCTATATATTGTTGCCAGTATTTCACTATCTAGCGACATTCTAGTAACTTTTGAGAATGGATCTAGTACTATTTTGTTTTTAGTTTTGGTAACCTGGGACCGAACTTGTTATTTATTTATCTCTTGGATATTTATTATCAACTGTCCAAGGTTGTAGGTGGGTACAATTGACAAAGGTGAAGGTAAATCTGGAGTCATCCATAGAATATAAGCTAATTAGCAAGAATTGGAGCTGGAATGAGTGTAGCATTGGTTAGTCTGTAAAACAAATCCAGGCTAACTTGTGAACCACTGTGAACTGGCCTTAATTTCGGCTGTGTTTTCAAAGGTGGCCCTTCACCCCCCCCCCCTCCCCCCCCCCCCCCGCTCAAAATAGAAATATCTATTGTGAATTTGTTTTCTAATTTAGGGTAGAAATTATAAAAAATCAAAGCACATGTGCATTATGTCAAATTAACATGCTTTGATGAGTGACAAAAACAGGATGAGATTTTTGGCGAGCTATGCCCTTTAACATAATTGAGCTATGCCAACTTAATTTGTAAATACATTTTAAATTCAATTATAAACTTTGTTGTAGGCCTATGTCAATTAAATGTGCAATCAAGAGGCCTATTACCTGGGCCTATTATGCACTTTTGCAATGTTGTACTTGGTGCATAATAAACATAGCAAACACAACTCTTTCTCTTTAGTCGGTACTCTGGTATTGCATAATAATTTATGAGTTTATCAATCTCTATCTATATATTTTTATTTTTCAATGTAGGCCTATATATAGACAGTAAGTAGACTTAGTAGCCTTTTTTATTTCATAGGAGGAAATCTTTGTCATTGCAGATAATTCTGCTTCTGTTGTCAGGAACATACAGACAGAGAGAAGAGGACAAAAAAGACTGGTGCAAGATATCGAATGTGATTCGGTATCAGATGCACAAGGGAAGACAAGGGAGAGACTGGTTAAGGATATTATGGAGTTGCAACGGCAGCTAAGTGATATAACCAAGGAGAGAGACGCCCTAGTTGCTGAGAAGAAAGACTGGGAAAAGGAGAGAAGTTCTCTATATGAGGAAATTCACATTTCTTATGTTGGAGCTACAGCAACTGCAAGATATAAGTTGGGTAACTTTTTTTCATCCACTCAGGTTGAGTATTTCTTAACAGGAGCTCCAGTTAAATACTGGTATGAAGATGACCAGTGAAGCTTTGACCCTTCGAAACTTAAGTCCAAAAACCTATCAATATTTGCTATTTCTCTCCGATAGAGGTGGTATGGGATATAGGCTGGGGGGTGAGTGGGGTGAGTGGAGAGAAAAACTGGGGGGTGGGCGATACTCTCTCACAAACTCGGTGTGACGTCAGCCATCTGCGCGCCACCACAGAGTGGGATGACCTGCTATGTATCTTATTGGTCTTGAACACAACCTCACCGCCCGGGAGTCGTCTAACTCATGTAAAACTTCTATCTCATATATATAGAAGCTTAGAATTTATCAGTATTAATTCTACAAAGAGAACCTAACATGCTCATCTATCCCTATGATCAATATTAAAGGCGACAGACCCTTGTCTGCAAACCTATAAAACGTCTGCCAGAGAGGCTACACGTAAGCGTGCACCCCCCCCCCCCCCCCCCCCCAATTGACCCCCAGGGCTACCAACATAACCTCACCACCCGGGAGCCATCTAACTCATGTAAAAACGTCTATCTCGTATATATAGAAACTTAGAAATGATCAGTATTAACTCTACAAAGAGAACCTAAACATGCTCACCTACCCCTGTTCTCAATATTACCAGTGATGGGCTCTTGTTTGCAAAAATAATATTCAACGACGCCTGAGAAACTGCACTTCACCATACATCCCTCACTCTGAATTTTCACGCTCCAAGGTCAAGCCAAAACATCCTCTAAACCTTGAACAAAAGTCCAATTATCTCCATAACTCCCTGACACCCCCTATAACCTATAAAGCCAAATACAATTACCTTGACTTAGATAATGTCTACATATCATACCACCTTGATCAACTTGTCAAGTATAGTAGAGTTACTGTATATCATAAAGTAAATGAAATCCATCTCCCCTAGGACAAGAAGGACTTCTTGTCCTAATAGAAAGTGCACACACACGCCCTTGCTATCCTTCCTCAGGGGATGGGTACCCCTCAGTAATTGTGCATACTAGGCCAGGGAAAATCTGAAGGAAATTAAGTAATTCTAAGGCTTCTCGATTCCTGGCATCCCACTTTGAGAAACATTATTTTTACCCCTCCATACAGTCTGGATGCACGGCACCCCGAAGTCCTTATACTGTCTGTGAGTAAGATATCCTATTAAGGGATCTTTGTTAATTGTGGCATCCCAATCAGTTAACATAGAGACCTCTAATAGGCTGTATCGCCAATGTTAAAGTTTGAAGTGTGTAGGCATCCCTCCACTTCTATTTTAATATTGTAGGTACGGTAACTGTGCCCTATAAAAGGAACTTTGTTATTACTGGCATCCCAGTGATTAACATAGTCACCTTCTCTAGGTTGCACTTTCTCTAGTTAAAAGTTAAGGAACACAGGCACCACTACTCCTCAATTTTTTCTATTGAAAGTTCACAAGTGTCTTATTTTAGAGGAACTTTGTTAGTACTGGCATCCCAGTATTTAACATAGTCACTTTATTATAAGTATACTTTTCTAGTAAAAGTTGAGGGACACAGGCACCACAACCCCTCAACACTTTACTATTAAAAGTTACACTACCACTTCTCACAGAAGATCTGACATCTAACGATCTTTTGTGTTATAAGGGCTTAGCGAGACAACCTCACAGGGACTCTGCAAACATAAGTCCTAGGTGTATTTTGTCTGTGGCATCCCATTAGACTTTGCAACTAAAAGGTTAAGACCGCCCTGAGTTCTTTGAACCTCTTAAAACGGTTAGAGACAGTCAAGAAGAGCATGCAGTACTAAAACTCTTCTTGCGTTCGTCCGATATTGAGTTAATTCGTCATAACTGAGGCACAATATTAAAAACCCCACTACAAGAGTAGCCTACCTTAACAGAACTTCATCACCAGTTAATATAAAGGTCAGGATAGACGAGTATAATTGATAAAGCTATAGGCTCTAATACTCGCGTTACTCCGATATGGTGCCCAACTGTTTAATTACAAGATACGGAGCCATATTTAAGACCCCACACCCATTAACCCATCTGTAACATTACTTCAAGACCGGCCAACCTGGACGGCCTACGGAGAATCAGAAGACATCAAGCAGCTAGTGTTCTACATTTTCTAAGAAAAGAAAGATTGAAGAAAGATACCTAAATCAATGCCAGTGATGAGGCAGAAATAAGTAGGAGTTCAAAATGTGATAAATTACTCAGTTCCTTCAACCCCTTATTCAGGATAAAATCATCAAAGCGTTCAATTAAGATAATCTATAGAAACAGATTACTTCTATTTATGGCGGGTGCCCAACTCCGAAATGGCGGGTGCCCAACTCCGAAAGGAGTTGAAGTAGGGGAGCTATCCCCCCGCCAAAGGCGGCTTTCTAGGGCCTTTCCTAGCTGATGCTGAGAGGATTGGGTTCTAGTCATGTGGTGATGGGCTGGTCTATCAGAGTGAGAGCTGAGCGATCTCTGCCATACCCATAGCTTACTCTGACTGTTCCTTTTACTTATATATCTTCTAGATCTCAAGTGACGGCGTCTTTTCCGTGGATCGACCTCCCTACTGCCAACCTAAAAGTTGGCAGATTGGGAGCCAAAGCGTCACATTTTTCCCTTGCCCCTCAACTTTCCCTTCATAATTGCTGAGGGGCACAGGGCCTTGGGTGGGGCTTTGGTTTTTCGGGCGTTTCCGCGCCCTCCTCAGCTCCCTGCCTTAGAGTGGCTTCGGTCACCTGGGTTTTGTTAGTGGTAAGCAGGGAGGGTTTTGTGGGGGCGCTCTAGGGCCTTGGCCTTGCTCGGGACCTTGGGGCTGTTCGGCCAGGCAGCCTGGGGAACAACAACAACAACAACAACTTCTATTTGTGTACTAGTGATAAATGCGTTTAGTACACCTCTCTAACTTTAATAAGGAATTAAATCCAAATAAGATGGATTTTGTGCATAAAATAACTCTGTCATATTTCCGCCCAGTGAGAAAATAGTTAGAGTCCATACACTCCTTATTTTGAAATATATCATCAAAGTGTTCATTTAAGCTAATTTATAGAAACAGATTACTTCTATTCGTGTACTGTTCGCTGATGACACAGCATTGGTGGCGGATTCTGAGGAGAAACTGCAGCGGGTAGTCAAAGAGTTTGGTGTGGTTTGTGGAAGGAGGAAACTAAAGGTGAACTTCAATAAAAGTAAAGTAATGGTGTGTAATAGGGGAGATCATAGGGTGAATCTAGATGTGAGGCTGGATGGGGAAATAGTGGAACAAGTAGAGTGTTTTAAATATCTAGGAGGAACGATAAGCATGAGTGGAGGTATGGAAATGGAGGTAAAACAAAGAGTGTGTGAAGGAAGGAAGGTTTTCGGAGCAATGGGAAGTATGTGGAAGACGAGAAATCTCGGAATGAAAGTAAAAAGTGCACTGTATCAAGGAATTGTTGTGCCAACAGTGATGTATGGGGCTGAGACATGGGCTCTGAAGAAAAAGGAGAAAAGAAAGCTGGATGTGATGGAGATGAGCTGCTTGAGGAGTATGTGTGGAGTTACTCGTAGAGACGGATCGAGGAATGAAGAGATACGTAGGAGAGTGGGGCAGCAGGAAAATTTGTCAGCCAGAGTGGACAGAAGGGTGCTGAGCTGGTATGGCCATATTGAACGAATGGGAGATGAAAGGCTTACAAAGAGAATATATGAGTCAGATACAAGGGGAGATAGAAGTGCTGGAAGACCCCAATTGAGATGGAGAGACTGTGTAAGAAAAGCTTTGGATGATAGAGGAATGACTTTAGATCAGGCAGGGGAAGTGGTGTGGTGGACAGGAGTGAATGGAGAATGCTTGTGAATAGTTGAGTGGTCATTTGGGGGAAGGGGTCGGGCGCAAGCTGGACTAGATAATAGTCCATCAGGCGCCTGGCTCGGGGTGACGATTAATATAGGTTTGAGTCCCGAAGGGATGAAGGAAAATCTAATATTTAGTAGTGGCCCCAGAATCATTGACGATGCGCCTTACGTAGGTAATGACCAATCTTTGAACACCAAGCTTGCTGTTCAAACTTCCCGCCCAAGGAGAACTCAAAATACGATTGCCTTACATCGTGAGCGAAACGCTCTTAATAACCACTCACAGACTCGTCCTTATGATGTGGGTCCACTACTAGAAGAAACTAGTAAAATAAATAAATAAAAATAAAAATTTAAACTCGACCTAGCTTGCGCTTCCCAGGCGTGTGCTGTTGGGTACCGCTCGCCATCTTGTTCACCCCGAGCGCTCTTCCTTAATCTGACATATCGAGACTCTCAAAATGTAGCAGATGAATGGGAAGGGGATGGCAGGGAGGGCAAAAATCGTCAATGATTCCGGGGCCACTACTAAATATTAGGTTTTTCTTCATCCCTTCGGGACTCAAACCTATAATTTATTAGTGGCCCCTTCATCATTGACGATGCGCCTGAATTCCCAAGACTGGAGGTGGGACATTCATCATAAACATCACATAATAAACCGGTTACGGTCCAATGATCATGTACTAATCAGTTCAGTTTAATATCAAAATAAAATATGAAAGAAGGTTACAGGCGGCATTTCTTAAAGGAAGCCTGTGGTGTTAACGCCTTTAAGATTCATAGAACCTTTGGTGTAACACAGGAATAAACTATCCATTCAGTTTATATATTCTAGGGGAAATTAAATATTCATTATCACCTAAATTTATTTATATGTAGGCCTACATATTAATGGCCTTAGGTAATGTTACCAACAAATATTTATACTCTAGATCCAATCCCTGAGATTATTGAGTATATTGGAAACCTTATTGCCTTCATAGTGTTTCCTCTTAAAAATTAATGAATGTTTCTGGTAGGCTTACTTTAGCCTAGGGAACGATTATCACATGACCTTAACCCTTTGGCTGCGGCTATGTTTGGTCTATTTAGGGCATATTCAGGCAATCCTGAATGATAAATCAAGCATCTGCATTAAATGAAGTGTATTCTGCCGAAAACTAGGCGAAAATAGCTTCAAAATGACACCAGAACGGACCCTGTACGTGGTCTGGTTCACCCGCAGTGGTGCCAGTGAAACGCGTGAACCCCGCTATTATGTAACACTCGCTCGCTTGGCTACACTGTTGAGAGAGACAGAGAGAGACTCGCGCGAGACACAGTCAACCTCAGTGAACCGCTCGGTGCTCTGAGGGTCGGAGGTGGGCCCCTCACGCTCCCGCCCACTGACAGTAAATTTTTAAGTTTTTTACAGTCTTTTAAAGCCTACAAATTGCTGTAACTTGCCAGGACGTTCCGGAATGTCACCCGCAGCGAAAGGGTTAATACTCGTTAAATTTTGTCTCACTTCAGAGGCAGGTGGAGTCTTAGCTAGGATACTTCCCCCCCCCTTTTTTTACAAAATCAGCTTAACACTAGACTCTCTGCCTTAATGCTACACATGTACGAGAAGGTTTCATGAGATTGACGGACAGGTAACGTGTGAGAAAAGTATGATTTGATGACCACAATTGGGTCTTTTGAATGTCGTCTAGAGAGTAATTATGGAGGAATCGAAGTGATGCCGCCCATTTACGGATATTGTGTGATCTTGCCAGCATGCCCGGGTTACTCTCTCGAATGACTTCTACCAATAACGCGGCTAGCCGGCGTTTTTGTAGTCGAACACCTGTCCTTGAAACCCAGAGGGCTCCCACCTGTGATGGTTGGGAAGCCCTCATAAATAACCTAAGTGACTGCACTGGACACAATAAATGGTGCCTGTCACCCTGTTTCAGAGCCGGAATTTCGAACTCTGTAAATACATGATGAGAATGTTCATTCTTAGCAATAAAGTTAGGAGCAGGAGCAATATGTACCCCTATGTTGTGCCTTTTAAATCTAAGACAGTTTGGCTCCGAACTCATCGCCGCCAACTCAGACACCCTGTCACCCGTAGCCAGTGCCATTAGAAAGATGGACTTTTTTAGTATGAGATCAAAGGGAGGATCTTTGCAATATTTACGGGACTGAAGCATTTCAAGGGCTCGATCCAGAGACCAGGTGGGTGTGAGTTGACGAGGGGGAGGGCGGAGCTTGAAGCATGGCCTCATAAATCACTTTTCTTCCGCTTCCAGTACAGTCAGACCAGTTAAGTCTAGAAATGGTGTCCTAATTGTTGTGAGGTGATTCCTTAACCCGTGGAGCCCCGGCTAGTTTTGTATTGTTTGTTCACCAGAACCCGGCTGGTTTTCAAATTGTTTTTTTATTCCAGAAACAATAGCGAATGGGTTAGGAATAAAGGAAAAACCACGAAAAACCGCTCAAAAAGCTTAAAGAATGGTCCTACAGAGCCCCCGAAAACGTATTTTACAAGAGTAAAAAATTGAAGGCAATTACCCCCAAAAAACAGGTTATTGCGCGCTCACGCGCACGCACATGGACTTTGAGAGTTTTCAACCATCGGCACGGTTGCGTGGGATACGTACACAGTTCCCATACAAATCTGAGCCCTCTCGAGTGGCTACACCTGAGGTTACGGTCGGAGCAATTAGGGTGACTCGTCAGATGCGTCGCTGGGGCTGTGCGTTACATACATCGCCGACGCGTCAGACGCGTCGCTGGGGCTGTACGGGTTAATGTGACAACTGACAACTTTTGGACGTCAAATAGGTAATTTAAATAGTTAAACACCAGAGCCACTAAGGACTGTTGTTGGCCAGTTTCCACGATCCATGTCGTAAATGATTTCCAGTGTGATTGGTACTGTCTTTGGGTTGATGGAGCATATTGGTTAATCAACTTGTGAGTCACGGTTTCCCCAAACTGGCCTAGCCACTTGGCCTTCTGAATATCCACAAGGCGAAAGTCAGCGAGGTCTTGAGGTTTCCAATTGTCTCTAAGTGGAAATACGAGATCGGGAGTAACACCTGGTTCTCGCACCACGTCTTCAACTGATTGTACCACACTTGAGCCGGCCACAAGGGCGCGATCATCGAGACCATGCCCCGGTAATCCCGTAGTTTTTGAACTACTTTGCATATTAAGGATGCGTCTGGAGGCAGAAACAGATACATGGAGTTCCATTTGTTCCACTCTACCATAAATGCGTCCGGACCCCCCGCAGGAGTTAAACTCCGGCGTGTGAGGTACTGAGGTAGCCTGTGGCTCGCCTGTGACGCGAACAAGTCCACTTGTGGCTTGTAGGGCTCCGCAATCAACTTTCGAAAGATGTTTTGTCTTAGAGCCCATTCTACTTGCGTGCTCTGTCGCCGGGACAAAGCATCCGCCCATACATTCGCCACTCCGGGCAGATATGTTGCACGAAGATAAATCCCGAGCCTCGCGGCTAGTCGAAATATCTTTTCCGACAACCCTTGTAACACTCTTGATCTCACTGAACCTTGCTTTTGAATGCATGTCACTGCAGTCAAATTGTCCATTCTGAAGGCTAGGGACTTTCCCGCCTGGCTTGTGCCGTGCTCCTGTAAAAAGAATAGTGGGACTAGCAACTCCTTGGCATTGATATGGAGGCGATTTGAAGTTGACCATCGACCTTGGATCTGGTGGCCTAAGTTTGATTGGTAACCCCAACCCAGGGTTCCTGACGCGTCTGTATCCACCAAACCGTCGGTGGTGGAGCTGTCCAAGTCAAGGAGGAGTGAATAACTTCTGGCTTCGCCCAGGCTGCCAGGAGGTTGTGGATTAAGGTTGGAATTGTCCTCAGTGTTTCCGCCGGTAAAAGAGGAAAGCACCTGTTTCCTTCCAAGATAATTCTTTTGACCTTCAGGCGACCTATCGGTACCGTCAGTTGTGTCCAGTTGAGTGAGCCTACCAGAGATTCCCAGATCTTCCTCGTTGTCGTCTGGGAGTGCAGAAATCGGAAGAGTTTCCTCCGAAACCTCTGACAATTGTCTACACTCTGACTCAGAGTCAGTAACTCGGTATCCCAGATAAGGCCTACCCATTGGATTTGTTTGGTGGGGATGAGAGATGACTTTGCTAAGTTTACCCTGAACCCTAAGGCTTCTACATGGTCTAATACTAGTTGAACATGGTGAAGGCACATTACCTTGTATTGGCTACCACTAGCCAATCGTCTAGGTACCATAAAATCATGATTCCCTGTTTGAGCAATGGTAGCAATGCCTGTCGGACTAATTTTGTGAAAACTCTGGGTGCTAGATTTAACCCAAAGGGCATTCTTTGGAAGACAAACGTTTGATTCCCGTTGCATAAGGCTAGGAACCTCTGAAAGCGTTTGTTGATGGGGACATGCCAATAGGCGTCTTTTAGATCTATTGAGCACATCCAGCCCTGCGGCGGGAGTGACAACCTGATCTGATTCACTGTTAGCATCCTGAATGACTGATTGTGAATATGGGTGTTGAGATATGAGAGGTCGATGCATGGCCTCATCTGAACACTGTCCCTTTTTGGCACCAGAAACAACCGGGATATGAACACTGGCACTGACGTAGGACTGGGGATTATGATCTGCTTTTGTATCATCTCTTTGATAATGGTTCCCACCTCTAATGAAACTGGATTGAATTCTGTGGAGAAACGTAGGCGGGGTCGCCGGGACCACCGCCATGAGAGACCTTTGCGGACCACTGTCCTTGCCCATGTCCGCCTGGGCCATGCTCGGAAATGATCTCGGAAGTTGCCAGTCATGTGACTGGTCTTGTCCGACAGAGCTTCTCTCTGATCCATCTCGCCTTGCCTTGGCACTGGGAGTGAGAGAGCCCTGTGGTGAGTCTCAGTTATTGGAGGGTGGCTGTGACTCTGACTTTGGTTTGGGGGGTTGAAAGGTGTTGCTACCATTGCTGTTGGATTTACCCCTGTACTTGCCCCGAAAGCCCCTCCCTCTACCCCTAAAGTTACCACGCCCTCTAGTTGCTCCGGAAGGTGCAGGGGTTTTGAAAGGCTTGGCCGATTGTTTGAACTGTGACGACTGACTACGAAAGGAACTCTTAGTTCTGAAAGTTTGTTTAGCTGCCTGTTCACTTTTGGTTTTAGAAGTGGTGGCAGTTGAATGGTCTAGAAGGAGTGTGACTATCCCCCATACTTCTGGGCAGACTAGAGGAGCTGTAAAGATATCTGATAGGACTAACTTTCTACCGATCTCCGCCGGAAGTTTCTTCACCAAATGCACTCTCAACTCTTGGCGCCCCAATACCGCCTCAAAGAGAGTTGTCCGGATATCGCCAACACATTGAACCGAGTTTTGGAGGAGAAGACGTCTGGTCAGAGAAAGGGCCTTCTGAGATCTGGCGTCCGTAACCGACTCAGCCGTCCTAGCTAGAGAGGCTGCCAGTTTCAGGTTGATTAGGTGTGGGGATGCCAGTCTCCAGACCTTCTGTCTTAGCCTATAATCTTTGTCAATCATAGCCTATGAGGGTGGACAAAAAAGTTCAGGCAGTTGGCATAAAGATAATTTAGGTGCCCCTATAAAATCAAGTATATGTTGGGGAATCCCATCCACCTTGCCTACTGGCATAGAAAACCAATGATTGTCTTCTGCTGGAATTTGGTGGCTACCTTTGTTGGTGATTGTGCTTGCAAACAACTGGGCCTCATGTTCCCAGGTAACCCAGTGCCCATGCTCCCCTCCTTTAATATGAACTAATGAGGTCCCTTGAGAGTCCCTGAAAGGAATAGAATTTAGTTCTGGGGTCAAACCCTGCAAGGCTTTTAAGTCATTCAATCCATCAGTTTTAGTCCAGTCCGAAAACAGTTTTCCGGCGGAAGTAGGAGGCAAGGCGGGGGATGATGTGTACACAAAAAATTGGGGATTATATTGTGGGATGGCCTTAATCACAACATCAAGTACCTCTCCCAAGTGGTTCTTGGCCCTTAATTTCCCCTTTTCACTTCCCTCTATAACCCATTGTTCTGGGACAGGTAACTCACCTGTAACCATGGCGTGTGCAAGGTCGGGGTTTAGTGGTGTAAGTATTGACCAAGAAGTATCCGGTCCATACAAGAGTGGCATAGGGCCCTTTTTGTTGGGGATGGACTTGTCAAGTGGGGGAGCTAATAGACCGGAAAACAATTTCATATTAGGTTGCAAGAGAGCAGAGGTGCCTGGGATTGCATCCCCAGGGCAGACAATGGGGGCAGTGGGAGGAGAGATTACTGTAACTTTAGGATGTACCACTACTTGCCCCAGCAGTCGCACTGCCGGGGTTACAGGTATTGTGGTAGTTGTCTGTCTCTCACTCTTCATCATTTTCATAAAATCAAATAGTTCTTGCAACTGGACCTTTGTTTTAGCAACATCACTTTCTTGATTAGATTGGGGCGTGTGTGACTCCTCTGAGCCTTGCGTCCCAGATTGTTGAGAGACTGGTGTTTGGCTAGGATCTATTTCCTCAGTATATCCCCCCTGTTGGCATATCTCAAGAAGTGGCCCCCTACTTAGTGATTCCGTTGACCGGGTCGATGGGGCAGGGTCAGGATCCCACCCAGGCTCATCGACCCGGGCCTCGGTTTCATATGATTGATAGTAATCAGCCTGACCTGGGAGATCGTACACATTTAAATCAGGGGCCTCAGAGATGAGGGATTCTTGGACAGGTGTATGCTGGTCTGAGGAGCTCTCTTGCCTCTGCCGGTGAAACACTATACTGCCCTTTCTTTCTGTCCCTAACACAGGTAGCGAAACAGGTTCCGGTGTAGGTGTATGGGGGATAATCTCTTTGTTTGCTGAGGATTTCTGTCTTGACTTGGACGGTTCCTTAGCTGTCTTCCTTCTTGATGAGGAAGACGACTTATGCCGGCTCGACTTTGGTTTATCCCCGGCTTTTAATGCAGAGTCAAAGTCAGAGCGGGACCTCTTAGCCTCCTGGTCATCTGACGGGGGCTTTGTTTTTGGCAAGGGCGATCTTGACCTATCTCGCCGGCTGGTAGAAGCTAGTCCCTCTGGCGGATCTTTGTCTCGAGGTCTCTTTCGATGGCGTGATGACGAGTCTCCCGAAGAAGATCTCGGAAGGGGTGAGGTAGTCATTGGACTCTTTAATGCATCCTCAAGAGTTTGATCATCTAACTGAAGGGATTTATGAGTCATTGTCTTACAATATGTTCCATATTCTAATTTAATATTTTGGAGAATAGCCTTACCAGCACGTGCACCATGGTTCGGGGCGATTTGGGAGAGAACTATCGGTATCGTCAAATCTGCCATGAAGAAGGTATTAGGAAGGGCACTGGTGACCAGACGGGAGTTGCAAACCATCTTAATAGAAATTGAGATGTCAGTCAACGACAGGCCCTTGACCTATACCTCGGCAGATGTTGATGACCTCTTACCCATTTTGCCTTCTATGCTAACACGTGGACGAACCCTTAATACCTTTCCTAGATCGTCCGTAAATGACGAAGATCTGCATGACCCTACGTTCGGCAATGCTGACGCCACACGTCGTCGCTTCCAGTATGTAAACAAGGTGTCCGACGATCTATGGAAACGGTGGACCCAAGAATATTTGCTGTCTCTTCGCGAGCGTCACTCTCATAAGATCAAAGGGACGAATCAACGATGGCCTCATATCGGGGATATTGTTCTGATTCATGATGAGCGTCCTAGGTTATTTTGGAAGCTTGGGAGGATTATCGATTTGTTCCAGGGCATTGATGGTCTTATAAGGGTTCCTAGAATATGAACTTCGACTGGGGTTACTACTCGCCCAGTCGTAAGGTTATATCCCTTGGAGCAGGATGTAGAACTGCCAGATGATCCTGGCGTCTCTACTGATACCCCTCCGCGGGAGAGTGCTGGTGACAGTGCTCCTCAAGGTGGGGCAGCTGATGATGAGAAGGATGATCCTCCTCAGGCTTCAGGTGGCGCTCGTCCCAAAAGGAGGGCGGCTATGAGTTCCGTGGATCTTTGGAGATCAAAGATCAAACAAGGTGATCTTTGACTTCGATGTCCTTTTTTTTTTTTTCTCTGTATATAGCTCCTGTATATCATTTTTGGTGGCGGGCAATATGTCGGGAATAGGGTAATGATCCCGACAGTTTTAGGTCCAATAGGACATTTGAATTTGGCGGTATCGTATCTCTTGTACGATTTCGGCTGGTTCTTTGTGTATTGTAGTTTATTCTTAAGTATAGGTTAAATATTAACTGTAATGTATAAATATCTACATCAGCTCTAGATGTATCATGAAACCAAGTTATGGGTTATAATTATTATGAGCCGGCAGCCATATGTAATTTCGCGAAGCGATCGGACGCCGGCCCTTTAGTCTCTCAATCAACACCATACAACCAACATCTCCCCTCCCTCACCCCCCCCCCCCCCCCCCCCCCCCCCGGCTCTGACTCAACCCACAGTTCACCATGTGCTACAATTATTAATCTATAACAACAGTCCTACATCACCAGTCCTCTAAGCTATGTTCATTGTATCGATATTGTATTATGTGAACATTCCTACATGTCATGCAATTGAATTAGCCGTGTGTGGGGGACTGGATTACACCCATCGACGACTACGTCGTTGGTACTTATATTATAACTATTTGTTGGGTTATTTCATGTACTAGTGATACGCAATTTAACCTCTCTATCTAAATTCCCGACAAATATGTACATATATAAGATGTGATCTGCAACACAGCTGTAAACAATGAAGTAGCCTACAACTGTATAATTTCATTCTTGGCATAAATTTAGTTTTCTTAATTATTTCCTTTCTGTTTATCTTATTATGTATTCAAAATCGCTTATAAATGTTTATACACAAGTGATATTATCATACTGATATTATCTTCAGCATAAAGAGTAATGTGTATGGTTATTGAGAGGAAGTGTACGCCAGCAAGAGTAGTGTTTCCTATTGGCCGCTAGAGGTGCTACCGTCGCGGCGAGCCCGGGCAATAACAAAAATTAACGCTGAGTGCCCCATCCTATTACTATTTACTATCCTTGTTGATACCCACTAAAAATAATTAGTATAATGGGTGACTACAGTGTCGGAATTGTGTCTACGCCTTGCGATCAACTGAACAACTCTTCAACTGTGTCCTCAACTTTCGAATCTGTCCTTTTACCCGGGGTGTCAAGAACAGCTCTAGATTGAGATGTCGATCCTAAAATCTTCCGTCATAGTCATACCGTTTCTCAGGGCCTCGGGGGTGATGTGGTTGAGTATCAGAAAAGCGCCTAGGGGTAGGATGTTGTAGGGCGGTTAGTTCCTTGTGGCTTGGAGAGGGGTGATATACTTATTTACTTATAGTGCCATTTCATGATTGATTTCTCTTCTTCGCTTTTCTTCTTCTGTTGGACTTTGGAATTGGTTATGTTGATGGATAAGTTTTTCCCTGGTGTTAGAGGGCATGTCATCTCGATGGTAGTAACTCGTGTTGTCTGGGGGCGGTTGTGTCCTTTTTAACTCTGGGGTGAGGTGATATAATATGATATTGTCTTCTGATTTGGTCTGGGGCTGCTTATGTGTTTTACAGGCTGGAGGTAGATGGAGTGGACAGTGGTTGCAAGTTTGTAGGTTTGGGGTGTTGCAGGAGAAGTGTAATATCGGCGAGAACTGATCACGTGTTATCTTCTGCCCTGCACAGGTATATAATTGTTATCCTTGAGTCTTTGAGTCGAAATTTTCTCTGATGCGGGAGAGGTGTGGTAGAGAGAGAAAAAGATTTGTGGTGGTGAATGCTTGGGTAACTGTTTCTCTGTTATTGGTAGAGGTGGTGGTGGTGGTGGTGAGCAGCTATAGGTGGTGATCTTGGTATGTTGGCTGTGGTGGTGGTGGAGGTAGGGGTGGGGATCTCGGTATGTTGGCTGTGGTGGTGAATATGTTTTTCTGTTATTTCAATATCAGTTAAGGTTGCCTTGGCATAGGCATGAAATGAAAGACTAATTATTTTGGAGACATGAAAATTAGTAACTCACTTGACGAGTTACCAATTACACTTTTTTGTCAAATTTGAGTACACCCAACCACTGCACAACTGCAAGGCATTTTTTTTTTTTATCCTTGGAACATTCTATTCAGATGACTGGAGACAACAGAGAGATGACTGTCTGACTTGTTACCCCACGATAACTGAGCCTGGTAAATAAGTGTTTATCACTGTCTGGCAACCTCCTCTAAGGTCTGTACACGCGTGTACACTGTGTGACGGCGTGCGTGAGCGGGGCACAAATATGCCCTTGTATGGTATGACCTGGTATATTATTGGTCTTGGTTGTGTTGGTAGCCCTGGGGGTCAAGGGGGGCACACGGACGTGTATGCCTCTCTGGCAGACGTTTTATATGTTTGCAGAGAAGGGTCTTTCGCCTTGAATATTGAGAACAGGGATAGCTGATCATGCTATGTTAACTCATTAAGGATAACACTGATAGTTCCTAAACTTAAATATATACAAGAGGAAATATAGCTAGGCTACATAGTTATATGGGTCCCGGGTGGCGAGTGTTGTGTTGGTAGCCCTGGTGATCATTATATTATCCGAGAGGCGAAAAAGGTTGGTTGGTGACATCTCTGGCTGGTAACCATTACTATCAGAGTAGGAAGGAAAGAAATGTGTTTTGTTTACGAAATAGAATAGATGGATATTGAGAAGACGTGTACATATGTGTGTTGGGGGAAAATAAGGAAAGGATTGTAGCTAGTCTATATAATTATTAGAGCAGAAGAATGTGGTGGTGGTATCGTCGCACAATGTTGATATTCTTAACAATCATAAATGTAATAAAGAACAGAGGGTTATGCAATGTGTAGATTAATATTGTGAAAGGTTAGGCAATGTATAGATTAATATTGTGAAGACAATGGGTTTTAATCAACATTAACATTTTACAGGAATATAGGAACTTAAATCTAACATCTTAGAACTACTATATGGGTAATCTACTAGTGTTTGGTCTAGTACAGTGGTCAGCAACCCTTAAAGCTAGAAGAGCCATTATTTAAAAGTTTCATAATAATGTTGTACTGTCGGAGCCGCAATACAAAAAAAAATTGTTTCATCAACCGAAATCTACAGTACTTCAGAAATAAGAGAATATACCTTACTTCTGAACTAAACAAATCAGAGTGATATTGTTCAATATCCTTGAATGTGTTATATGATGCCTTCATTTTGAAGGAAGAATCATTATAGCTGAAGCTGCTGGAGCCACACAAGTGTCCTGAAAGAGCCGCATGCGGCTCCTGAGCCGCAGGTTGCCGACCTCTGGTCTAGTAGATAAAACATGGTAGGGGAACAGGGAACCCTTCCGTCGTCATTGTGGTGACTCTGGCGTCAATGGGCGTGACGCCAGTGTCGGCTGTTTAGGCGTCGGTCGGTTGGTGTGAGGCCTTTGTTTTAGTTATCCTCTTCTCGACGTTTTCTCTTTTGTTGTTCTTCTTTATTGTTTTGGGGAATGACTTTTTCTTCCTCTGGGCATCTCTGTTGTTTTCCTTTTCTGGATATTTTATTTCTATTTGAAATAACAGAAAAGCATTCTCACCACCACAGCCAACATACCGAGATCCCCACCCCTACGGCCCTACCTCCACCATCTCCACCACCATCACCAACAATATATACTGCCACAGCCAACATACCGAGATCTCCACCTCTACACCGCCACAAGCCAACAGACCGAGATCACCACCTCTACCTCCACCACCATCACCACCATCACTACCGCCACAGCCAACATACCAAGATCTCCACCAATCTCCACCACATCAAAGAAAACGTCTATCTTCCCCCGCATCAAAGAAAACGACTCAAGGGCAAACAATTATATACCCCACAGGACAGAGAGCAGCATGTGATCAATTTCTCGCCGATTACACTTCTCCTGCAAAATCCCAAACCTGCAAACTTGCAACCACTGTCCACTTCATCTAGCTCCAGTCTACAAACCACTTAAGCAGCTCCAGAACAAACCAGGACAAATATAAATTACCAAAGCCCCGAGCAACAAGATGCCACCTTCTTCTTTTTTCTTCTTCTTTCACATCGCATTTATGAAGATAAGAATAACCCCACCCCAGAGCTACAAGGGAACAACCACCAACCCAACACGAGTTACTGCCATCGAGATGACACGTCCTCCAACACCAGGGAAAGACTTATTCATGACCATAATCAATCCCAAAGTCCAGCAGAACAAGAAAAGTGAAGAAGAGAAATCAACCAAGGAATGGCACCATAAACACGTACGCAGACATCCCCATGCCACTCTAGAGCGCAACCGCCTCGCCGCCATGACCAGAGAAGCCGAGATATACAGTTAACAGATATCACCCCACCTCCAGGCCACACGGACTCAACCGCCATACAAAACCCTACCCCTAGGGGCCTTTCTGATGCGCAGCCACACCACCGACCTGGCACTGAGAAAAGGGGCCTATATGCTCCCGCCGATTTTCATATAGCATCTCAATTTAGAGCTGTTTCTTATGGTTGAAGGACGTAAGGACAGTTTCGAAGATTGAGGGCTCAGTTGAAGAATTGTTCCTATGATTGAAGGATGTAGAAACAATTTCGATATTGCAGTCACTCACCAATACTAATTATTTTGAGTGGGTATCAACAAGGCTGGGTTATTAGAATCTTTGATGTGACGCAAGCTAATATCCTTACCCTACCCCAACCCCGGCGCTGTTGTGGATGTAAGTACACTACTGATGTGGATAGTGGCTTTATCCGGGATAGATCAAACTGCAAGAAATTCATCAAAGTTCTTTTAAAGACCAGAGTAGTCAGGAGTTCACTCCTGCGTTAACTCGATTCTATTTTACCTTCGGCGATAGCCAAGTAAATAGTATTTAAGGTCCCAAACCAAAGAGCTCAAGTTAAACTGTGCTAACCCAGTCACGACAGGACAACCCCCTCCCACGGCCAACGGATCTACCGAAGATTGGACTACTTATTCTACAAATGTACAGTGAAGTTATTATACCGTCATCGAGCTGTGAAAAGGATCGACGCGGAACCAGTGTAATCCTATTGTTAGAAGGCACACCATAATACTCCCTTGGACATTGCATAGAATAATCCAGTCTTACGAGTCAGACGTAGTGGAGCCTCGTTCGTGCATCTATTATTAATTGTTGTTCTGGACCATTGATGTTCTAGCTTTACGTATGCGATATTCTTGTGCAAATAAACGAAATATGAATGCATGTCTTGTGATAATTAACCTCTATTCTCTCTCTGTTTCTGTGGTAAAACAATAGTGACTTCTCCAGTTAGGAGGAACCCATGTAATCAAACCAATTAAACCCCAGTAAAAACCTGGCATAACATTGGCGGCAGCTGGTGGTTCTTGATTCGGAAAGGAAGTTGTTTGACACAGTAACCAGGAAAGAGATAGAGTGTACATACGTCATCATGAATTCACGTTCGCACATCCCCATACCCAAGTATGAGGCGGAAACTTATGATATTCGCACGTACCTAGACATGGTCAGCCCGGTACTAAGCCTGGCATACCAGACAGATCAAGAGAAGATCTCTGTCTTATTAATTCACCTGGGAAAGGCTGTGTCCCTAGCTGGTATCTGCTCAAGTAACCCCAGAATTGACTTGGGAAAACTTCCGGACTATTGTGATAGACGCTGTTCAGCCATCACTAGGCCCCGTTGTAGCCTTCAACAAAAT
Organism: Paralithodes platypus; assembly: GCA_032716605.1. Taxonomy (NCBI): domain Eukaryota; kingdom Metazoa; phylum Arthropoda; class Malacostraca; order Decapoda; family Lithodidae; genus Paralithodes; species Paralithodes platypus. The sequence continues at coordinate 33,079,376 of CM064577.1, read as the reverse complement.
CAACGAAATCAAGTACGGAGGGAACCTATACAGTACCTTGGGAATAGTGACCCAACAGGTAAAAGCTGGTTACCCTCTGTACACTTAGGAGCAACAACAGCAGCAGGTGTTCTGTGTGCTCTTATAAGTATCCTTCCCTTAATTATTAGGAAATACTTTGCTATCCACGATCCCGTGGGATTTACAAAGGACATCATCACTATCCGCAAGCTGTTGGCCAACCAGCCAAAAACTTCTATAGTCGGAGACATGAAGAAAAAAAAATCCCATCTCCAGCCACGAGGTTGTGGCTTTGATGGGGAAGAAGGAAGTGAAATAACAGAAAAGCATTCTCACCACCACAGCCAACATACCGAGATCCCCACCCCTACCTCCACCATCTCCACCACCATCACCAACACTACCGCCACAGCCAACATACCGAGATCTCCACCTCTACACCGCCACAAGCCAACAGACCGAGATCACCACCTCTACCTCCACCACCATCACCACCAACACTACCGCCACAGCCAACATACCAAGATCTCCACCAATCTCCACCACATCAAAGAAAACGTCTATCTCCCCCCGCATCAAAGAAAACGACTCGAGGGCAAACAATTATATATACCCCACAGGACAGAGAGCAGTATGTGATCAGTTTCTCGCCGATTACACTTCTCCTGCAACATCCCAAACCTGCAAACTTGCAACCCCTGTCCACTTCATCTACCTCCAGCCTACAAACCACCTATAAGAAGCTCCAGAACAAACCAGAAGGACAAATATAAATTACCAAAGCCCTGAGCAACAAGATGCCCACCATCTTTTTTCTTCTTTCACATTGCATTTATGAAGATAAGATTAACCCCACCCCAGAGCTACAAGGGAACAACCACCAACCCAACACGAGTTACTGCTATCGAGATGACACGTCCTCCATCACCAGCTAGGGAAAGACTTATTCATCACCATAATCAATCCCAAAGTCCAGCAGAACAAGAAAAGTGAAGAAGAGAAATCACCCAAGGAATGGCGCCATAAACACGCAGACATCCTCACGCCACTCTAGAGCGCAACCGCCTCGCCGCCATGACCAGAGAAGCCGAGATATACAGTTAACAGATGTCACCCCCACTCCAGGCCACACGGACTCAACCGCCATACAGAACCCTACCCCTATGCGCCTTTCTGATGCGCAGCTGTAAAGTCAGTGAAAATAGGTTAGCCTATAAACAGACCTCGGATGCGGAAATAACTTGAGCCGACCTTGTCCTTGTCAAGTGAGATATCTTTCTTGGTGACACTGGTAAGGTGTTCGCCTCATAGCCCAGGGGTCCCAGGTCCAATCCCAGGCCCTGGCATATTTTCGTGAGGCTATTCCCGCATCTAACGAAGTTTAGGTGTGCTGGTAAAATTGTTCAGATGGTTGAGAGTAAGATCGGAGCTCCGTAAATCCTCTTTCGGGTATGGTGTAAAAACCGATTCCTACAGGGCAAGGAAGGGGAGAGGAGAGACCAGGGAGTGTATGTGAGACACGTTTGGGTTGGGTTGTGGAAGTTGCCAGCCGCTCAAGCGAGTTGCCAACTGGGCAGTTAGTAGGTGCGTGTGGTGCAACGCTCAGTGAAGTTGACTCACCATTCCCGTTCATCTCTCTGATGGACTCTCGGTCGATTCGGCTGAAGCTTGTTCCTCTCTGTTCGGAGCTTTCGCTTCCCGGAAGGTGAAGTAGTGTAAAGTCAGTGAAAATAGGTTAGCCTAAACATACCTCGGATGCGGAAATAACTTGAGCCGACCTTGTCAAGTGAGATATCTTTCTTGGTGACACTGGTAATTAGGTGTTCGCCTCATAGCCCAGGGGTCCCAGGTTCAATCCCAGGGCCTGGCATATTTTCGTGAGGCTATTCCCGCATCTAACGAAGTTTAGGTGTGCTGGTAAAATTGTTCAGATGGTTGAGAGTAAGATCGGAGCTTCATAAATCCTCTTTCGGGTATGGTGTAAAAACCGATTCCTACACAGCCACACCACCGACCTGGCACTGAGAAAAGGGGCCTATATGCTCCCGCCGATTTTCATATAGCATCTCAATTTAGAGCTGTTTCTTATGGTTGAAGGACATAAGGACAGTTTCGAAGATTGAGGGCTCAGTTGAAGAATTGTTCCTATGATTGAAGGATGTAGAAACAATTGCGATATTGCAGTCACTCACCAATACTAATTATTTTGAGTGGGTATCAACAAGGCTGGGTTATTAGCATCTTTGATGTGAAGCAAGCTAATCCTTACCCTACCCCAACCTCGGCGCTGTTGCGGATATAAGTACACTACTGATGTGGATAGTGGCTTTATACAGGATAGACCAAACTGTAAGAAATTCATCAAAGTTCTTTTAAAGACCAGAGTAGTCAGGAGTTCACTCCTGCGTTAACTCGATTCTATTTTACCTTCGGCGATGGCCAAGTAAATAGTATTTATAATGTCCCAAACCAAAGAGCTCGAATTAAACTGTGCTAACCCAGTCACGACAGGACAACCCCCCCACGGCCAACGGATCTACCGAAGATTGGACTACTTATTCTACAAATGTACAGTGAAGTTATTATACCGTCATCGAGCTGTGAAAAGGATCGACGCGGGACCAGTGTAATATCCTATTGTTAGAAGGCACACCATAATACTCCCTTGGACATTGCATAGAATAATCCAGTCTTACGAGTCAGACGTAGTGGAGCCTCATTCGTGCATCTATTATTGTTGTTCTGGACCATTGTTGTTCTAGCTTTACGTATGCGATATTCTTGTGCAAATAAACAAAATATGAATGCACGTCTTGTGATAATTGACCTCTATTCTCTCTCTTATATAATCCAAGGCCTTATATAATCCAAGGCCTAAAAAAAACACATTTAAACCAGCCCAGTATCAATTGTTTTTTTGTTTTTTGTTTTTTTAATTGCCCCTTGGCCATGGCAAATATCACTCCTCCACATCCCCTCTTTCCCCCTTCCCCCCCACCCCCTTCAATTATCACCTATTCTCCCTGTTATTCCCTTATTCTTAGGTATATTTTCGTGCTAACATTAGCGAGTTGATAGCAGGGCGTGGTCATCTGTGTTACCAAGCGTGGGAAAGAGCAAGAGACAGACTACCACGCAACAGTGTCTCTCCAGCCGTCTGGCTGGCTGGCAGGCTGCCTCAGCCATAAGTTATGTAACTCCCGGCCTCTATCGCCGATTTTGACCATCCAAACGCTGTTTCCTCTTGTTTTATTGTTGTAACAGGTTAATACCTTTATAATCAACGTAAAATAGGCGCATATGGAGAAGTATTAATGATATTTATGGTACGATGACGATTTGAGTTTAGGAAACAGTCTAAATACCTCCGCCAATACCCCACCTACGCAGCGGAGAGGTTAAACCCCAGTAAAAACTTGGCATAACACTATTAGTGGTTGGATATTTATCACGAATGTCCCCCTCCAGACTTGTGATATCAGGCATATCGTCAATGATGAAGGGGCCACTAATAAATTATAGGTTTGAGTCCCGAAGGGAAGAAGGAAAGCCTAATAATTAGTAGTGGCCCCGGAATCATGACGATTCCGGCCCTCGATCCCTTCCATCTCCTTCCCATTCCTCTTGATGTTTCTAAGTTATCTTGATATATCATTGAAGGAGGAATGACGCATCACCGTCTAGGGGCAAAAACATCCTATCAACATCCACACGATGGAAAGCATAGCAGATTTAGAGTAGCTGCCTACTAATACTTTTTCTTTAATATATTTGATTTTTGTTTTAGTTGGCATCAGCTTCTTAATGACGAGTCCGTAAGAAATTATGAGCGTATACTAACGATGTTGGTCTCTTACGCTTCGGGGGAGGGTGATTTGAACACTCCACTACCTAATCAAGTATATTAGTGGACTATATATGAATGTAAAATGTAAAAATATATTGTAACATTGCCAAATTATGGATATAACTTACCAATATACCAGTATAACTTACCAGTATAACTATGCGAGAAGGATTGCACCTATAACCTATTGGCGCTTTGATTGCTCGCCGATCGGCTCTAAAACTTGTCAATTATCAGAATAAGTTTCTTTTTTGCTGTTGAAGCTTAACCCTTCTTTAGCGGGGCCCGACTTAAGTCCGTATCTAAAAGGCTGGACAATGTGGCAGGGCCCAACTTAAGTCTGTGTGCAATTTTGGCGCAATATTGGCTCTGAGAGAGAGCCGAGCGGTGGGAAGAACGTAGGTTGCCTCATGACCGCTCTCCACGACCGTCGTGGGCCCACTGACATGTACTCCACACTACTCCACCCTCTCTCACTCGCTACACACGTAATTATGTAACGAAATGACCGTATTTTAGCAATTTTGCCCTTCGGTTGCACGATCGTTGCAAGACAATCAGTGATCGTAGAAGGATGGTTCGGGTGTTATTGGAAAGCTCAATTTACGCCCTTTCAGGGATACATACTTGTATTACGCTCTGGCTCTTGTTTATGCATGAAAAAGAGCACGGAAACAACCCCATTTATAGTAAAAAAAAACGCTGGGCGGCACAGTGAATATACTCCACCACCCGCTCTTTGAGTGTTAATGAAGGGTTTAAATTAATTTTGGTGTTTAGTAGGCCTATATTTATCATATGAGTTTTTAAACTTGTTTACAGACTTAGATTTTATTACATTGTCAGACAAATTATTCCAGGAGTAAACTACTCTTTGTGAAAAGAAATGTTTTCTGACATTATGTATGACACTGTTTCTTGAAGGTTTTATGGTCATACCCGATCGTAGCAACCCACCCGTATCCCGGATCGCATCGGAGATCGGCCCAACATTCTTGACCTGTTTCTAACTTCTAACCCTTCTTCTTATACTGTCGATCTTTTCTCTCCTTTGGGCTCCTCCGACCATAAACTTATCTCTGTCACCTGTCCTATCTCTCCAGTACAGCCACCCGATCCTCCTAGCCGGCGGCGCTTGTGGCACTTTGGCGCTGCCGACTGGGAGGCTCTTCGGCAGTACTTCTTTGATTTCCCATGGAATGATTTCTGCTTCCATGGCCGAGGACCCTCGGAGAGTGCTGAACGCATTACCGAGGTAATCCTATCGGGCATGGAAGCATACATTCCATTCTCTTTCTCTCAGTCTAATGCTAAAAAATCTTGGTTTACTCACGCCCGTTCTACTGCTGTCCGCAATAAGGAGGAAGCATTCAAACGGTACCGACGCCTTAAAACTCAAGACTCTCATTCTTCATATGTTTCTGCCCGGAATCAAGCCAAATCTGTTCTTCGACTTGCCAAACACTCTTTCATCAATAATAAATGCACTGAACTATCCAACTCTAGCTCTTCCCAAGCTTTCTGGCATCTAGCCAAAAACCTCTCCAACAATTTCTCTTCCTCGTCTTGCCCTCCCCTTTCCCACTCTGATGGCACAACCATCACTTCTTCCCCTGACAAAGCTAAACTCTTCGCTCAAACTTTTGCTAGAAACTCCACCTTGGATGATTCCGGTGCTATTCCTCCCTCTCCGCCCTCCTCTCTCTTACTTATGCCTAATATCCTAATCTCTTCTAAAGATGTACTTTCTACCCTCTCTGGGCTTAACACTAATAAGGCGTACGGTCCGGAAGGTGTTCCTCCTGTTGTTCTCAAAAACTGTGCTTCCGTGCTGACTCCCTGCCTAGGCAAACTCTTTCGTCTCTGTCTATCCTCTAACGTCTTCCCTTCATGCTGGAAGTTTGCTCACATTCAACCTGTCCCAAAGAAGGGTGACTGCTCTCAACCCTCCAACTATCGTCCAATTGCTCTTATCTCTTGTCTTTCTAAAGTTTTTGAAACTATTCTTGCTTCCAAATTTCTTAAGCATTTCTCTTCTCATAATCTGCTCTCAGATCGCCAGTATGGCTTCCTTAAGGGTCGCTCTACTGGTGATCTTCTTTCATATCTTACTAACTCTTGGTCATCCTCCTTTCGGGACTTCGGTGAGACTTTTTCTATTGCACTAGACATATCGAAAGCCTTCGATAGAGTCTGGCATAAATCTTTAATTTCTAAACTACCCTCCTTCGGTTTCTATCCCTCCATCTGTGCCTTTGTCTCTAATTTCCTTTCCGGCCGTTCCATAGCTGCGGTTGTGGACGGCCATTGTTCACTTCCTCACCCTATAAACTCCGGTGTTCCTCAGGGCTCTGTCCTATCTCCTATTCTCTTTCTAATTTTTATAAATGATCTCCTTAACTGTACCTTAATTCCCATCCATTCATATGCAGACGACTCAACCTTACACTACTCCATTAGTTTTTTCAGAACGCCCCAGCCAGCAATCCCTCAACGACAAACGTAATGAAGCCATAGAACTCTTAAATTCTGATCTAAATACTATTTCCAATTGGGGCAGAGAAAACCTTGTTATATTTAATGCTTCCAAAACCCAATTTCTCCATCTATCTACCCGTCAGGATCTCCCAGCGGACTATCCCTTATTCTTCAACAATACAAAAATCAACCCTTCATCTTCTCTCAATATTCTTGGTGTCTCTTTTTCTTCAGCTCTCATTTGGAAGGACCATATTACCAGTCTTGCTAAGGCAGCCTCCCAGAAGCTGGGTGTGCTCAACCGCCTTAGGGGGTTCTTTTCCCCTGCACAGCTTCTTGCTCTGTACAGGGGCATAGTGCGCCCTTGTATTGAGTATTGTTCACATGTGTGGGGAGGTTCCTCTCACACCGCTCTCCTAGACAAAGTTGAAAGGAAGGCCTTTCGTATCATTAACTCCCGTCCACTCACCAACTCTCTGCAATCTCTCTCTCTCTCCGCCGCAATGTTGCAACTCTCTCGCTATTCTATCGCTACTATAATAATCAGTGTTCCTCAGAGCTATCCCAGTGCATACCACCTCCTTTACGTAGGGCACGTGGTACCCGTCTTGCAACTCAATCCCACCCCTACTCTGTGCAACTCTCCAACCCAAGAGTGAAACGTTACTCTCAAACTTTCTTCTACTCAACATCTGAGCTCTGGAACTCTCTCCCAGAATCGGTCTTTCCCTCTTCCTATGACTTAAATTGCTTCAAACTCCGTGTGTCCAGGCATTTTGGCTCGAACGTCCCTTGATTTTGGCCCTGTCACTCTTTCAACTATGGGGGAGGCACTCGCTATAGGCAGTTATGCCTTTTGCCTCCCTCAATCACATAGAAAAAAACAAAAAACAAAAAATGGCTTGGATTCATTTGAAAGAATTTGGATCTGTCAACATTCTCTTTTCTGTGGTTTTGAATGTTTCAATCAGATCACCTCTCTTTCTCCTATCTTCCAGCATTGTTAGACCTAAGCTCTTTAGTCTTGTTTCATATAATTGGTCTTGTAGTTCAGGAACAAGTCTTGTGGCTCTCCTTTGAACTTTTTCGACAGCATCGATATAAGTACAGGTCTCCCTGCTACACAGGATTATACTGTTTTCGTAATAAACATCACAGTTGGCCATAATGTTTTCATAATAAACATCACAGTTGGCCATAATGTTTTCGTAATAAACATCACAGTTGGCCATAATGTTTTCGTAATAAACATCACAGTTGGCCATAATGTTTTCATAATAAACATCACAGTTGGCCATAATGTTTTCATAATAAACATCACAGTTGGCCATAATGTTTTCGTAATAAACATCACAGTTGGCCATAATGTTTTCATAATAGCCAACCCAAGTAACAAGATAAGACTGTGCCAAACACGACAAATAGGAGGGGCTGTTGCATAGGCTTAGCTTCTCGTACTGAACGTCCTACTGGAAAGGTGTTGTAATTCTTCACATTCGTCTTTTGTTATACTGTAGGCTATATAAAATTATACATAGGCTATATATGTATCAAGACCAAGAAGATAATTCTCAATTTTTACCTAAGGTTATTTTGGTAAAAAATTACCTATGGTCCCGTTAAAATATCCTCAAGTAACCTATTAAAAACTGTTCAGGGGACTGGTTAGAACTTGTAGGGTGTTTAATTGAAGGACCCGGCTGAATTTGGTTCCCGGTTCCCTGTTCCTTATTCGGAAAATTTAAACTCTGGGCTATATCTTCTATAATTTTCGAGGGGCGGAAATGAAAGGTACCTCAAAAGGAAGCTGATACATTCCTCTTTCGAATGCAACCATTAAATGCATCCAAATAACCTCACAACATGTTCAAAACCGACTCACAACCATAATACCTCTCAGTTCCTTATTCGAAAAAGTCAATCAATCGGCTATATTTTCTATACTTTTCGAGGAGCGGAATTGAAACATATCTCAAAAGGAAGCTGACACATTCAACTTTCGAATGCACCCATTTAATGCATTCAAATAACCTCACAACATGTCCACAACCATAATACCTCTCAGTTTCTTATTTGAAAAAGTCAATCAATCGGCTATATTTTCTATACATTTCGTGAAGCGGAAATGAAACATATCTCAAAAAAAAAAAAAAATGACACATTCAGCTTTCGAATACACCCATATAGTGCATTCAAATAACCTCACAACATGTCCTCCACCGTCTCACAACCATAATACCTCTCAGTTCCTTATTCGAAAAAGTCAATCAATCGGCTATATTTGCTATACTTTTCGAGGGGCGGAAATTAAACATATATCAAAAGGAAGCTGATACATTCAGCTTTCGAATGAACCCATTACAGTCATACAAATAACCTCACAACATGCCTACAACCGACTTACAATCATAATACTCTCAAATTTTCAAGGAGAAAAGAGACACACCTTACCATTCCCGAAGCTAAAACATTTTCTATATTTTTCGAGGGGCGGAAATGAAAGATATCTCAAAAGGAAGCTGATACATTCCTCTTTCGAATGCAACCATCTCACTGTCTCACAACCATAATACCTCTCAGTTCCTTATTCTAAAAAGTCAATCAATCGGCTATAGGCAATTTTCTATAATTTTCGATGGGTTTGTGAGGGGTTTGTGAAATGATCAGTTTACGCCGCTAATATAGCTCTAAAATCAAAGGCAGGAGAAATTCGATAGTTTGTATATATATATATATATATATATATATATATATATATATATATATACAGTATATGTGTGTATGTATAGGTATTTGTGTATGTATGTATATATATATACTATATTTGTGTGTATATGTATGTGTGTATGTATATATATTTGTATATATATATATATATATATATATATATATATATGCATGTATATATCTGTATATGTATGTATTTATATGTATATTATTATATACATTTCTTCAAACCTTTCCTGTTCCCAATAGTGACCAAATAAATACAAGTCCGTTGCTGGTACCGAAAGGGATAAAAAAGGTAATTATAGAAAGAGGTAATAGTGGAGCAGATAACTGCAAATTTCAGGAGAATCGTTCATTTCCGGAAACAAGCACCAAATTTGGCACACATACTCCTTGGGGATTGCTCTTTTGATAAAACCCGTTTGCCACCTAAAAATTCAAGATGGCGGCCAATTTTCAAGATGGCCGCCATTGAATATACAGAAATATTGCATTTCGCAATAAAATCGCAAAGACTTGTCCTATTTGAATGATCTTGGTGTCAAATGATACATTTTTCACTATGTAGAATCCGAATTTGGAACCATGGACTTACTCACTAGCTTCCTTGTACCATAATATCAGTCCCGGAATCCTAATATTGTGCTAAATTAGAGGTTCATGTTACGTCTGACTCGGCTAAAATGCATGGTAGTGTATATCGTAGTAGTGTTAGAGGTTTAGTATGTGTAGCATCTTCCTGTACAAGGCTTCCAAACTGGACATGACACGATGCGGTGGGGGGGGGGGAACGTTGAGAGACTTGCAGCGGAAGGTGTAGAGTAGTAGCTCAACAGAGCGGATGTCAACGCACAGCCAGGGCACACTGGTGGCACCGCTGTTGTGAAACTCAGAATGGGGTTCAGCATCAGCTGAATAATTAGTTTAGTGTAACTAAATAATTAGTTTAGTGTCCCAAATGCTGTTTAATAAGCCCTGCATCAGTTAGCTACTGTAGATTACATGTAGTTTAACATAAATGTATAGTTAGATAGCCGCGCCTGAATTGACAGGGTGTGCCAGCGCGGGAGAGCCGAGCCAAGGGTAACGGGGCTTTACATTGCTTTGCATGTAGTTACCTGGATGGTGTACAGATCGCACGGGACTTAACCCGGGAACTGCGGGAAGACTCTTAAGAGTTCCCCCGGCAGACTGCGGGAAGACTCTTAAGAGTTCCCCCGGCAGACTGCGGGAAGACTCTTAAGAGTCAGAGAAAAAACAAATCAACTTTAAACATCGAAAAAAAAAAAAAAAAAAAAATGCCCCTGGGCCATGCAAAATATCACTCCTCTACCTCCCCTCCTTCCCCACTTTCCTCCCCTCCTTCAGTTATCACCTATTTTCCCTGTATAGGTATATGGTATATAGGTCTGAGGTATATTTTCGTGCTAACATTAGCGAGTTGCAAGCAGGGCCTTGTCATCACTGTTAGCAAGCGAGTGCAAGAGAGAGAGAGAGTATCGATCGACTGTGTCTCAGTGGCCTTGGGGGAAATTGGCGGGAAACCAGGTTGCCTCACCCATACATTATATAACTCGCGGCCTGTATCTCCGATTTTGACCATCCAAACGCTGTTTTCACTCGTTTTATTGTTGTTTCAGGTTAATACCTTTAAAATCAACCCATAATAGGTGCGTTAGGATAAGTATTAATGCTATTTATGGTAAAATGAATATTTTAGTGATGGAAACAGCTCAAATACGTCAGCACAGGGAGAGGTGTCTAATTACCCCCATGCGCACTTCTTAGGTTAAATGATACTGGATGAACGATCGGGCTAGATGTAGGTAATAATAATAATAATAATAATATTTATTCAGTTAGCAATTTACAGAGTTGGTACCACATAGTATGTTATAAATATGACATGTACCAGCCTTGCATAATTCCAACTAAGGATAGCCCAATAAGGCCGTTAGGCGTATTTCCATTGGGGTCCTTGTGGGATTAGGTTAGCTGGGGAAATGGGGAGGATAAGGAAATAGATACTTTAGAGAAAGTATTTCTAGGGGGTTATTTTAAGATACCTTACATCCTATAGTAAATATCAGTAATCCGTAATCAGTAATCATTTCAGTTTGGTTTGTCTATCTCTTATGTCGTATTTAGTAGTAGACATAAGCTTGGTGCTCCCTTCTCGCAGCTGTCCGGTTCAGGTGTTCCTTCAGGCTACGTCTGAAGGAATACAGTGTTCTCTTTTCACGGACTGACTGGGGTAGGTCATTCCAGTCTTTGATGGCAGTGAAGAAGAATGTTTGCTTACCCTGTCCTTGGATTCTCGGGACCTTAAAATTAAACATCCTGTTTCTTGTATTATGTCCACTCCTCTCATTTGCTTTAACAAAATCATTCTTTAGATACTCTGGAGCTCTGTCATAGAAAATTTTGAAGGCATTAGTTAGCCTGATTTGTTTGGCCCTGTCAGAGACATTGAGCATACCTAGTGACTGAAGTTGTTCCTGGCTAACATGTGATCTGGGTCCTAGGTTCAGCATGAACCTAACCATTTTATTTTGAGTGACCTGAAGTTTGTGCTGTGCTGATTTAGATGATGCAGAGTACCAGGATGACACAGAATAGTCAAAATGACATTGAACAAGCGCTTGGCAGAGGGTCTTTTTGGTCGCCGCGGGCAAGCATCCCACCTGTCTATACAGGTATTTTATACGTGCTCTACACTTACTCAGGATAGATTCCAAAATTGTTTCACCTGACAAACTCGCGTCCAGTTTCAGTCCGAGATATTTAACTTGTGACCCTGTTCTTATAGGAATATCATTACAGTTGACCGAGAAGCCCACAATGTCTTTCAGTTTGCGTTTTGTTCCACATAAGATGGCTTCCGTCTTGCCCAGGTGAAGAGATAGTCTATTGTCCACTAGCCATTCACTACATGATGCTAGTTCTTTGGAAAGTGAAGCGGCAATACTTATTGGGTCTTTTCCTGAAACCAGAAGCACGCTGTCGTCTGCATACAGTAATAATTTACGTGAGACGCTCAGTTCCATGTCGTTCACATAACAGAGAAAGAGTAAGGGACCAAGGATGCTTCCCTGCGGGACCCCACAGTTAATTGGCATAGGATCAGATATATTATCATCAATTTTGGCTCTTTGGGTTCTACCACTAAGATAAGATTTAAACCAGTTCACAGACCCTATGCCCATTGCTTGTAGTTTATTACATAGGATATCATGGTCTACTGTGTCAAACGCTTTTTGAAGATCAAGAAGAACCATACCGGTGTAGTTACCTTTAGACATTTCGTTACGAATGTGATCCGTTAAGTGGATGAGACAGGAGTCTGTCGAGTACATGCATCTGAAACCTGATTGAAACTTATAGAATAGATCATTTTGTTTGAGGTAGTGTTCATTTTGGGTGTATACCGCTCTTTCAAGGATTTTAGATACAATACATAATATGCTAACTGGTCTGTAGTTGCCAACTTCTAGTTTATTTCCTTTCTTGAATAGAGGGGTTACAATAGCTTCCTTCAGTTCAGCAGGTACTGTGTTGGTGTTAATTGACAAGTTGATGATGTGGGTTAGGGGGCCTGCTATATCAATGGCTCCATCTCGTAGAAATTTGGCAGGAATTTTGTCTGGTCCTGTGCTCTTATGTACATTTAGGTTAGACAGCTCGTCAAAAGTGTATTTTGGTGTAACATTTTGCAATCTAAATGTGTTCGGGTGTATGTCTTTATCTCTGTAGAAATTACGAAAGGTGGCCGTTGTTGTCGTGTATTTATTGAGAGGTTGAGGTAGGTTCTGTGCAAGTGTGTTTGCTATGGAAGTGAAGAAGGAGTTGAAGTAGGTTGAAATTTGTCGTTTATCGTGGCAAACCTGATCATTAATGGTGAGAGCAATATTAGTGTTAGACGAATCCCTTGTCTTGTTGCTGTAGCCTGTTGTTTTTAGGTGCCTCCATAGTCATATATTTTTATTCCCGAACCTAGTCGTAGCCCATACCTTATTGTGCATGATTGTGATCAAGGTGGCAAAAGGATAACCCCTCGGCCTTGATTCACTGAATACAGATAATTATCATACTGTGATTATCTGTTATATCTATTATCATATAACATACTGTGTTATATTATACTGTGATTATCTGTTATATACTGTGATTATCTGTTATCTATTATATCTGTGTTACAGATAATTATCATACTGTATTCACCAAGATGGCAAATACAGATCCAGGACCGTCTAAATTCCGGACTGACTGGAGCAAGTGTTGTCTTTGCCAGAAGAAGAAGAGTGAAGAGATCAAGTCACCACGTGCACAACAACCACAAGAACATGATGGCTACACTATGATTGCGACTACTATTCCCCTCTTTCACGCAATTAATGAGATGCCTATTGTTCTGGATCCAGCCAGACTTGATGATGGTGGTGGCATTGAAGAAACTCTGAGGAGGAACAAGGCGCAGTATCACCAAAGTTGTCGCCTTATGTTCAACAACACGAAACTGGAGAGAGCCAGAAAAAGAAGAGCAGAGAGTGCTCAGCCAGTAGAATGCCAGACCAAGCTGCGTAGAACCAGCCTTGAAGGCCAAACGTGTTTCATATGTGACAAAGAAGCCCCATCCTCTGAACTCAGACAAGTTATGACGATGAACCTCAATAACAGACTTAATGAATGTGCCCAAACTTTAAATGATGGAAAACTTCTTGCAAGACTCAGCGGTGGAGATGCTATTGCACAGGAGCTCAAATACCATTTTGCATGCTTGACAGACCTGTACAATAGAGAGAGGACATACCTCAGAGCCACCAAGAGACTGGAACAAGGAACGTGCACCCGAAGAGGATGCCCACCCACAGGCATTCTCAGAGCTAGTCACATATCTAGTGGAGACCACCAGATCTGGCGAGGGTCCTGCAGTCTTCCGACTTGCAGACATAGTTCACCTGTATGCCCAGCGTCTGGAACAGCTGGGTGTTGATGCACCTGCTGTCAACTCCACAAGACTGAAGGAAAAACTGCTGTCAGAAATACCTGAGTTGGAAGTGCACAAGCAGGGAAGGGATGTTCTTCTGGCTTTCCAGAAAGATGTGGGCTTTGTCTTGTCAGAAGCCTCTGACTATTATAGTGAAGCTATTATTGAAACTAGATCAAAGCGAGGACGTGGGGTGAGACGCAGGGTGACAGGGAAGGGCAAAATTCCCTCAAACTGGCGAAACTTCCTGAGAGAAAATGACAACAAAGCTGAGCTGTTCAACTTTCTGGCTGATAAGATTGCATGTGTGGCCACACCAAATGTGGTCATTGTGACCAAGGAAGAAGATGCTGTCAGTAATCGCACTATCAATCTGGCTGGGGTGGCACCATGCAGTCATGAAGAAGCTGACACACGGATCTCTGTGCATGCCAGGCATGCAACAGAAGCAGGCAGCAAAGTCATCATGGTCAAAGCCAGCGACACAGATGTTGTCGTCATCGCAGTCAGTGTTCTGCAGGCACTTCAGGAGCTAGGTCTGCAGCAGTTGTGGGTTGCCTTTGGTCAAGGACAGAACCTGAGGTGGGTTCCTGTACATGACTTGTGTTGAACTCTTGCAGAAAAGAGCAAAGGGATGCTCTTCTTCCATGCCTTCACTGGCTGCGATGTCGTTTCAGCATTCCGTGGCAAAGGGAAGAAGTCTGCTTGGCAAACCTGGGATATTTGTGATGAGGCTTCCGGTGTCTTCAGCAAACTCAGCCAGTACCCACCGGTAGTTGATGATGAAGACCTGGAGACCTTGGAGAAGTTCGTGGTCATGATGTACGACAGATCCAGCACAGCTGAAGGTGTCGATAATGCGAGGTTGGACATGTTTGCTCGGAAGCAGAGGCCGTACGAAGCCATTCATCCAACCCGAGCAGCACTGAAGCAGCATGTGAAGCGTGCTGCCTACCAGGCGGGCTGCATCTGGAGTCAGTCAACAGTACGTCAACCAGAAACGCAGACTCCTGCCAACTGGGGCTGGACCAAGAAAGGAGATCTGTGGCAGATCGTTTGGACAGAGCTCCCACCCATTGCAGAGAGTTGCCAGCAGCTGACCAAGTGTGGATGCAAGTCGGAATGCTGCGGTCGATGCAAATGCTACTGCTTTGGTCTGACCTGCACGGCACTGTGCAGCTGCAGATGCGAGGTTTAGAAGCGTTGTAGTATACTCATCCAGGCAGCAAGACAATAAGTGACAAACAAGTATAGGCCTACTGCCTACATGTACATCCAATAATATATCGGACTGATGGTGCCTATGATATGGGCACTTTTTACCCTAATTATGATTCCGGGACTGATATTATGGTACAAGGAAGCTAGTGAGTAAGTCCATGGTTCCAAATTCGGATTCTACATAGTGAAAAATATATGATTTGACACCAAGATCATTCAAATAGTACAAGTCTTTGCGATTTTATTGCGAAATGCAATGTTTCTGTATATTCAATGGCGGCCATCTTGAAAAATGGCCGCCATCTTGAATTTTTAGGTGCCTAAAGGCCGCGTCATACAGAGGCCGAACGTACTAGGACAAAGTCCCAAATAGGATGACTTGCAAACAAAATTCAAATTTCAGGCGGGTCGGGTATATTCTGCATAATTCGGCATACGTTCCGTACTATTCGTGGGTTGGTCTGATGTTGGTCTGATGTTGTTTACGTATGTTGCCGACATTCCAGAGAGTCGGGAAAAATTTAGTGGCTACACTAAATTTCTACGAACATTCGGGTAAAAAAACCGTTACAAAATGTTCGGATGTTGGTCGGGAATTATTCGTAACTCGTTCGGAAGTTGTTCTGATTAATTCGTAGTTCGGTCTTCTGTTTCGGGACTTGTTCGGTACTTTTTTCAATTGCCGAATTTGTTAGGATCTACCCGAACAAATCCCGAACAATTCCCGACAAAAATTCGATAAAATTACGATGATTCCCTCGTATTCCAGAATAAAACCCGCACGAGTTACGAATTTTCAGAACAAGTTACGATCAAATTCAGACAAATATACGAATAATGTAGGATGTCTGCTCGATGTATCTTGTTTAATTAGGAATTAAATCCGAATTGATTTCGAACAAGTAGAATAGCCTCCTTCTAAAATTAGAGGTTCGCTATTGTTCGCCAGGAAAAAATCGACACCTAAAAGGCACGAAAGGTCTTATAGGCTAATATTGATAACAGAATGAGGCGAAAGGTCTCAAAATAGCCAAACTAACGGAACGAACGTCTTAAACCTCAAAACGAATATGCTAAACATGTGGGCCTCTTCTAAAATTAGAGGTTCGCTATTGCTCGCCAGGAAAAAATCGACACCTAAAAGGCACGAAAGGTCTTATAGGCTAATATTGATAACAGAATGAGGCGAAAGGTCTCAAAATAGCCAAACTAACGGAACGAACGTCTTAAACCTCAAAACGAATATGCTAAACATGTGGGAGAAGGGGGTCCAGAAAAAGCGAGCATGTTATAGATACCGGTACCGTACCTCTGTTCTGCCTCTGGGTTCGAACACTACGATTATTTATGGGTATATCGTTATTCTGGCCTTCATTAGTTGCTTTTATTGAGATTAGGAAGGACAATAATTAGGTTAGGATACGTTAGTCTTACGTTAGGTGGTACATTATAATACAGTAAACTCGATTACAATACTTTGTTATTATAGCCTACATTTTGTCTAGGTGTATTTGAAAACGAATGAGAGGTGGAAGGATGGAGTGAGGAAGTACATGAACAAAGGCGGTGCTGGTTGGGGGGAGGGGCGTCGACTGACTGGGGACAGAGGTACTACAGTCGTAAAACAGTCTGATGTTGTTCTCATAATGTTCTTCTCTATCGGTTGTTTGTCGATATCTCATCGGTTAAGTTCGGTTAATTATCCTAAAGCATTCCAATGTCATTCGGATCTGTGTCTGATGATTCGGGTATGGTCGAAAATCATTCTTTGCATAACGAGTGTAAGTTCGATTCATGTTCGGTAGTTGTTCGAGATTTTGTCGTAGGTCATTCTTAACTATCGGATATTATTCTGAACTCGTTCGGGCCATGTTCGTAATCTTCAAATTTCGGGAGAGTCTCGGCTGTATTCGGTAAAAATGTGCAAGTCATCCTATTCGGGACTTTGTCCTAGTACGTTTGTCCTCTGTATGACGCGGCCTTAACAGGTTTTATCAGAAGAGCAATCCCCAAGGAGTATGTGAGCCAATTTTGGTGCTTGTTTCCAGAAATGAACGATTATTCCAGTTATCTTCCCCACTATAAAGAACATCCAAGAACATCCCCGTCCCAGAGGGTGGCTCATCTGATAATTGTTCTACCTATAAGATTTAAAATATCGCCATAAAAATTTTGATCGTAGAGGCTTTGTTTGAGTTTGGTACACAGATATATCTCTCCTTCTTGGCACTTACTTCCTTATCATTCTTCTCTCTTTTCCTTTTAATTATATTTGGAAAGGCAATACATATAATTAAAAGGAAAAGAGAGAAGAATGATAAGGAAGTAAGTGACAAGCAAACAGAGAGAGAGAGAGATTGATTTGATTTGATTCTTTATTGAGAAAGCATAAATACAAAATACATGGGAATACATAATTACACGTCTCAAAAGGGCAAAGTTGGTAAAACGGTCTTTTACCCTACTCATATTATATATACTGTACATGTACAATATAAACACAAACATGAAAACAATATTTAATAAGTTTTTATCTCTACTGTATACTTGTTAGCACAGCAGTTGTCCCTACTGAAACTGTTTAAGGGGGGTTGACCTGCTTTTTGTTATTTCTGTCCTTTTCTCTCTTTCTCTGGCTTGTATCCATTCGGCCCCATTCAGCCAACTATTTTAAGACGTTTATCCCCATCTAGGTGTCGATTTCTTCCTGGCGAGTGATAGCGAGCCAGCATTATATGAAGAAATCCGGCTTTGCCAGAGAAATTTTTCTATCGAAAAATGTAGGCTACAAATTTAGCTGCGGTCAAACAAAAATAAAAAATATGCTAGCTCGCTACCGCTCACCAGTAAAACATTGGGGAGGCGCTGGAGGCAGCTCTGTGCGTCTCCAAAACTCACCATCTGCGCATGCGTGAGAATCTAGCCCCGCCCCTCACCTCCCTTGACCCGCCCCGCATTTAAATACACCCTTCAAATCGTCACTGCTAGAGCTCTCCGTAGCACAGTCCGTATGGTTCCCGCTTCTCACTTGGGAAACCAGTGTTCGATCCCACTCGAAATTAGTTTATTATATATTTTTTTTTTTTTTATATTTGTTATTTTGGTTATTTTTGTAGGTTAAGTTAGGTTAGGTTAGGTTAATCTAATCTAATATAATAGTTGTACATTTGAGGGGCGGGGCCAAGGAGACGCACAGAGCTGCCTCCAGGGCCTCCCAAAAAAATTGACACCTGGATGAGGAAAAACGTCTTAAAACAGTAGGGCGAATGGGGCCGAATGGATAAAAGCCAAAGAAATAGAGAAAAGAATAGAACAAAAGGCAGGTCACGCCCCTTAAGAAGGACCCTTCGCTAAGCTGGGCTTAGGCTTTAGCGCGGGTTTGTATAGTATAGAAAATATAGCCGATTGATTGACTTTTTCGAAGAAGGAACTGAGAGGTATTATGGTTGTGAGACGGTTGTGGACATGTTGTGAGGTTATTTGAATGCATTAAATGGGTGCATTCGAAAGCTGAATGTGTCAGCTTCCTTTTGAGATGTGTTCAATTCTGCCCCACGAATATTATAGAAAATATAGCCGATTGATTGACTTTTTCGAAGAAGGAACTGAGAGGTATTATGGTTGTGAGACGGTTGTGGACATGTTGTGAGGTTATTTGAACGCATTACATGGGTGTATTCGAAAGCTGAATGTGTCAGCTTCCTTTTGAGATATGTTTAATTTCCGCCCCTCGAAAAATATAGAAAATATAGCTCCGGGAATGGTAAGGTGTCTCTTTTCTCCTTCAAAAATTGAGAGTATTATGATTGTAAGTCGGTTGTAGGCATGTTGTGAGGTTATTTGAATGACTGTAATGGGTTCATTCGAAAGCTGAATGTATCAGCTTCCTTTTGATATATGTTTAATTTCCGCCCCTCGAAAAGTATAGCAAATATAGCCCATTGATTGACTTTTTCGAATAAGGAACTGAGAGGTATTATGGTTGTGAGTCGGTTTTGAACATGTTGTGAGGTTATTTGGATGCATTTAATGGTTGCATTCAAAAGAGGAATGTATCAGCTTACTTTTGAGATATGTTTCAAGTCCGCTCCTCGAAAAGTATAGAAAATATAGCCGATTGATTGATTGACTTTTTCGAATAAGGAACTGAGAGGTATTATAGGTGTAAGTCGGTTTTGAACATGTTGTGAGGTTATTTGAATGCATTTAATGGTTGCATTCGAAAGAGGAATGTATCAGCTTCCTTTTGAGATATGTTTAATTTCCGCCCCTCGAAAAATATAGAAAATATAGCTCCGGGAATGGTAAGGTGTCTCTTTTCTCCTTCAAAAATTGAGAGTATTATGATTGTAAGTCGGTTGTAGGCATGTTGTGAGGTTATTTGAATGACTATAATGGGTTCATTCGAAAGCTGAATGTATCAGCTTCCTTTTGATATATGTTTAATTTCCGCCCCTCGAAAAGTATAGCAAATATAGCCCATTGATTGACTTTTTCGAATAAGGAACTGAGAGGTATTATGGTTGTGAGTCGGTTTTGAACATGTTGTGAGGTTATTTGGATGCATTTAATGGTTGCATTCAAAAGAGGAATGTATCAGCTTCCTTTTGAGATATGTTTCAAGTCCGCTCCTCGAAAAGTATAGAAAATATAGCCGATTGATTGATTGACTTTTTCGAATAAGGAACTGAGAGGTATTATAGGTGTAAGTCGGTTTTGAACATGTTGTGAGGTTATTTGAATGCATTTAATGGTTGCATTCGAAAGAGGAATGTATCAGCTTCCTTTTGAGATATCTTTCATTTCCGCCCCTCGAAAATTATGTAAGATATAGCCCAGAGTTTTAATTTTTCGAATAAGGAACAGGGAACCGGGAACCAAATTCAGCTGGGTAAAAAAATTTTATATTTAATCTGAAAATGACTTACATCTGAGTGTTTTAAGATCGTTGGATAATGGGAGAAATAGCATTTTCCGGGGATTGTAACTAGGCTAATATCAACTACTGTATAATGATGAAAACTACATAAAACCAAAAAGAAAACCCATGGGAAAATTAGCGGTAGTTTCGGTTATATTTTCCATAGTTTACTTAACCTAACTCCTATAGCCTAGCCTAGGCCCCACCTAACCTAACTTACTGACCTAGCCTAACCTTGGTACTTATTACCGACACTACCACTAATTATTTCTCAATATTATAATATTAATCCATTTC
The DNA here is from genome assembly GCA_032716605.1 of Paralithodes platypus. Lineage (NCBI taxonomy): Eukaryota > Metazoa > Arthropoda > Malacostraca > Decapoda > Lithodidae > Paralithodes > Paralithodes platypus. The sequence continues at coordinate 33,058,895 of CM064577.1, read as the reverse complement.
CGCATATTGCCACCTATACCATATCACTTACCTCATCGTACCTTCCTGTTAAATACAATAATAATTTGTTTAGCTCGTATACTGTAGGTGCAATTATAGAATAATTCCGTTTTGTTTTTCATTACCCGGAAAATATCAAGGAAACTGGCCAACTTTTATTTTGTGATATGTTGTCATTAATTAGAATCTCCGGAAAAAACGTTTTCCCCATTATCCAACAATCTTAAGGGTATAATCCTGTGTAGCGGGTGGACCTGTACATATATCTCAATAATTTGGTAAAGTTTCAATATTTGTTTACATTTTACATTAATATATAGCCTAGTCCACTAATATACTAGGTTAGGTTAGGTTTAGGTTGGGGTCGAGACGTTTCGCAGCAAGTGACGTTTCGCCTCAGGTTCGGTCAGAATCGGTTATGCCTGTTCGCAGCAAATGAATGAGACGGTTCGTTCGCAGCAGATCCGTTTAACTGCAATGAGACAGTTCGCAGAAGCTTAGGGAACAACAACTACAATAGCATAGGCCTAGGCCTATAAACTCCCGCTTTTGTCACTTGTCTTACAGCAGTGTTCCCTACCAATACTGCTGACTTTTAAATTATGGACCAGTACCGGTAAGCAGGCTTTTTAGTTCACCATCCAAAATACGATTATGCATTCAGTTCTTCCACACCTTTTATTCTGAATTTTTGTTTGTTTTAACTTTCTTAGTAAATATATTTATATTTTGTATTCCAATACAAAAGATACTAAGCGATATTTTTTGCATAGTGTAATTATGCAGGTATTACCGTACCGGTAGATACATTCTAGCACATTCCTTAAGGCTATTCCTCAACATCATCGCATCACATTCCTAATGTCAGTCTAGAATATATATTTTGTCTCTACCATAATCTTACACAAGATTTCCTAATTGGTGTAGTGTACTGGGTTTAGTGGTAATTATATATCATATAATTATCATATTTGGCTAGCTGACATTAACCCGTCCAGTATATTATGTTCTGGCAACTATTAGACCATTTGATTCAGTTTATTAAGAAAGACTTAGGCTAGCAATGGGGGACAGGAAAACGTCATCAAAATATCACTCATTTATATATGTATCAATGTTACAGACATACTACTCTCAAATTCGACGACGTTTTTCCTCTCTCCCATTATAAAACAATCTATGTCTAGGTCTCTCGTGGTGCTGGCAAGTTTTAGTTTCTGTGTGAGTTATCCCAGGTTCGAGTCCCGGGACTTCCTTGTGAGCTTTGTAGGCCTATATTTAATTCGGGACTTTGTCTTCTGATTTGAGACTTATCATCTTTGTGTGTTATGATTTATATGTTCATTTGAAACATTATTATTACCGTATTTGTATACTATCTATGATACATTCTAGCGCATTCCTAATGTCAGTCTAGCGTATATTTGTCTCAGTTGACCACTTGCGAGTTTGGTTCTATAAGGAAATTGGAGTTGTAGACATCGATATTTAGCAGGATTACCAGCTTAAATACTGTTGTAGTTCATTTATATATACATAGAATCCAATTCAACATACCCTTTAGCCATCAGAAACCTACATTATTATTGCATTTCTGTTTACAATCGATGTCTACAGCTTCAACTTCCTTATAGCCTGAAACTCGCAAGTGGTCAAATTCCTAAATTGGTGTAGTGTACTGGGTTTAGTGGTAACTATATAGGCTATCATATAGCCTAATTATATTTTTTGGCTAGCTGATATTAACCCGTCCAGTAGCCTATATTATGTTCTGGCAAGTATCAGACTATTTTATTTAGTTTATTAAGAAATACTATTACTTTCTGTGTCTGTGGTCAAAAGATTTCGACTTCTCCAGTTAGGAAGAATCCACTTATTCAAACCAATCAACCCCAGTAAAAACCTGGCATAACAATATTAATACAACAATAATAATAATAAACCGGTGTTGGTCAGTGTCAATTTAGCTACTTTCCCACGACACTAGCGGTATTAAGCATCTTGATTTGGTAGCTGGTGTGGGACGGTTCGCCGCAGTTCCAATTATCGTCCGGGCTCGTTCGCCGCGGTAAGGCGAAGCGTCACTTGCTGCGAAACGTCTTGCTCCCGGTTAGGTTTTGGTTAGGTTACGTTAAATATATTGTTCAATGTTTCTTAGTAAATAGGCATCTGAAAAACAGTTCCTCCCGCTACACAGGATCTTACCATCTTAAGATACGGCCCCCTATAGTGGGGGCCGTAGGGAAATTGAGGGGTAAAAGACGAAAATAAGGGGTAATATTAGCTTAACCTAACAACCTTACCTAACCTAACCTAGTATATTAGGTGGGGGCTGCCGCCCCCACACCCCCGCTGGTTTGGTATTTAATTAATAAAAGATTGACGGTCGCCAAAAAAAAAAAAAAATGAATGAAGTCTACGGTATTTACTCCGCAATCTTCAGCTTAGGCTGTGGATAACAGGAGGTAAATATTAACTTTTTCACAGTAATTGAAAACGGTTTTTCCGGAGATTCTAATTAATGACAACCACGGTATTGTCTGTATAGCCTAATGATGAAAACTAGCCTAGCTAACACCAAAATCAAACAATTCCTAATATTCCATTAAGTATAGGCTATGATTATATCTCTCATCCAGTTTGCAATGCAAAATATAGTTATATATTAGACCTGACCAGTGTTCTATTATGACATTATATGTAGAACTAAACTATTATTTAGCTTAAATACTCGCTTTCGCTCGCCAGGAAACTATTAACACCTAAATGGCAAGAAAGGTCTTAAATTTCACAAATAAACGGGGCAAACATATGTTTAAATGGCCAAACTAATGGACAAATAGGGTGAATATCTTAAAATTTCAATACTCATGGGGGGAAAGGGGACCAGAACAAAAAAACACTCCCTCAATGTGTGTGTGTGTGTGTGTGTGATATAAGTGCTGCTCGAGAGCAAACATTTGTGAATATATTAGTTAGTCATTTATTGTCGTTTTCTTTTAAATGTATTTTATCAGAGAAAACGAGTTTCTGCAGTAACAATAATAATTTCAATTATAATTACAGTACTGTATTACAATTCTAAAACTATTATAACAGATTTATTCAATATATATATATATATATATACTTTTCAATGCCATTTTAATACACTATTATAGTTAAACAGTTTGAGGCTTATCTGAAAGCACAACATTGATGTGCACACAAACTATATATAGGCTATGCCACTCCCAGCAACTACTACTAATCATCGTTTGTCTGGACTCCATCAGAGAAAGACGCTTTTTAGTAAGCTCCCTCATCGCACACTACAGCTCACTTTTTAGGCTGCTAATTTTCGATCAACATAGCCTATTATTATAAGCTAATATATTTGTTCTTTAATGATGACTGCATATAACTACTTGGCGACCATGAGTGGTGTGGATAAGCTCATTCGTACCCAGGACGAGATCATGGCTGACACAGAGGTCCATGAATGGCTGGGTCGAGGTATGTCTGGGAGGACTTATCGGGTGACCTACAAGGGAGTTGAAGCCTGTATGAAGAAAGCTTGGGACGCTAGTGACGAATTCAACGACAATTTCATGACGGAGGCCAAGGCTTTGTGCATAGTTGATGGTGCAGGTGGGGCACCTAAGCTACTGGCTGCTAGTGAGGATGGCTCAGTGCTTATAATGGAGTACTGCACCGGCTACACTCTTTGCAAGTTTGCTGCTCAAGTTGGCTCTAGCGAGAGCCGCACCAAAGTTGCCCAGGACGTCACGCTCGCGATTGAGGCCGTGCACAAGACCGGACACGCCCACGGGGACATCCCCGGTGAAAATATTATAGTGTGTGGTGGCCCGGGACAGTACCACATTAGGCTAATTGACTTTGGCCGCTGCAGAGAGTTGGAAGAGTATGATGTTGAAGACGAATTGCGGGAGAATAAGATGCTGATGGTGGCGGTTAAAACAAATTTGACATCACTGGAAGATATTATTTAAGGACGCTCTTTGCACTTTATTCTGGCCTTTATTCCTTAGAAGATACAATGACGACTTTTTTCTGCGGTTATTATTGGATTATTTTATTCATATTAGAAAGGCTATATGGAAGTTAGAGGGTTAATTGAGATATTCTATACTCTTATAATTTCCACAGAACCTTCCTAAATTGTATAAAATCGTCTAATAATAGCCTGGACAAACTGTCAATATGTCATAATCTTCAAAGGGTTATTAGATGATATCAGACAGTTTACTACGAATATTTGGAAGCTAAAAGGTATATGTTGTTGTTACCCTGTAACCAAGTTAAAGTAAATATCCTGAAATTGTTACCCTGTAACCAAAAATCCCGCAACCACAGAACTACGGCGAGTTGACGTACGGTCTGGGGATATGTAAAATAGTCATTGGGGGTAGGTCTAATAAACTCCCCATGTGTTGTAGGCATAGCCTCCACGAGACTATCACCTAGCTGTTTTTTAGCCAGGTGCCTTTAAGAGAGACATCTCTCAAAAGGCTCAGCCTTATTTTTTTGTATTATTATTATATATTTTTGTTTAACAAATCATTTGTAAAATTGTATTGTATACTAAAGGCTAAATAAAAAGATTTCAATTCAATTCAAATTCAATTCAAAGAACTAAGGTTGTTTCCTTATTGTACGTCCAAGCGTAGTAGGCCTACAGTGGTAGAGCGGTAGTCTGGCATGCCTAGTGACCCGGGTTCAAAACCTAGCCAGGCAGATATTTTTGAAAGGATAAATTTCCTTCTCACCCAGAATTTCAATTGTGGTAATGTGTAGGCTACTCCATTGATTTCAGAAGGACCTCTCTAAAAACATAAGAACGTAAGAAAATGGGAGTCTGCCAAAAGCCGGTCGGCCCATACAAGGCAGATCCCTGTCACACCCAACCCCAATTACAAGGCCCATTTATAGGCCCAACTCACTAATACCTTGAATTATTATGTACTCTCCACCAACCAACTCTACTTCTAAAATTGATTAATGAAATTGACAATCACATGTGGCAGTCCGGGGATTCGAACCCAGGACACTCACACCGAAAATAAGCACTCTATGCATTGCACCACGAAGACAGTTAAAGAATGATGTACAAGCCTACGATTTATTATGCAGTTTCGAATACTGCATACCATCTAAGCATGTACATTCACTCCAACCGCACTATCGGAGTTATGGAAGACCCTTACCGCCTCCACTACGCGCAACTTCTGGAGTTACGCGCAACTCCCTCAGCCAATCAGTAGCTCGTTAATCACGATCTAATAATTGACGTCACAGTTTGTGTATATCCAATCACCGTCGAGTTGTATGTAAACAACAGCCGTGAAGAAAAATGGCGGTAATTCATAATGTAGGTGATGATTATGTAGACAACGAGTTTCTTTCTAATATTGAACGTGTTGTCACCTCTGCCAAAAAAGTGTCTAATAGTGCGGCAATAGCTAGTCTAGTCATCTTATAAGGTAGCCTATAGGCCTAGCCTAGATCTAGCAAGCTGGCTGAAAGTTGTTCGATATTGGACTTTGGACTTTGGACATTCGGATGTAAACAAAGCGACGAATCTCATGTGATCTTGAACGAAGCAAGCTGGTTTGCTTAGATACGTTTAGTATGATCAATACATATATTATTTATGTTGTATTTAATGTTTCTTGGCAAATCTATTATCACACAATTGAAACTCATATTATAAGTAATGTTAACCAGAAAATACATAATTTTATATAGCCTACTGTTATGGAATAACAAGCCGTAGTAAATACCGATGACACTGCAGATCCTGAATATCCAATAGAATCCTGAAAACTTTTGGACATTGGACTTTGGACATTCAAAAATTACTGGATATTGAGTAGCCTATAGAGTTGAATATCCAATAAAACCTGAAAACTGTTGGATATTGGACTTGGGACATTCAAACATTACTGGATATTGAGTAGCCTATAGAGTTGAATATCCAATAAAACCTGAAAACTGTTGGATATTGGACTTTGGACATTTGACTTTGGACATTCAAACATTACTGGATATTGATTAGCCTAGAGTTGAATATCCAATAAAAACCTGAAAACTGTTGGATATTGGACTTTGGACATTCAAACATAATTACTGGATATTGATTAGCCTAGAGTTGAATATCCAATAAAAACCTGAAAACTGTTGGACATTGGACTTTGGACATTCAAACATTACTGGATATTGATTAGCCTAGAGTTGAATATCCAATACAAACCTGAAAACTGTTGTATATTGGACTACGGACACTGGACTTTGGACATTCAAACATAACTAGATATTGATTAGCCTAGAGTTGAATATCCAATAAAACCTGAAAACTGTTGGACATTGGACTTTGGACATTCAAACATTACTGGATATTGATTAGCCTAAAGAGTTGAATATCCAATAAAACCTGAAAACTGTTCGATATTGGACTTTGGACTTTGGACATTCAAACATTACTGGATATTGAGTAGCCTATAGAGTTGAATATCCAATAAAACTTGAAAACTGTTGGATATTGGACTTTGGACATTGGACTTTGGACATTCTAACATTACTGGATATTGAGTAGCCTATAGAGTTGAATATCCAATAAAAACCTGAAAACTGTTGGATATTGGACTTTGGACATTGGACTTTGGACATTCAAACATTACTGGATATTGATTAGCCTAGAGTTGAAGATCCAATAAAACCTGAAAACTGTTGGATATTGGATTTTGGACATTGGACTTTGGACATTCAAACATTACTGGATATTGATTAGCCTAGAGTTGAATATCCAATAAAAACCTGAAAACTGTTGGACATTGGACTTTGGACATTCAAACATTACTGGATATTGATTAGCCTAGAGTTGAATATCCAATAAAAACCTGAAAACTGTTGGACATTGGACTTTGGACATTCAAACATTACTGGATATTGATTAGCCTAGAGTTGAATATCCAATAAAAACCTGAAAACTGTTGGATATTGGACTTTGGACATTCAAACATTACTGGATATTGATTAGCCTAGAGTTGAATATCCAATAAAAACCTGAAACTGTTGGATATTGGACTTTGGACATTGGACTTTGGACATTCAAACATTACTGGATATTCATTAGCCTAGAGTTGAATATCCAATAAAAACATGAAAGCTGTTGGATATTGGACTTTGGACATTCAAACATTACTGGATATTGATTAGCCTAGAGTTGAATATCCAATAAAAACCTGAAAACTGTTGGATATTGGACTTTGGACATTAAAACATAATTACTGGATATTGATTAGCCTAGAGTTGAATATCCAATAAAAACCTGAAAACTGTTGGACATTGGACTTTGGATATTCAAACATTACTGGATATTGATTAGCCTATAGAGTTGAATATCCAATAAAACCTGAAAACTGTTGGATATTGGACTTTGGACATTCAAACATTACTGGATATTTATTAGCCTATAGAGTTGAATATCCAATAAAACCTGAAAACTGTTGGATATTGGACTTTGGACATTGGACTTTGGACATTCAAACATTACTGGATATTGAGTAGCCTAGCTATAGAGTTGAATATCCAATAAAACTTGAACACTGTTGGATATTGGACTTTGGACATTGGACTTTGGACATTCAAACATTACTGGATATTGAGTAGCCTATAGAGTTGAATGTCCAATAAAACCTGAAAACTTTTGGATATTGGACTATGGACATTGGACTTTGGACATTCAAACATTACTGGATATTGATTAGCCTAGAATTGAATATCCAGTAAACAAACTGTTGGATATTGGACTTTGGACATTGGACTTTGGACATTCAAACATTACTGGATATTGATTAGCCTAGAGTTGAATATCCAATAAAAACCTGAAAACTGTTGGATATTGGACTTTGGACATTGGACATTCAAACATTACTGGATATTTGATTAGCCTAGAGTTGAATATCCAATAAAAACCTGAAAACTGTTGGATATTGGACTTTGGATATTGGACTTTGGACATTCAAACATTACTGGATATTGATTAGCCTAGAGTTGAATATCCAATAAAAAAATGAAAACTGTTGGATATTGGACTTTGGACATTGGACTTTGGACATTCAAACATTACTGGATATTGATTAGCATAGAGTTCAATATCCAATAAAAACCTGAAAACTGTTGGATATTGGACATTGGACTTTGGACATTCAAACATTACTGGATATTGATTAGCCTAGAGTTGAATATCCAATACAAACCTGAAAACTGTTGGATATTGGACTTTGGACATTGGACTTTGGACATTCAAACATTACTGGATATTGATTAGCCTAGAGTTGAATATCCAATAAAACCTGAAAACTGTTGGATATTGGACTTTGGACATTGGACTTTGGACATTCAAACATTACTGGATATTGATTAGCCTAGAGTTGAATATCCAATAAAAACCTGAAAACTGTTGGATATTGGACTTTGGACATTGGACTTTGGACATTCAAACATTACTGGATATTGATTAGCATAGAGTTGAATATCCAATAAAAACCTGAAAACTGTTGGATATTGGACTTTGGACATTGGACTTTGGACATTCAAACATTAGGCTACTGGATAATGAGTAGCCTATAGAGTTGAATATCCAATAAAACCTGAAAACTGTTGGATATTGGACTTTGGACATTGGACTTTGGACATTCAAAAATTAGGCTTCTGGATACTGAGTAGCCTATAGAGTTGAATATCCAATAAAACCTGAAAACTGTTGGATATTGGACTTTGGACATTGGATTTTGGACATTCAAATATTACTGGATATTGATTAGCCTATAGAGTTGATAATCCAATAAAACCTGAAAACTGTTGGATATTGGACTTTGGACATTGGATTTTGGACATTCAAACATTACTGGATATTGAGTAGCCTATAGAGTTGAATATCCAATAAAACTTGAAAACTGTTGGATATTGGACTTTGGACATTCAAACATTACTGGAGATTGAGTAGCCTATAGAGTTGAATATCTAATAAAACTTGAAAACTGTTGGATATTGGACTCTGGACATTGGACTTTGGACATTCAAACATTACTGGATATTGAGTAGCCTATAGAGTTGAATATCCAATAAAACCTGAAAACTGTTGGATATTGGACTTGGGACATTCAAACATTACTGGATATTGAGTAGCCTATAGAGTTGAATATCCAATAAAACCTGAAAACTGTTGGATATTGGACTTTGGACATTTGACTTTGGACATTCAAACATTACTGGATATTGATTAGCCTAGAGTTGAATATCCAATAAAAACCTGAAAACTGTTGGATATTGGACTTTGGACATTCAAACATAATTACTGGATATTGATTAGCCTAGAGTTGAATATCCAATAAAAACCTGAAAACTGTTGGACATTGGACTTTGGACATTCAAACATTACTGGATATTGATTAGCCTAGAGTTGAATATCCAATACAAACCTGAAACTGTTGTATATTGGACTTTGGACATTGGACTTTGGACATTCAAACATAATTACTGGATATTGATTAGCCTAGAGTTGAATATCCAATAAAACCTGAAAACTGTTGGACATTGGACTTTGGACATTCAAACATTACTGGATATTGATTAGCCTAAAGAGTTGAATATCCAATAAAACCTGAAAACTGTTCGATATTGGACTTTGGACATTCAAACATTACTGGATATTGAGTAGCCTATAGAGTTGAATATCCAATAAAACTTGAAAACTGTTGGATATTGGACTTTGGACATTGGACTTTGGACATTCTAACATTACTGGATATTGAGTAGCCTATAGAGTTGAATATCCAATAAAACCTGAAAACTGTTGGATATTGGACTTTGGACATTGGACTTTGGACATTCAAACATTACTGGATATTGATTAGCCTAGAGTTGAAGATCCAATAAAAACCTGAAAACTGTTGGATATTGGATTTTGGACATTGGACTTTGGACATTCAAACATTACTGGATATTGATTAGCCTAGAGTTGAATATCCAATAAAAACCTGAAAACTGTTGGACATTGGACTTTGGACATTCAAACATTACTGGATATTGATTAGCCTAGAGTTGAATATCCAATAAAAACCTGAAAACTGTTGGACATTGGACTTTGGACATTCAAACATTACTGGATATTGATTAGCCTAGAGTTGAATATCCAATAAAAACCTGAAAACTGTTGGATATTGGACTTTGGACATTCAAACATTACTGGATATTGATTAGCCTAGAGTTGAATATCCAATAAAAACCTGAAACTGTTGGATATTGGACTTTGGACATTGGACTTTGGACATTCAAACATTACTGGATATTCATTAGCCTAGAGTTGAATATCCAATAAAAACATGAAAGCTGTTGGATATTGGACTTTGGACATTCAAACATTACTGGATATTGATTAGCCTAGAGTTGAATATCCAATAAAAACCTGAAAACTGTTGGATATTGGACTTTGGACATTAAAACATAATTACTGGATATTGATTAGCCTAGAGTTGAATATCCAATAAAAACCTGAAAACTGTTGGACATTGGACTTTGGATATTCAAACATTACTGGATATTGATTAGCCTATAGAGTTGAATATCCAATAAAACCTGAAAACTGTTGGATATTGGACTTTGGACATTCAAACATTACTGGATATTTATTAGCCTATAGAGTTGAATATCCAATAAAACCTGAAAACTGTTGGATATTGGACTTTGGACATTGGACTTTGGACATTCAAACATTACTGGATATTGAGTAGCCTAGCTATAGAGTTGAATATCCAATAAAACTTGAACACTGTTGGATATTGGACTTTGGACATTGGACTTTGGACATTCAAACATTACTGGATATTGAGTAGCCTATAGAGTTGAATGTCCAATAAAACCTGAAAACTTTTGGATATTGGACTATGGACATTGGACTTTGGACATTCAAACATTACTGGATATTGATTAGCCTAGAATTGAATATCCAGTAAACAAACTGTTGGATATTGGACTTTGGACATTGGACTTTGGACATTCAAACATTACTGGATATTGATTAGCCTAGAGTTGAATATCCAATAAAAACCTGAAAACTGTTGGATATTGGACTTTGGACATTGGACATTCAAACATTACTGGATATTTGATTAGCCTAGAGTTGAATATCCAATAAAAACCTGAAAACTGTTGGATATTGGACTTTGGATATTGGACTTTGGACATTCAAACATTACTGGATATTGATTAGCCTAGAGTTGAATATCCAATAAAAAAATGAAAACTGTTGGATATTGGACTTTGGACATTGGACTTTGGACATTCAAACATTACTGGATATTGATTAGCATAGAGTTCAATATCCAATAAAAACCTGAAAACTGTTGGACATTGGACTTTGGACATTCAAACATTACTGGATATTGATTAGCCTAGAGTTGAATATCCAATACAAACCTGAAAACTGTTGGATATTGGACTTTGGACATTGGACTTTGGACATTCAAACATTACTGGATATTGATTAGCCTAGAGTTGAATATCCAATAAAAACCTGAAAACTGTTGGATATTGGACTTTGAACATTGGACTTTGGACATTCAAACATTACTGGATATTGATTAGCCTAGAGTTGAATATCCAATAAAAACCTGAAAACTGTTGGATATTGGACTTTGGACATTGGACTTTGGACATTCAAACATTACTGGATATTGATTAGCATAGAGTTGAATATCCAATAAAAACCTGAAAACTGTTGGATATTGGACTTTGGACATTGGACTTTGGACATTCAAACATTAGGCTACTGGATAATGAGTAGCCTATAGAGTTGAATATCCAATAAAACCTGAAAACTGTTGGATATTGGACTTTGGACATTGGACTTTGGACATTCAAACATTAGGCTTCTGGATACTGAGTAGCCTATAGAGTTGAATATCCAATAAAACCTGAAAACTGTTGGATATTGGACTTTGGACATTGGATTTTGGACATTCAAATATTACTGGATATTGATTAGCCTATAGAGTTGATAATCCAATAAAACCTGAAAACTGTTGGATATTGGACTTTGGACATTGGATTTTGGACATTCAAACATTACTGGATATTGAGTAGCCTATAGAGTTGAATATCCAATAAAACTTGAAAACTGTTGGATATTGGACTTTGGACATTCAAACATTACTGGAGATTGAGTAGCCTATAGAGTTGAATATCTAATAAAACTTGAAAACTGTTGGATATTGGACTCTGGACATTGGACTTTGGACATTCAAACATTACTGGATATTGAGTAGCCTATAGAGTTGAATATCCAATAAAACCTGAAAACTGTTGGATATTGGACTTTGGACATTCAAACATTACTGGATATTGATTAGCCTATTGAGTTGAATATCCAATAGAATCCTGAAAACTGTTGGATATTGGACTTTGGACATTCAAACATTACTGGATAGTGATTAGCCTATAGAGTTGAATATCCAATAAAACCTGAAAACTGTTGGATATTGGACTTTGGACTTTGGACTTTGGACATTCAAACATTACTGGATAGTGAGTAGCCCACAGTTGAATATCCAATAAAAACCTGAAAACTGTTGGATATTGGACTTTGGACATTCAAACATTACTGGATATTGATTAGCCTATGAGTTGAATATCCAATAGAATCCTGAAAAGTGTTGGATATTGGACTTTGGACTTTGGACATTCAAACATTACTGGATATTGAGTAGCCTAGAGTTGAATATATATATATATATATATATATATATATATATATATATATATATATATATATATAATTTACTTTATGTAGCCTATTATTTTATTATTTATATTTTTATTTTTTTTATTTACTTTATTAGGCTTTTTGTTTTCCCCTTCCCTGTTGTGTAGTTGTTGTTGCTGTTCCCCAGGCTGTCTAACCGAACAGCCCCATGTTCCTGAGCAAGGCCAAGGCCATAAACGAGCACCCCTTTCCGGGTGTATTATATGCCTATGTCAAATATTATGTTTTATATACGTATTATATATACAGTATATATATAATATATATATATATAATTTATTATATTTATAATTTTTGTATATGTATTTTTTTCCACCTTCCCTGTTGTGTTGTTGTTGCTGTTTCCCAGGTTGTCCCGAGCAAGGCCAAGGCCATAAACGAGCACCCCTTCAGTTGTATTATATGCCTATGTATAATTATATACATATATATATATATATATATATATATATATATATATATATATATTCATACAGTATTTCTCTTCTCCATTTCTCTTCTTCATTTACCCACCTTCATTCATTCACATTCATTCACCCACCTTCATTCATCCACCATTATTCACCCACCCACCTTCATCATCAAAGTGGATATAGGCCTCCTGGGGAAAACCACTATAAAAAAAATAACGAGTCTAGTGCAGTACCTCATTGGGTGACGTGGAAACGGCTCATATTTCTCTGGTTTGACACCTTGTATATACTGTATATATATATATATACACACACCTACACACATTTTTGTTTTACCATTCACTTTATTTTGTTTATTTTATTTTGTGTGTGCGTGTACAAATTTTGTTTTCAGGAAATACATTTGTATATATTAATTATTTTATTTGCGTGTAGGCCTACAAAAGAATTATTCCTGAAATTTATTATTTGAGAATAACCTGGATTTCCTTTTTTTTTTTTTTTTTCAGTGTCAACCCAGGAGTCATTTCCCTGAGTGCAATTTCTTCAGTTTAGCAAAGCTGTGTGCAATTTAGAACATCAAATTGACAACCTCCATGACTAACAGCTGTTGTATGGACATTTTACAACTATTGGCAAGGAAAATTGCATAAAAGTGTTGTATATTGTGGCAAAGATATACAATTGTATAAACATTCTTATACATTTACATAACAATAACAATGCATGGAAACAATTGCGCATAGCTCTCGAACCAATTATGCTATATTATTTTGTTTTTCACCATTAGAAAGAGCATAATTTTCCGATTCTGGTGATATATAGTTATATACGTATCCGAGCAAATAACGCAACGCCGAGGTTTCATACTTTTTATATTCATTACTACCAGTCGAACATATCACCACTCCAAACCTTCCCGCCTTCCGGCTAATCTCTTGACCCCCAGGAATACCAACATGAACTCGCCAAACAACCAACATTCCGGGATCCACACACACGTGTATATTTCCATCTCATATATACAGAAGCTTCAAAATTACCAGTGTCACACATAATAAGATAACATAAATGCTCATCTACCCCTGATCTCAATACTAAAGATGACAGACTATTGTTTGCAGAATAGTATCAGGATACGCCTGAGAAACCTAATGTTCTCTTAACTCCTTCGCCCCTGAATTTTCCCATCTAAAGTTCAAACCCAAACATCCTCAAACCTTGAACAAAAAATAAACTATCTCCGCAATGTCCTGACCCCACCTGTGATCTGTAAATCCAAATAAGCCTTGGCTTGAGTACCATCTACATAAAATACCATCTTTGTAATATCTTCAAGTATAGTGGAGTTATTAAGTAAAGTAAAGGAAGTCGACCTCTCCCTAGGACAAGAAGGACTTCCTGTCCTAACAGAGAGTGCGCGCTCACGCCCTTGCTCTCCTCAAAGGGGGGAAGGGTACCGTAATTGTGAATACTATGCCAGGGAAATCTGAAGGAAGTTAAGCAATTTTGAGGCTTCTTGATCACTGGCATCCCAAGTTGAGAAACCTCAAGATTACCCCTCCATTCAGTTGGATGTACGGCACCCCGAAGTCCTTACACTGTCTGTGAGTTAAAGAAAACCTATTAAGGGATCTTTGTTAACTGGGGCATCACATCAGTTAACATAGAGGCCTCTAATAGGCTGTATCGGCAATATTAAAGCTTGAAGTGCATAGGCATCCCTCCACTTCTACTCTTGATATTGTAGTTACGGTAACTGTGCCCTATAAAAGGAACTGTTTTATTACTGGCATCCCAGTGATTAACATAACCACCTTCTCTAGGTTTCACTTTCCCTAGTTGAAAGTTGAGGAACTCAGGCATCCCTACTCCTCAATACTTTCACTATTGAAAGTTCACAAGTGTCTTATTAGAGGAACTTTGTTAGTACTGGCATCCCAATATTTAACAGTCGCCTTCTCCTAAGTTACATTTTCCTTAGTAAGTTGAGGTACTCACGCATCCCTATCCCTCAACACTTTACTAGTGAAAGTCTACACTCCCACTTCTCACAGGAGATCTTGGCAGCCCACGATCTTTTGTGTTATAAGGGCTTGGCGAGACCCTCACGGGGACTCTGCAGACATAAGTCCTAGGTGCATTTCGTCTGTGGCATCCCATTAGACTTTGCAACTAAAAGGTTAAAACACCGCCCTGAGTTTCTTGAACCTCTTAAAACGGTTAGAGACAGTCAAGAAGATAAGTACTAAAATCTTCTTGTGTTCGTCCGATATCGTGCTATTCCGTCATAACTGAGGCACGAAATTAAAGACCCCATTTCAAGAGTACCTTAATAGAACTTCATCACTGGTTAATATAAAAGTCAGGATAGACGAGTATAAATGATAAAGTTATAGGCTCAAATACTCGCGTTACTCCGATATGGTGCCCAACTGTTTAATTACGAGTTACAAAGCCATATTTAAGACCCCACACCCATTAACCCATCTGTAAAATTACTTCACACGACCGGCCAACCTGGACGGCCTACGGAGACTCAGAAGATTTCAAGCAGCTAGTGTTCTACATTTCTAAGAAAAGATACCTAAGTCGATGCCAGTGACGAGGCAGAAATAAGTATGAGTTCAAAAAGTGATAAAAATATTCAGAGTTCGCTAAACTCCTTATTTAGAAATAAATCCTCAGAGTGTTTGTGGGGGATATTATGGCCAAAGGTTATCTCTTACCACACCAATCGAAATATAAAATTAATCAACATAAATAAAAATAAAGTCTGAGATCGCCTACCTTATGGTATGAACTATGGTAGCCTATCTCTCAGGATGCCCTAACTAAACATTGTATAAATGGCCATATATATCAATGACTTAGCTATAACTAGGGTCCTGGTTTAGTTCAGAGGATTCCGGCTTCGGTAGATAAGGGTTATAGGTCAGGACTCCGGGCCGGGCGTGGGAATTGTGGTGGAGGAGATCACGGGACACGTCTCTACCGTTCAGATGTTTACTAGCGTCTGATCGGAACTTCAATTTCCGACTCTTAAATAAACTATATATTAATTCGTTACCAAGGGTTCATTCCCTCTTCACGAAATCATATAAATAATTATCAGCATTTAAATTATATAATTATAAAGGTGAACATCGTTTCACAACGATTTAGTGAACATAATATCAAGATATTAACGACCCTAAAGCAAACGGTGGATCGCGTATGCGGTCGCGGGAATATTTAAACTGATCCTCTTTACAGTTCTTCTAAACTTATTTCTACAAGGTTTTATAACTAAATTAACTTGATCAAGGTAATCTTATACAGTACTAAATTACCTAACATTAATTAATATCTACAATATATACAATCACCGGGTTCTGGTAGGACATTGTTCACTCTAGTGAGGTTACCCTATCGGAAGGTTGTTGCCAACATTCCCCAGATACCGGTGTAGTCAATTTATTTCTCACAGATTGGGGCCCGGCGAAGTATGATGTGTCGCATCATGTTATATCACCTGCGGCGAACAAATCACGCCAATTTCTTCTAGACCCCGCAGCAGCTGCTCGTGGTGGTCTTGGGCTCCCTATTACTATGGGTTGCTGTTCTTCTTCCGGTGGGATGGCGAGTTCCATAGGTATGAGACGATCTACAGTTCGGAGAGTGGTTTGTCCTCGAGATACAACCTTAACGGTTCTGATAACTCCTTCGGAATCAGGATAGACTTCTTGGATCCTTGCTAAGGGCCATTTAGAGTGAGGTTGGTCCATTTTCAACAAGACTATGTCTCCCACTATCGGTTTGTGACGGTTACTAGCAGAATTCGCACCATAATACCTCTCCCGTAAGCTCAAGATATACTCAGATGCCCAATGTTTGTTCCAGGCGTCCAGTATTTTGCAGAGTTTATGGTAGCTTCGTCGCAAGTGTGCATCTACTTCATTAACGGAGGGATCCACTAATTCCTCGGTCACGTCCAAACGGGGGACTGGGTCCAATCATCTACCATATAATAAATGAGCTGGTGTTAAGGCCTCAATTTCCAGATTGGAGTCATCTTGATACGTTAGTGATCGATTATTTACTCTGGTTTCTATTTCGGTGACAACAGTTCTTAACTCATCCAAGGTGACCTTGGACTTGTGAAGAACGTATTGGTAAAGCTGATCTACCCCTCAAAACTCGGCATCCGATCCTATTGCCCAAGGATTGCGACCTCACCAAATTGATGGTTTTAAAAGCGCATGAAACCACTAAACACGGTGGGGTAGCAGACACTCTAGCCTATATGCGACAAACATATTGGATACCCCAGGGACGACAAGCTGCTAAACGCTGTATCAAGAATTGCATTATTTGCAAGAGGTATACAGCTATCTCTATTCCTTACCCTGGACCACCAGCTCTTCTGCCAGACCGCATTCACCAAAGGACACCGTTTGAGGTAACAGGTATAGATTATACTGGTGCCATCACTCTCACAGGAGATGATGGTCCACCCAAGAAGGTTTACATATGTCTATTCACCTGTACCAGCACTCGGGCTATCCATTTGGAAATAGCGGAGGACATGAGCTCGGAAACCTTTATTAATTTATTTAGAAGATTTGCCGCTCGGCGAAGTTGTCCCAGACGTTTGATTAGTGACAATGGGACAAATTGTGTGGGCGCATCACCGTTGGTTTCTGAACTATTAAAGAGCAACGCAGTACAGCAAATGATAGATTCTAGAAATTGTTATTGGTCATTCACAACTCCCAGAGCCCCTTGGCAAAATGGATTTACAGAGAGAATGATAGCTCGACAACATATTAATTCTTGATTGTCTAGATACAGCCCAAGGTCCTTCATTCTTTTGGTTGGCTTGGGATTGGGTTTACGTAGCTGTGTTAATTCCTCATCATACTTTTCAGCTTGTATCCTTCTGATCCAGTAGGTAAGTGGGTCTAATTCATCCATCTTTACCTTCTTGCTCAAGAACTTAAACACAAATTTAGTAACAGTTAATAGTTTGTCCAAATTGGAGAACTTGGTGATGTCAATCACTGAAGGCTCTGGGATAATTATTGGGTCCATATGAACTTGATCATCATTAACCTTCTGGTATGATTTTTGTTCTGGCCAATCACTCTGACGTAGCCAAACCGGACCCTGAAACCACAGAGTTTCGTTAATCAGTTTCTTGACACCAACACCTCGGCTCACCAAGTCAGCCGGATTATCCTTGGACTTACATGCATGAATGTATAGTTCATTTGCAGTTCCTTTATTTTGTGTACTCTGTTACGCACATAAACTATGTGACTATCATCCTTAGCTATCCAGTGCAAACATATCTCACTATCTATCCATATATATGTCTCACCTAAAAAGGGAAACATACCATTCAAATAAGTAGCTAACCTAGTTCCCAATTCAACAGCGGTCAGCTCCAACTGTGGAAGGGTACGTTGTTTTAATGGCGCTACTCGGGATTTGGACATAATCATAGTAGATCGGACTTCAGTGACACAATAAGCTACTGCACCATACGCCTTAGATGAGGCATCACAAAATATGTGCAATTGAGCACACTCATTATCAGAGGTAGGATCACATCTTCTAGGAAACTTGACTGAGGATACCTTCTCATATTCCACCTGCAATTTGTTCCACTCTTCTGTATATTTTTCAGGTAATGGAGTATCCCAACTCAGTGCTTCTCTCCAGGCCTCCTGAACTAAAATCTTCCCTTTAACCCTCTCACATCCTTATGACGCAGAGGTTGCCAGATTAGCAATAAGAAATAGATTACTCTCACTCTTATAATGACCTCTCCA
The DNA here is from genome assembly GCA_032716605.1 of Paralithodes platypus. Lineage (NCBI taxonomy): Eukaryota > Metazoa > Arthropoda > Malacostraca > Decapoda > Lithodidae > Paralithodes > Paralithodes platypus. The sequence continues at coordinate 33,039,840 of CM064577.1, read as the reverse complement.
AAATTAGTTTTCTGCCCACAGCTAACTCAAAGACAACTGCAGAGGTTGAAGTAAATAAACTAAAGGTTTATAAATACCCCTGATGGTAACAAAGGTTTTAAAGTATCCCTAATAGGCTCAAAAATTGCGTCAGGACGTGAGAGGGTTAATTGATATGGGACTAAATATGCCCAATGGGTCGAACATCATAGAGACCTGACTTAAGAGTGTACGTTTTGTGAGTTTTACATCGGGAAACTTGAGGGGCTTTAGAGACATCTCATCAGTAGTTGTTTTCCACAGTAATCCGAGTACTGGTTGATATTCTGGTATTTGATAGTCAGGATAGTCTCTTCTTATCTGGTCCAAAAGAATATGAGAGTTTGAATTCCAACTTTGTAGTGGCATATTGGCTTTATTACATTCTTGCCTTGCCAAATTGTAGATTTCAAACACCTCTTCTCCACTGTCGGCAACGCCCTGAAGATTATCCATGTAAAACAGTTGACCCATTTCCGGTTTCTCTGTCTTCTGGAAATTATATCTCAAAGTGCTGCACAACAAGAAAGGACTAGAGCAGGAACCAAACAACACTGACCGAAAGCGGTATTCTTTTATCCGCCCACCAGGCTGAAAAGGATCTTCAGGCCAAAGGAACTTTGTGAATTTGCGGTCCTGCTCCTTTAAACCTATTCTCAAAAAGGCTTTGGAGATATCTGCCACAAACCCAAATCTCTTCGTCCTGAATTTTAATAGTACATCACCCAGTATTTCAGTCAGATTTGGTCCTACATAGAGACAATCGTTTAGACTTGCTTCATTCTTCGCTGCTCGAGAACTGCAGTTAAATACCACTCGGATGGGTATAGTACTGGAGTCCTTACTTACAGCATGATGAGGAAGGTAATGACCCTCTTTATGGTTTATTTCACCTGGGACCTCCTCAATAAAGTCATTTTCCAACTGCTCTTGAATTATTTTATGATAAATGTCCAGTCGTTCAGGATGTTGACGCAATCTCTCCACCATTTTATTTAATTGACATCTTGAACTCTGGTAGTTAGTTGGTAATTCAGGGGCATTTATCGTCCATGGAAGTCCCACCCAGTACTGGCCATCCTTATACTCAACTGTGTCTAGGTAGTGGTTATATGTTAAGATGTCTTCAGGGGTGGGAAGATCTGCTTCTATTCCCACAGTGTCCAGTTCCCAAAGTTTGTGAACAGGTTCTTGTTGCTCTTCTAGAATGTCTCCTAGTTGTGATGGTATTAATTCTGCACCAATTCTAGCCACCACCAGAGATTGTGCCGGAGTCACAAAGACTGGATCCATCTGGTTGTCTGATTCACTTGGGCCACATGTGGGTAGAGATCCCATGATTATATATCCACCTGATGAAGAAATTAACTGGATACCGTGTTTCCGAGTCATTTTTCGCAAGAAGCGACCACAATAGTCGGAGCCGATGATCAGTTGAATTGGACCTACTACGTCAGACTCTATAGTTCGGTCTGCTAGTTGAACACCCTTCTTTGTTAAGAAGTTAGATGCTTCCTTTAAACCCTTATTTACCACAGAAGTGTTCATGTCTTCCTTAACCACCGCAGTCACCTTACATTTATATTTGCCCAATTTAATCAGGGGTTTAACCACGTCAAATGTTTGTGTTTCCTTATTTGACAAAAATCCAGTTATTGCCATGTTCACTCTTCCTACTGTTGGCAAATTCATGGCTCTGACAACATTTCCGGCAATGAAGGTCTTTTGCGCTCCAGTATCAAAGAGTGCTTTGACCGGCATAACCACTTTTCCTCTGATCAGTTGAATCTCGGCTGTAGGAGTAGCTGCCGGTGTATGCATTGGGTTCCCAGTGGTCAGGGTCATATTTACACTTGTCAGTTTGGGTTGTACTTCACTGATCTTGGGACACAACGCGGTATGATGTACACCAGTCTTGCACCGAAAACATAAATTTAATTTAGTGGCACATTCCTCAGTAGAATGTCTGGTGCTAAGGCAAACAAGACACTTACCTAGTTCGATGAGTCGTGGAAGTCTAGCCTTAAGATTGGGATAATGGAATGTTGTTCTGAACATAACATACACACCTTCCGGTTTTCTTGGTTTATCCCTGGTGTGGGGTTAATATTTCTGGTTACTTCTTGGGTCAATGGAGAATTGAGACTGGAATTTTTTCTCTCCCAAACACCTTTTGTTTTAGATACTGTATTAGTTTGATTATTCTGCTGGACGGATGTCACATAGGTACCAACCTCTTCCTTCTTGAACGGTTTGGCTTTTTCCTTAGTCCCTGTTGTAGACACTTTTGTGTATTTAACCTTGTTGTCTCCTTCCTTGATACCGCTATCCTTCTTGGAAACCTGCATGTGTTTGCACAGCTCTCTTAAACCCTCTTCTATCTCTTGATACGTGAAGTAGTTCTTCTTATACCTGTGGTACAATTCATCACAGGTTTTTTGAGAGAGCTTTTGTTGTACAATATGGTTCAAGAGCCAAGAAGCTGAATCAAGATCTTTCTGGGTACTAAGTGATTTCAAAACACAATTCAAGCTGATCCGGAATGACTGAAGATCCTGGTACGTATGCTTTGGTCCTGATAACTCCAGCAATTTGTAAACTAGGCGCTGTAGAGTCAACTCCCTATCTTCAAAATTCTCCTTGAGTACGTCTAGAGCTGCTGTATAATTGGCATCTGTTATGGGAAGTTCCTTGATAAAGTCCAATGCAAAACCCCTAAGTTGACCCAACAAGTATGAAAATTTATTTGCTGCAGAAATATCTAACCTGTCATGAACTAAACCTTTAAATTTGTCCCAAAAGGTATTCCAATCAGATTGCCCATCAAATTCAGGTAAGGTTATAGGTGGCAACTTAAAGCTTTGTTGTCCCGGAGCCGCTGTACCATTACTGGTACCATTACTCCCTGTTTCGGTAACTGTCTCTGTCGCCAAGGATTCGAACCCAGCTAGTTGATCCAAATAATTTTCACGGGCATTTGCATAGGCTTGCTGTAATTCCTCAAACCTTTCAGATTGTTCTTGTTTAATGCAAAAGTCCTCCAATTTATTGCAAGACTCTTCATAATTAGCCCACCGGGTTTTAAGATCTTGGATTTGAGATTTTAACAGCTCCCTTGGACAGGGGTCGCGTCTTTTTACCTCCTGGCAATTATTTAATGCTCTAGTTACCCAGCCTAATTTCCCCACCATAGATTTTCTCAAGAGTGTATCAGTCATTTTGGAAAATGGGTAATTATTTTCTGGACTATTATTAATGTTTATACTGAAGACTAATTTTCAACAATCAAAATTATATTTAGATATAGCCTAACACATACTCAATTTAGCTGTTAATCTTTAGCATTATATGCGTACCATTATTTGCTACAAATTCAGATGAATAATTAGTTGAAAACATTAAGTCCACAATATAATTTACCTAATACGTGGGAATGCACGCTAGTAGGGGGAGGGAATATATTTATTATTGAATTAAATGTCATATATGCTCCGTCCCGAGCATTTAGCTAGTCTACTTGGTCTTTCAGACGCAGGTGACATTAAAGGACAGAAACATAAAAATGGCCTAAATTATCAAATAATAGGGAGAATTTAGGTACAAGAAAGAAGCTAAAGCTGTAAATATTTAGTTAATCATAGTTTTCTTATCCCAGATGTTAGTGGGTACCTGTGGTAGTAGCATTTTTCTAAAAGGGGGGGGGGGAACACATTTATTATTTATTAAATTTGGTATATGCTCCGTCCCGAGCATTTAGCTGGTCGACCTAGTCTGCCAGACGCGGGTGACATTAAGGTAGGAGACATAAAATGGTCTAAATAAGAAAAATATGGGGGAAATTTAGGGACTGCAACGAAGCTCAAGCTCCGAGTTTCACAAACGCCAGAGAACGCAACATTGCAGGCCCTCCTACCAGTCCTCTACCACAGGATTTAAACGCCATGCCAGTGCCACTCACCCACGGCCATCACCTGGTAAACCAACCAATCTGCCCGTGAATCGACGATGTACTCGTGATAGCGGGCTACCTGTGCGGCTTGAGCTCTATGGTTCCAGTGGACGCCGTCACGACGCAAATTGCGGCGATATGGTCTGGCTCCAAACTGGAACGTTCGATAGCCGCGCAGTAGTCTCTGCAGTTGCCGATTCACGGCTTGGTATATTGTGCGGTAATGACCGCGGGTTACACCTGGCTCACCCTCAGGAATGGGGGGCAGCTCTCGTGGCTCCAGCAAGACGACTGCTACCTTAGAGCTCAATTAGTTGGATGATAGAGATGATGTCATCCGTAATTTCTGACACTTGGACTGTTTCGTGTACGTCGTTGCCTCCCAAATATAAGATGGTCAATTGGTGAGGCCAATCGAGTACACGATTCAGTCGCCTGTCTGTCATGAAATTACGGGCTCTACCTCCTGGGGCTCATAGCATCTAATTTCACAGTTAGGGACCTCAAAATGGCGGGGTATCAAACTGTGTCCCACAAATGCGACCTTATACATTTATAGAAATTGGGACCCTAACTGTTAATAACAAAATTGACCTGACCTAACCTAACCCCTAGTCTACACACCGATCGGAATCCTCACTCGGGGCACCAAAATGTGGGGGATATTATGGCCAAAGGTTATCTCTTACCACACCAATCGAAATATAAAATTAATCAACATAAATAAAAATAAAGTCTGAGATCGCCTACCTTATGGTATGAACTATGGTAGCCTATCTCTCAGGATGCCCTAACTAAACATTGTATAAATGGCCATATATATCAATGACTTAGCTATAACTAGGGTCCTGGTTTAGTTCAGAGGATTCCGGCTTCGGTAGATAAGGGTTATAGGTCAGGACTCCGGGCCGGGCGTGGGAATTGTGGTGGAGGAGATCACGGGACACGTCTCTACCGTTCAGATGTTTACTAGCGTCTGATCGGAACTTCAATTTCCGACTCTTAAATAAACTATATATTAATTCGTTACCAAGGGTTCATTCCCTCTTCACGAAATCATATAAATAATTATCAGCATTTAAATTATAATTATAAAGGTGAACATCGTTTCACAACGATTTAGTGAACATAATATCAAGATATTAACGACCCTAAAGCAAACGGTGGATCGCGTATGCGGTCGCGGGAATATTTAAACTGATCCTCTTTACAGTTCTTCTAAACTTATTTCTACAAGGTTTTATAACTAAATTAACTTGATCAAGGTAATCTTATACAGTACTAAATTACCTAACATTAATTAATATCTACAATATATACAATCACCGGGTTCTGGTAGGAAATTGTTCACTCTAGTGAGGTTACCCTATCGGAAGGTTGTTGCCAACATTCCCCAGATACCGGTGTAGTCAATTTATTTCTCACAGTGTTCATCAACGAGAATTTATAGAAACAGACTCCCTATAATAGTGTACCAGTGTTAAATTCGTTTAGTACACCTCTCTAACTTAAATAAGGAATCAAATCCAAATAAGACAGATTTCGCATAAAAATTACTGTCATATTTCCGACCAATAAACTCCTTATTTTTAAGAAAATAATTCAAAGTGTACATAATTTAAAATGTAAAACTTGCAAACTAAACAAACCAAAATTGGGACAAGGACAATATAAAGTCAAATTAAATTATCAAAATCGCTATGTGGAAACAACGCTTACTAAAATGAAAATTATTAAATAAAAGAACACAATCCACCACATAGGGTGTACATTACTACATGAGCAAGTTAATCTGTTTACCAAGCAAACTAATCGCACATATAACAACGCACTATCGTCACGTTAAAGGAAGTAGTCAAGTTTGGGAAGTCCGGGAAGCTCTGGCAAATTTTACTAAACTCTGCATGAATAAAGAAACTAAATGTTAAATGTCAAAATATTATTTAAAATCAAATTTGCAACATGACAAGACATTAACAATAGTACAAAATACAAATATTGATAAGATAACTATACTATTACAAAATAATATATAAAATACAGTACAGCACTCACTAACGATAGTGCTATCGGGTAGGTACCTGTAAGCATAGCATGCCTCAAGTGACCCCTATCAATAACTACCCTACAAATAACCTACATTTATAGCACAAATAAACTAAGGAAATCGCAAAAGTAAGCAATTGATACTATCGACAATGAATACATATAATATAAAGACAAATAATTGCAATATATGAAGTAACAACAGATTTAAACAAAGAGTACTCTTTTAACAAGAACAATAAATTTAAAAAATCATCAATATTAATATTAATAATAGAAAAAGAAAAAGATAAACAATAAATACAGACAAAAAACAATAAATACAGACAAAAAGTAAGCAGAGGTTATACAAGAAACTTCAAGTTAAAAATGCTTGATTAAAATTATTGATGTCAAATTTTAGAATACAGTCACAATAATTGACCCTAAAAAGATTAAATTTATGGAACAATTTACTTGCCTCAAAACCTCTGTCCACTAAGAGTCTGTATAGTAACCTAGCTCTAGCCCAAAAGTCATCTACTTTAGTGCAGATTTTACAAAATCTTATTAATTGGGAATAAAAACAATTATAAGTTATTTTACTATCGATATTACTAATAGGGAAAGGAAAGTTTATTACGTTAAAATTAAAATCATCAACTTTGTGATATACTTTAAGTATGCACTCTTCATTAACAATCTCTATATTTATATCAAGAAAATTTTCAACTTTATCATTTACGTTACATTGTGTGAGGGGAATAGAATTAGGGTAAATAAGTTTAGCAACTTTATTAAAATTTAACTAATTGCAAACAAGAATATCATCAATATATCTACTATTATTACTTAACAGTTTAGCAAGTGCTAATTTTTCTGGGATTTTATTTTTCTTGCTACTGTCAACTAAGTCTTTTATATATTTAAATTATAAAGCAAGCAAGAATATGTCTGCAATTAAAGGGCTAGCATTTCCACCCATAGGAATTCCTAATATTTGTTTGAAAATGTACGGCCCGAATCTAACATATGTATTGAAAAGGAGGAATTTAAGGGCATCTTTAAGTTTAGTTCTATCAAAATATACAGAACTAGTGGGAGTAGAGCTAAGTGATGCATTATTAAAATATGTATAAACATTTATGAAATAATTACCATTCCTAACGAACCTGTCAAAGTGCAAATCTATAATAAAGCAAAGCTCTGAATCATTATGTTCCTTCCAACAACCAACAACACTCCTAAAATCGATTAATGAAATTCACAAACACATGTGGCAGTCCGTGGACTCGAACCCAGGATGATCACACCGAATATCAACACCTTATACATCGCACCACGAAGACAGTTAAAGGCTGGTGGACACCGCCTACGATTTATTATGCAACTTCGAATCCTGCATATCAATCTAAGCATATACTAAATCTAAAGGCAAATTGGTATACAAAGTTGAAAAGTCGAAGCTCTGTACCGAGGTAACTTTCGGCATGGTATTTATTTTATCAATAACTTCTAACGAATTGTCAACACTCCAATAATAGTTAATGCCAGTTCTTCTCATGATGGTATTACATATGGTATGTACATAAATTAGAATCTATAGAAACAGATTCCCTCTACAAGTGTATCAAAGTAAAAATAAGTTACTACGCCTTCCTAACATAATAGTAAGAGAATTAAATCCAAATAAGACGGATTTTCGCCTAAACTAACACTGAAATTATAGCGACCAGTGAAAATATTTTAGAGTCCACAAAACTTGAATTCAATCTTGCTAAGTATACCAATGTGCAAGGATATAGTTATATTCATAGAAAAGAAATATAGTGACTTATCTTAACCTCGTCAAATACTAGTACAGTAGCTGATTATACCCAAGTTACGGGTAAAGTGAACATTAAGGTAACTGATTAAGTGTTTATACAATCTTCCGAAAAGAGAATATTGATTTGATCCTAAAGAAAGGAAATTTAATTTAAGCCGCACCATTTATGATCTTATGTTAACACATTCTTGTTCAATAATATGTACTTAGCGAATAAGTGAAATAAAGTTGTATTACAAACTATATTTTGGCATTATATGTACTTGTATGAACTTGGAATTCCCAGTCTCTAAAGAACTCACCTGAACTAATAGTTAAACCTGAATAAAATCAGGGCATAACAAAAATATATAAATTAACACGTAAACCTTGCAACCACATTAAGGTAAATATCTATCAGCAGGACACTTGAAGTACAATAATAATATAGAATATATAATTGGAAGTGGTATTGATTAATAGCAATGCAATGAGTTTGCATTTCTAAGCAAGTATAGGTTTTATATAGCGTTTAACATCAATTACATAATATCACCCTAATGTATAAATCACCTTTTGAAAACAAATTATGACACTTAACTTATGACACTCTCTAGGGAGCATATGATAAATGGTCTAATTCTACTATACAGGATAGGTATACTGTATGGTAATACTGTGGGTTTTATGAAGGAACAGGTATTATTTGCAATTAAAGATCCGTTCGAGAGAGAAAGAGTTAAAGTATTCAGGTGAAAACCTGGAGGTGGATATACAATTATATTAAGCTCATTTACAACTTTCACATAACATCAGCTGTAGGAAAATGCGGCACTAATAATTTGCAATGAGAAAGTCAAGGAGATGGCTACATGAACCCTAATTAAGTGATGTCTCGGCACCAATTAGGTTTTGATCAATAATTGGTATCGGCAATATTTACTCATGGTTTATTTTTTTTGAGTGAGATATACAAACATGTTCCTACACTTACCCACCTTATTCAACATCTGACAGACATTAATCCAGCACAGAGCGAGCCAAACGTAATGACAGCTGAGACATGACTTATTAGCACCACCATACACTCAAGGACATAAACCGTGGTCTTTGGTTTATGAATCTATCCTGAACTGAATCAAATCTTGTCAATTATCCTTTAGATGAGAGAAAGAAAAAAGGGAAAAATATAAAAAGGAAAATGCGAGCGCTCGAGAATCCACTTGGAGAATTGGCGCTCATGACAAATGAAATACCAGCATATTATCATTATTAGCATTATTACTCATTATACTTTTACGAACAAAGACAGAGAAAGAGGCGAGGGAATACGAAAGTGGTCGCGAACCCTAAGCTCTGTCTCGAGTCGGCCACCCCCAACAATGGGGTATGTTCCTGGGTATATAGATATACTAATTATTTGGTAATTGGAAGTTTGTTTATGCTGTTCCGAGGGTCATATTAGGCCACAACTTTTGAAGGTGTCCCACCTTCATAACTTCAAATCAACTTTCCTGTATTGGTTTAATACAAAAATACTCATGAACCACACTGAGCACATGGTGAGATGGATGTGTGGGGCCAGGCTACAGGATAGAATAACAGATGTTGAGCTGAGGAGACGGTTAGGTATAAAGAGTAATAGCGAGGTGATGCGTACAAGTAGACTGGGATGGTATGGACATGTGGAGAGAATGGATGAAAAAAATTGGGTAAAAAAATGCAGGTCTGTGATTGTGGAGGGAGCTGCACCAAGGTGTGGACCGAGGAAGACCTGGGATCGGACTATACGTGCCGATCTCAAATCCAAGAACTTGACAAGTGAAGCAGCCCTTAACAGAGTTTCCTGGAACGCCGCCATTAGGACAAGAGACTGAAACTGCACTTATGTGTGGAACACTCAGTCTTAAAATTTGATGTATGTATGTATGTACATCTAAAACATTACAGCTTTGATTGTATTTGCTTAGAATATTTTGTCACATAGAACTATAGTCGGTTTCATTTCATCTGACGTTAAACTGAATCCCTTAGCAATAATTAATATTATTATTAGTTTAACCAGACCACTGAGCTTTACAAAGAACTCTCATAGGGCTGGCCCGAAGGATTAGATCAAGATATACTGTATAACTAAACGAGTCAAGATAAAGAGGGAAGGGCAGTAGGGGAACAAATCGAGGAAGGTGAAGACACGCAGACATTTATCGCCATGTCACCAGTTCAGCCGGACCACATGAGCTCCACATCAGAGCTCTTATAGGGCAGGGCCGAAGGATGAGGCAAGAACTGCTACACCGCAACACCAACCAAGAAGTGATCAGGGCGAAGAATGAGAGATCAGGTCGAAGGTAGAAAAAATAACATCGAGAAGCAAAAAATGCATAACTGAATGGAATCAAGTCACTTCGGCCACATCAGCAACTGAAGAGACAAATCAGGTCAGGAGTCTGCTACCTAGCCAGGCCAGGGAGACATGAGATATAGGCCGCCCGAGGACAGCGAATAAGAATAGAAGGGGAAAAACATAGAATGAGGAATGAAAAACTACTCAAAATTAGTCAAGCTGAGGACAAAAGCTCAAGGGGAGATAGGGAGGGAAATAACCACAACCATCCACCATCAAGCTCCAGTCGCCGGCCCCGAAGCCCCCCAACCGCGGCAAGGATAGTAATATCAGGGGGTAATCCCTTAGCAGCTCATTTCTCGATCCTTAATGGTAAAATGTGAAACTACTATGTCTCTGCATCACATTAAGACCAAGTGTATATAATTAGCACCATATTTCACTACAAAATCAATAAAATAACTGAGAAATCTTGACGGGAACTTTGCAATTTATCGCCAGTTGCAAAAAACAGTGTATATATAGAAAGATAATCAGAGTTGAAATTATATAGGCAGAGCATAACTTTTAACCATGATTGTACAGCCAAACTGAAACTATATAGATTGCCGAATACCTTAATGGTGATTTGTATTAAATCTAGACAGAGAGACATTAACTCGACACTTCTAGAACGTATAACAAATAGTAATAAGGCGTTGAGGATTGACACATTTTTACAGTACAGTACTGTATATTCTGGCTATCATTAGGCGATTTTATTCCGTTTTGGAAGGCCTTCTAACAGTCAAAGGGGTAAAAACTATCTCAATCATCCCTCTGACTCCCACAATTCCTTCCTAAACTGAATAAAATAGTCTAATGAATAGTAATGATAGCCAAAATAAACTGTTAAAACGCGTCATAATCCTCGAGGGGTTAAGCTGGTATCACATGAGCGCCTTTTCCATCAACAAATATTCTTAATGCTGGTCTGGCAGCTTATGATGTAGGAATCGGTTTTTACACCATACCCGAAAGAGGATTTATGGAGCTCCGATCTTACTCTCAACCATCTGAACAATGTTAGCAACACACCTAAACTTCGTTAAATGCGGAAATAGCCTCCCGAAAATATCATGCCCTGGTGGGGGCACGAACTCTCGACCCTTGGGTGTGAGGCAGACACCTTACCAGTTAGACCAATAGAGATATCCCACTTGGCCTATTCGGCTCAGGGTATTTCCGCATCCGATCTGTTTAGGCTAGCCTATTTTCACTGACTTTACACTACTTCACCTTCCGGGAAGCGAAAGCTCCGAACAGAGAGGAACAAGCTTGAGCCGAATCGACCGAGAGTCCATCAGAGAGATGAACGGGAATGGTGAGTCAACTTCACTGAGCGGTGCACCACACTCACCTACTAACTGCCCAGTTGGCAACTCGCTTGGGCGGCTGGCAACTTCCACAACCCAACCCAAGCGCGTCTCACAACACTCCCTGCTCTCTCCTAACCTCTTCCTTGTCCTACAGGACAAGGAATAAAATCAGTTTAACCAGACCACTGAGTTCCATAAAAGAACTCTCATAGGGCTGGCCCAAAGAATTAGATCAAGATGAACAACATATCAAGTCAAGATAGATTGGGAAGGGCAGGAAGGGAACAAATCTAGGAAGGTGAAGTCACGCAGACAATTCTCCCCATTTCATCAGTTCAGACGGACCACATGAGCTCTACAGCAGAGCTCTGATAGGGCAGGGCTGAAGGAGGAGGCAAGTACTGCTACACTGCAGCACCAACCAAGAAGTGATCAGGGCGAAGAATGAGAGATCATGTCGAAGGTAGAAAAAAATCATAACGAGATGCAAAAAAAATACACTACTGAGGGGAATCGAGTCAGCTCGGCCCCAGCAGCGACCGAAGAGACAAATCAGGTCAGGAGCCTACTACCTAGCCAGACCAGGGAGGCAAGTGATATAGGTTGCCCGAGGACAACCGAATGGGACAGAATAAGAATACAGTAGAAAGGGAAAAACATAGAAAGAGGAAAGAAAAACTACTCAAAATTAGTCAAGCCGACAACGAAATCTCAAGGGGAGAGGGAGGGAAATAACCACAACCATCCCCTATCAAGCTCCAGTCGCCGGCCCCGAAGCCCCCAAACCGCGACAAGCGGAGTAGTACCAGGGGGGGCCACCATCATTCTAATTGACAATTCATTCATGAGGGATAAATGAATCCATATGAATGCTTTTAAAACAAGCCACTTTATTAACTTTTAACAAACTATATATTTATCTGTACAGTAATCTGTTATTGGTTATGTAACAATTGTACAGCTTTACCTGGTTTTACAATTAAGCACTAGAGTTGACATGTTCTGACTCGAGTTCTCTTCCCTTTCTCGCATAAACATTACGCTATTCATAGTGCAGTTGGGTCCGAGTACAGTAGATTGATATCCAGTATTCGATAAATGGATATTAATCGTAGTCTTGTACTAAATCTTTTACTGTCTTGGTGGTACAGTATAATTGTTAATGCGTGTAAGTTCTGTAAGTGGTGTCCTGGGAGGATCATATGCTTTCATTGGGAGTTATTGGTGTTAAGAACGATATTAATTAAAAACTATCTAAATTTCAGTATACTTTATATAAGTAGTTGAACACCGGTATGATTCCCATATTCTAAGAGAAAATTCATGTTAAAGGCTTCATCAACCTGTGATTCCAACTCTCAATGGTTTAATTTATAAATATCATACATACTGTAGTCATAAATACACTTAAAACAGGAATGATTATAACCTGCACAGAACTATATTTGTAACAGATGACTTTGTACAGCTGTCTACCAAAATTCTTTCTCTCCTTCGGATTTTGTTCGGAGGTAAAAACAGTAGGATTGACTTATTGGTACAAGCGGAATGTGTCCCAAGATAGTAAATCAATCATATCAATTTACTGTTGCAAAACAAACCACACTCGTATTTCAATCTTACAAATTTGACTTCCATACATAAACTCACATGAACTGAATGAACATAAATGAGCAAATTAACTTTTATGATTATTTTTTTTTAAATTTTACATCACCTTTCGAATTAAATTATTCTATTTACCCATTACAGAGAGTATTGGCTTAGGAAGGCTACCTTTAGGCCTACTATTGAGCATCAATTTACAAGTATTTATGGCATGGATGAGGATATGAACCCAAACAGCTTGAGTTTACCCAGAATAGGAGGCAAGATTTGTATCACTAAACGACCAAGATAAGAACTTTTCTGCATTTTGTGAATGAGTGTGTGTGTGTGTGTGTGTGTTTGTATACAGTAGATCTACTGTATATGTTAGTGTATGTATGATGAAAGTGTGTTTATGTAAGTGTTAAGTGTCTGGGATGTGATGTGTAGGTCGTGTTTGTGTAGGTCTGAGTATTATTCTAGCTACTATACCTCCAAACTTTTAATTTGAATTAGGAAACATCTTTCAGAAATGAAGGGTGAAAATCTGATAAGTTTTAAACCCTTGGATTCCATTTTAGGACGATATCTTTCACATTTCATTTAAATTTTATATTTTTTAGGATTCAGGAAGTATCTTTTGATATATAACAGTAATTAGTAAACATATAATATATAGCAGTAAGTTTTGTTAATTGCCTCATAATGCCTTCACTTATGACATGCGATGCACCTTCTTCAACTGGGGTTTCAGTTTTATAGAGTAAGTGACAGTACTGTACGTGGGAGCAACACAAACTTGAGTGCACCAATCCCTCATCTAATAAAGTACAGTTGCACACACGAATATATATGCACTCCGTGCTTCTTTATTTGGAAGAAAAACCTGTGTGATTGAGATACTAGATTTGTTTCTCACGCAGTTGTTAATTTATGTGATCAATTAACAGTTCTACAATTTAATCATGTAAGGCAATCACACAATCATTACTTCTATATTTAAAATCATGGTGTGGATACAAATTTATGTTGGCTACTGTACAAATCATAATAGTGAAGCATATAGAACACATTCTTTGCATTGCAATTAAATAACTTTAAAGGTTACAGTGAAGGTAAAATCCACACGTGACATACTGATGGTGCCAACAAGTATTTCATTGGTGTAAAAAGATCCACTGACGATCCCATACTTACCATTTTTAAACATCAAAATAAATATAAGGTAACCACTTGTTTTACTTTCACCAATGCGTTCTTGTAGAAATCCCATCATGGTCAAAGATATATATTCTGTAATGTACTCTCTAGTATTTAATTATTTGTTGTTCTATCATACTGTATTCAATAGTTTGTCTAGCATATATTTCATTATTAATCTATATTTTATGAAGTTCACTACAACACCAAACACCCCCAAATGAAATTAATTAACGTATATATGATCCGCCAGGATTCGAACCCGGGTTATCACACACAGATTTTTGCCACCTTAACCATTACACCACCAGGACGGAAAAAAATATATACAACTTCTTGTACACATGATCAATTCCAGTTAGCATCTTGCTGTAGTAACATATCCAGTGCAATGTAGATCGTAAACCTCTAAAAAGTACCCACAACTGGCCCTACTTTAAAGCATATAAGTAAATGTAGAAGTACTACATCGATACCCAATATATAATACCCACTAGTGCCTTAAGAGTGTATGTGTGGAAAGTATGCAACACTATCAAACTGGCCACGTTAATAATAAAGCATATTAAAAAACAAAGTACTGTAATGTACTCTGTCCAAACTAAAAGAACAAAGCCTATCTTCAATGCACCATAAATCACTCAAAACGGTAGGTGTTTTTTATAGTGAATAGCCTACTTCAATAAATTATTTTTCACTAACAAGTGCAACTTATGCAATGATGATACTGAGTATATACCACTACCGGTACTGGATTCTGTTAACAGTGGTTGTAAATCTTTATCAAATGAGCACTTGAAACAGATTATTAAAAATACAATTAATGGGTATTTTTGAAGAAAAATTGAAGATCGAGTAAATGGAACACCATTTTCCCGAGGTACCATAATTCACTTGCAAAGAAGCCACTCCCTAAAATACATAAAGTAATACTAATACAATTTATTTAAGCACAGCCTCGATGTGAGTATCAAATATAACAAGTACTCTATGTGTATAACATTTCCAGGCACGTTAAAATATTATTCTAAATAATCAATAATCACAGCCATGTTCTTGAGTGCTGATTTGTGGCTATTTAATTGTAACTTGTATAATTGATTTACTTAAAGCTTTTATAATTTTGTTCAATCTAACAAAAGCCTAATACTTCCACTTAATAGTAAACAACAGTAACATGATAACTGATTGACACTACTAAATTAACTATAGTCCGTTAATTCTAGGTTGGCCAGAAATCGTAATCTCTAACCTCTAACTCAAAAAGGGCTAGAGCAAATGAGCTGTTAATTTCCACACCTATTCCCTAGCCAAGTCTTCCTATGTGGTAGAAATACTAGCTCGATTACTCTAGTCCTTTGTGAGTTATGAGAGGTTATAGGTTACGATTTCTGCCCAAACTAGAATGAATACACTACAGTATAGCAACTTAACTAATGCCGTGATCAATGCTACCATGTATCATCAAATCCCAAGTCATTCTCAACTCTCATTGTGGTTTTTCCAATCGAATATTTTGGAGAGAGAGAGAGAGAACAAAAAAATACTGTATATATTTAGCAGGAACTTATAACTACAGTCAACCATTTATAACAATTACAAACTTGCATAGTCATATCAACAATAAGAAACGGTACACATCTCTGATAAGTATTTGAGAAGCAAATTACCAAACTCTGATAATTTGTGCCATACTTACCATACTATAGCAACATTGGCCTCAGAAATTACCTGGTATTTTAAGGGTTCAGATGGAGAAATAGAGTTGTTGTTGTTGATAAGACTGCCTGGCCAATCAGTTCCGGGAATAATAGAGTTGACTGACTTGGTTGATTTGATTTTCCACTGGTAGGTAGCTGATTAGTGGGGCCTACGTTGAATCCTTTATATCGGAGGTCTAGCTACATATTTTAACTCCATATTGACATACATTGCACACACCTTGGGGTTATACAATGAGCTTATACATTTGATTAGGTCTTTCTAATTTTATATTTATTAGGTATTAGATAACCTAGGAAATGTACCTTTACTTACCAATTTATATGTGAAAGATTCCAGTAAATAAAAGAAAGTGGCTAAGCTGATAAGCACATGAAAAACAACCATATGTGAATAAGATTGATGATATACTTAATATTCAGCTAGCTGTCGTGGTAGTCTACAGTGCTCTTCTTGTCTTCCTTTCTCGAACCGTAAGAGTTTTAAAAATACGTTTTCTTTTCTCAAACCCCCTACTATTGTAAAGACTAGTAAATCATACATAAGCTAGAAATACCTGCATCTGAACTACATTATCCTCTTATATGTATCCATCCAGACCAATTTCACCTAGAATTTGTTTGCCTTGTATGGATCTTAACTAATTTATCCCTTCCACATGTCTGTCGACTACCGTACTTTTGTTCCTTCATACTTTTCTGAGCTATTCCATTCAAGATATCTGGTGGTTTATTTCTGACCATTAATATGTATATCACAACTACTTTTCCCTTTCTATGAACACTCCAAGACACTAATTTTGCTCTAATTTATCCCAGACTGAACAAATTCTCACATCAATTCTTCACCTACAATTTGAAGTGCAGAATTACTTATTGCTGTTCAGATGATACTATTAAGCCAGAATGAATGCCTTGGAGTTTATCTAGAGTACAGTACTATTGACTTTTCTTACATATGTATAAATCCGGGACTCATTACAGAGGCCTTAACGTTGCACACAGCGTCGTGGATGGCCTCAGCCACGTAGCCTATGTTGCCGGTGGTAATGCCGCACATGTTGATACGGCCACTGGACAACAGGAAGATGTGGTACTTGTCCGCTAAATGGTTGGCTTGTGCCGCTGGGAGTAAAGAAAATATGAAAGTCAAAATAATACTCAATTAAAGTATGTTATTTCTTCATTGATCCAGCTTATTATTTTGACAAATGTTGGTATGGTGTTACTTGTATCCGTTATATTTTTGCTCTTTTCTGACTCCTGTATTTAATTTGGCTAATGAATGACCTCCAGGACTTAAACCAGTAAATTCACTTTTGCGCTCCCACAGGTCATTCTAAAACTGAATAATATGGTCTAATGGATAGGCTGCACAATATGACTGTTGGACATGAGGAAGATATGATACTTGTCCGCTATATGTTTGGCTTGTTTCCCTAGGGGGGAAAAAAAAAAATATCAGCTGAACGACTTTTCCATCAGGGTGGCAAACAGAGACTATGTTGCCTCTCTCCAGCTGGTCAAATCACTGTAGTCTGCTAGTATGAATTACAACACTAATACACTCTATACCAAGTTGGTCTCTCATCTCTACTCTCAATGAGGCATTACACAGCCATCTTGCCATACTTATTTCAGTACTGTATATTCAAATTCAAGTGCCATCCTCTTTGACTGTCCATATCTTACAATCATAACACAGGCAAAACTTCTTACAAACACAACAAATGCACAAAATATAGGCAAAGAGGTCATAACAAATAAAATAATAGAAGGTATATTAAGTAATTATATGGAGCACATAACTAACTATTACAAGAATACTGAAAACATCAAAACCCCTGACCCCTGACCTGTTAGACCGGTAAAGAAGAACATGCCGATCTGTTTGGTGACGTGGTCCCAAGTGCCGGGAGTACCCAGCTTCTCCAGGCGTTCCTGCAGTCCCTTACGCATCTCAATGATACGCCCGCTCATGGTTTTAATGCAACCCTTCCTGTAACCAAAAATATATATATATTTAGTCCCTGTTTACTGAACCACAATGTACTGTTGCTATAGTTATGCATGTATATAATTTATCTTAAAGGAGCCCACCTCGCTTTTTTTCTCTTTCTCTCCCTCTCTCTTTGGCTTGTATCCATTCGGCCCCATTCAGCCTATTGTTTTAAGACGTTTACTCCCATCCAGGTGTCAATTTTTTTCTGGCGAGCAGTAGCGAGCCAGCATATATATATATATATTTTTGTTTTGACAGCAAGCTAAATTTGAAATGTTTTCGATAGAAAAATGCCTCTGGATTTCTCCATACAATACTGGCTCGCTATCGCTCCCCAGGAAGAAAACGACACCTGGATGGGGATAAACGTCTTATAACAAATGGCTGAATGGGGCCGAATGGATAAAAGCCAAAGAAAGAAAGAAAAGGGGAGAAAGATATAAAAAGCTGGTGACCCCCCTTAAAAAATACACAATACAGCAGAACTGTGCGAGTCCCATACCCATAGCCCATACCCATAGCTTACTCGGACTGTTCCTTTTACTTATATATTTTCTAAATCTCAAGTGACGGCGTCTCTTCCGTGGATTGACCTCCCAATCTACCAAGATTGGAAGCTAAAGCGTCACATTATTCCTTTGCCCCTCAACTTTCTCTTCATAATTGCTGAGGGGCACAGGGCCCTGGGTGGGGCTTTGGTTTCCCGGGCGTTTACGCACCCTCTCAGCTCCCCGCCATGGAGTGGCTTCGGTCACCCAGGCTTTATTGTGGTCGGCAGGGAGGGTTCTGTGGGGGCGCTCGTTTATGGCCTTGGCCTTACTTGGGGCCTTGGGGCTGTTCGGCCAGGCAGCTTGGGGAACAACAACAACAACAACAACTGTGCGAGTCTGTTTCATGGCAACTCTATGGCTCCAGTGCCCTGCCTCTGTTCTTCCAGGTAATGGCCCTGCTACTTCAATTGGTATGGCAGACTAGCTCATTTCTATGTGATAGATCACATTTGTTTCTATGTGTATGAAGGAGACAAAAGGCAAAGCTGCCTGTAACAACTGTCCCCCTCAAGGTTGAAAGAGAGATCTATCTATCTAGCTATCTACTGTATATACGCTGGCATATACCCCCTTTTTTTTTTTTTTAAGCTGGGGGTGGCCGACTCAAGACAGAGAGGGAGAAAGAGAGAGAGAGAGACACACAATCAAGGTAAATTAATTAAAGACATTTAGGTGTATTGAAAAGAAGTGTGGTGCGCTTGTTAAGTATAGTGAAATTAATAGGTGTTTGTGAGAGTTAGCTGGATTACTCTATGTAGGTGAGACACAAATAGAAACAGTGGGGGAAGCCAGGCAAATGAAACAGGAGTTCAAGTAACTCCTGTCTTATGCCTATGTGGCCTCCCCTGGGTATTGCCCTGCTCGATTGGTGCCTAAAATCTGCCCAGCCAATGCAGTACGGGTATCAATGATGCAGTTTTTAACGCCGTGCACTCCCTTGATTGACAGGGCTAAGGCGTGCCCTTGATACAGGGACTTAACTGGACATTCACCATGAATCGCTAAACCGAGCTGCCCAAACTCGTGGCGTCTACCAATGGCATGGCATGGGATCGAACTGCAGACCCTTTATCAGCAGTCAGACGTGCTACGGACCATGCCACGGGAAAAAGTAGAGTTAGAATAATATATTTATTGTGAAAATGCACCCTAACTTTAGTGCAATTAGTCAGCAAATATATAAATTTAACTACAGTACTAGTTTTTGTGAACTTTAAAAGTTGTTTCTGTTTGGGGTCTGTCTCGAGTCGCCCACCTTCAGCAATGGGGCATGTGGCTAAGTATATACATACATACATACTTTTTGTGGGTAGAATTTTCTTTTATCAAATTTGTAAGTATTGACTAATCTACTTTATAGTGTACACAGTGGCTAACAGCTGCTACCCAAGAAAATTATCCTTAGACGATCTAACACTAACCATTCCTCAAAAAGTGCAGGATCGTTTAGCACCCTGGAGACAACCCTGGCACCATGGCAGGGAGAGTTGGAGTATGAGCCTCCCACCAGCAGGGTCAGCTGGGACCTCATGGGGACAATACACGCTGGATCCTTCACCACCACCACTAGGTTGCCAATACGCTCGTCTGGAGGCAAAATTCAGACAGTAATTAATTATTACAGCATTTACCTAAATTCTATATAATCACAACTTGATGTGAAGTCCCTAGTCCATATAAAATATAAACACCAATTGTATAGTTACATAATCAACATTAACCTTTTTAAACCAAAGTTATTAATTATAATGTAAAACTTGCAAAATAAACAAACCAAAACGTATACGAACACAGTAAAAAGACAAAATAACTAATCAAAATCGCTAAGAGGAAACAACGCTTAAGTAAAATAATGATTTATAAATAAAAGAACACAATCCACCACATAGGGTGTACATTACTACATGCGCAAGTTAATCTGTTTCCCAAGCAAACTAATCGCACACATAACAACGCACTGTAGATAAAAGATCAGATAAAGGATACACCAATTCTCAACAGTTAACTACAATCAACATAAAACTCACAATAAATGTTATAACTAGTTCTTGCATCATGTATAGGTCTCCCTCACTATCCGGTGCCCCAATTTACATTATTATAGGTTTTTAGGTGCATGTGTTTGGGTTTGAGAACGCATCGCCATTTACCCTATTAATTTTAAGGGTTCGCTATACGATTTTTCTATTTAAGATTGGGTTTTCAGGAACGTAACCCTATCATAAATAGAGGGAGACCTGTATAGACTACTTACAATTTAAGGGAACCCACCTCGCTTTTTTTTTTCTTTCTCTCCCTCTCTTTTCGGCTTTTATCCATTCGGCCCCATTCAGCCTACTGTTTTAAGACATTTACCCCCATCCAGGTGTCAATATTTTCCTGGCGAGCCGTAGCGAGACTGCATATATATATTTTTGTTTTGACAGCAAGCTAAATAGAAAAATGTCTCCAGCGAAGCCGGATTTCTCCATACAGTGCTTCGACACCTGGATGGGATAAACGTCTTAAAACAGTTGGCCGAGTTGGGCCGAATGGATCCAAGCCAGGGAAAGAGAGAAAATGAGAGAAAGATAAAAAAAAAAGCCGGTGACCCCCCTTAAGTCACTCAATATAGTATAAAGATAACTCACCGTAAAGCCCAAAGTTCTTAGAGAAAGACTGTGTGCCCATCATCTCGAAGCCCCGCTCGGCGAAGTATCGGACAGCCCAGGCATCACTGTCTAGGTCACCTGAAGCAAAGCCTTGGTAGACTGAGTCAAAAAGGGGGAACAGCTTCTTCTTCTCTATTACGTCAGCAATGTGCTTCCATTGTTCCTGTTTAATATGCAATATTGGAAATTAGTACTTCTTGCCAGTGCTCCTGTAAAACACAAATAGTAAAAGTAATACAAAGTAGACCCTACACTTACAGTACCAGTACTAATAAATTTGACAAAATATTCCTGGTTATATATCGGACAGAACATCGTAGAACAGTTAGTGTTCATTGGCTCCACAAAGGCATTGATAAGTTACTGGTAATATAATATTGCACATATGAAATGGCTTATATGAAAAGAGTTTAACGCTAGTAAGTGGACAATAAAATTATTCCAGGGATGGAGGAAAAAAAAGAAAAAAAAAATCAACAAACTACTTAAAAAGAGGATGGAGTAGGCTAAGCATGTGCTGTAATATTTCAGAAAAATAAATAAATTAACAGGCCTTTAACTTGCAATGCATAGACGAAAATCCAATAAAACATGGTTCTAGGGAGAAATATACTGTACTGTAAGTGAAAAGACTATGTAAGTAGCGGACAGTAATTGAACAGTAACGTACGTGTGTAGGGTCGACACCAGTGGATATGAGCGCAAGCATGGAGGATAATGACAGAATTCTCAGGAGCATTAGAGAGATCTTCCAGCATCCCGTCAATGTTGAGGCCGTGGGTGGATGCATCCCAGTACCGGTAGGAATTGATGCTTGTGAATCCAGCCTGGGAGTAGATCAGCTGTTCACTTCCTTTAAGAAGATGCAAGCATGAAACCATTTCAGCAAGTTAGTAGCAAGAAGTAGGTACCGCACGGGCAAAGAACTCATATATTGGGATATTAAAAGGTTGAATTAACAACTAGTAAGTCAACTGTAAAAGGAAGATATATTTTGGCTACCAATGATATATAAATAGTTATGTAAGAGACCAAGTAGATTTGGGATCATGAATGAAATACTGAACTGGAAATACTCCCCTATACATACATACAAGTTTAAAGACCGTTTGTCCACAGAGACTGTGGTTACAGTCTCACGTCCCCTATGGAAATAATCACTGGATGTGGTGGACAAATTTTGTTACCTGGGAGATACTGTTACGATCCAGGTTCTCAAAGACACAGGGCTCTTCAACATTGGACTAGATAATGGCAAAATGCAACAACGGTAACACTAGATCCAACCCCTGCCTTAAACACTGGAAAACAAAACACCATTACCGCCCTGAGTCGTGCCTGGACAACGAGGTATCCTATGACTCGGTAACTGGTGCACACACACTAGGCTGACGCTCGATGAAACAGCCTATTCTCAAACAGTAAAAGATTACTCGATTAGGTTACACAAAGAAAAGATAGTTAACGTGATTAATTAACGTTACGGTAGATACTCAAAAATGGCACTCCTGTATTAAAGAAAGTGCAATGCTAGTCCTGCAACATCAACTGGAAACTTCTGAAATAAGTCTGATGCTGGGAAGATGTTCGTAAAGAATCTTGAACAATTATAATGCAGAATACGGGTCACAATAAATACTAGGACATATAGTAATAATAGGCAGGCGAATAATAAAGACTGCGCAAAGGTAGTAATGCTCGACAACTAAAGAAATGCTTCGTGACACAACGCAACAGCCTACTAGGGTTGTGCAACTCAACAACAACCTCGGCTCAAAAGTGCAGTGAATAATAATGCTGCATACATATAATAATGGGGCTTATCTCTAACCAGTGTCTGCTCAGTTAATAAAGTCTAGCTGGGGTATCAAGGCAGGGCAACAATGGGCGAGCATGCGGCTCGTAGCCTAACGTTGTCCGAAGGTGGTATAATGAAGATTACGTTATATGACGGGGATGCTCTCTTGATAAATCTAGGTCTCTAGTACCTAGTTCTATCCTGGCGATCCCTCAGAAGTCAACACAAAGAGGCAGCACTATGTTGTGAGGGATAGGCTATGGCCCTCTCACACCACAGCGCTGTGCTCGCAAAGTAAACCCACCCGAAGACAACTTAGGCTCCCACAGTACCTGTCGATGTCGTGCAGGGCTTAGCTAACACTGCACACATCGGAGACAACGACACAGTAACCTTACCCCTAGTCTAGCTTTAGATAACCAAGCAGAATCACTCAACACCTTGCCAGGGAGACATATACCGGTCTATAACCTTCCCGAGAGAGGACACATACGGAAAAGTCCGTCTCTCCAAACCTCAATAAAGCCTAATACCTCCTTAACCTCCTTAACATGGAAATCTCTGAGAGCTTCGCGTACAATACGACTGGTCGACGGTGAACGTCTATGCTGAAACCAGAAGGGATGTTGAGTTTAATAAAGATTAGAGAATGAGAAAGGAGAAGTCGAGAGAGAGAAATAGTATGCAAAGTGGCGAGTATGGGGGACAGAATTGCAAAGGATGTAGGCGATACGCGTGTCAGGCAACCTCTGAGCTGGTAAAGAACATGAGGCCGCGATGGGGAGGGACTAGTTGACCACCCGGCCGCCAACGCCGTCAGCGCCCAAGCGAGCCGCGTCATAGCTCACCCCGCTGCAGGAGTAATCCCTCACCCTCTCTCGCTCGCCTCCCATAAGCAACATTTATATTATAGCGAATATAAAATATAAGGCACGGTCACAGACCAAAACAAAGACCATTTCTAGACTGTCTGTGGCAACACGACACTAATTATATAAAGCAGATCATTCTAGGACAACTGTAGCCCATCCCCCCATCCTGGCGAGCGCTAGCGAGCTGCAATGCCCCACGCAACCATTCTGCTAACGCCGGGAGGTGTCACCCCCCCCCCAAGATATGGGACACTCAACCATGAGCCCATATCTGAACAGGCAGAATGTCGCTAGAATCTGCCACTCCTAACCACTCTGCCACTCATGGAATGCAAGCTCAGTCTCCTCAAAAAAAAATACAACAACATTTATATATAAAAAAAAATCTTATCACCCTTCCCAAATATAATACATACATAACATTGTGGTCCCAGAGCGAGCTTTAAGAAGCACAGCCTACTGAGGGAAAATCATCTGCACTCAGTACTCAGCTACAATATTATCTTTAAATTAATTTATCAAAAAGAAAGAGTTTATATTTAATTTTTCATATTTTATTTTAATGTTGTTTTTGGCGGCTACTATAGATGTAGCCTAATTTTCTTCTAATCAAAGCCAACAACTCCTGCCCTGCGACCCTACGCTGATGCTACACACGCGAGCCAACAAGCACCAGCGCAAAAATACACCGCGAGCCAAGACAGGAGGCTATACCAACATACTGTGGTAGCCTACCCCGGATCCTCCATCCGCGACAAACAGTCCGCAATCACATTCTCACAACCGGCAATATGGCGAATGTCTAAGTTGTACTCTTGCAACATGAGCGACCATCTGGTCAGCCTCATATTCCGGTTGTGGAATTGATTGAGGAATTTAAGCAGGTGGTGGTCGGTATACACTACCACGACTGGCCCATAGGCAGGAACATAGACCTCAAAGTGTCTGAGCGCTAACACGATTGCCAGCAGTTCCTTTTCAACAACCGAATAGTTTTTCTGTGCTGAATTAAATTTCTTTGAAAAGAAACTGACTGGATGCTCAAGACCTTCCTCGTCTGTCTGCAAAAGTACGGCACCAGCCCCTAATCCGCTGGCATCAGTCGCCAACTGAAATGGTCGTTCAAAGTCCGGGGCCCTGAGGATAGGGTGAGTGCATAAAAGGTGTTTAACTACTCGAAACGCGTGCTCACACTCAGGTGCCCAGCGGAACTTTTTATCTTTGGCTAGTAGATCTGTCAAAGGAGCTAACACAGTAGAATAGCCTCTTATAAAGCGGCGGTAATACCCAATCATGCCCAAAAATCTCATGATCTGCCGCTTGGTGGTCGGCCTGGGGAACAAGTCGATAGCCTGTATCTTCTGTTGGGGCGGGCTCACCTGCCCTAACCCAACCACAAACCCCAGATACTGCACCGTGGCTTGCACAAAGTCACACTTGCCCAGATTAACCACCAAGCCTGCTTTACTAAGTTGACTAAATAAGGCTTCTATGTGCTCACAGTGACTTTGGAAATCGTTGTCATAAATGATCACGTCATCAAGGTAGACAGTACAGTTTGGGATGTCTTCTACGATGTCGTTCATTAAGCTCTGGAAAGTGGCCGGTGCATTTTTCAGACCATATGGCATCACGTTGCAACGGTAAGTACTGCCATCCACCACAAACCCGCACACCTCTTTAGCCCGCTCAGACAGTGGTACTTGCCAGTAGCCTTTGACGAGGTCTACCTTGGTCAAGTACCTTGCTTTCCCGATCTTATCCACACTGTCATCCACCCGGGGAAGAGGATATGCGTTGGTGGGGGTCAACCCGTTCAACCGCCTAAAGTCAATGCAGAACCGAACTTTTCCATCAGATTTGGGCTGCAGAGTGACAGAAGTCCACCGTACTGCCCCCTTCTCGATCAAGCCTCTCGCCAGCATATACTCCAGCTCATCCCTGAGCGCTGGGAGTTTAATGGGTGGCACCCGATAAGGTATCGACTTGAAGGGGGGTGCTCTCCTACATCGACGTCATGCACCGCTTGAGTAGTGAGGCCTGGGTGCTCGGCAAATACAGTGGGGTATGAATCGAACAGGCGCTGCACTGCCACCTGCTGTTCCTCCGGCAGGTGCGCCAGAGCATCATGCGCACATTGGCTCGAATTCCCCGCCCACTGATCAGCCGAGACATGACAATCCCAGTTATCATCCACCTGATCATTGCTGCCCCCCTCTCCTTCTCCACCATGACTGCAGCAGGTCAACACAGGGACAGCTAGTGACTCAGGTGGCGCCTCACATACTCCTTCAACAAATTAATGTAGCATAGTTGGTTACGCTTCTTCCGGTCTGGAGTGGCAACGAGGTAATCTAGATCGGAGATCTTTGACACCACCCGATAAGGCCCAGCGTACTTGGCAGCCAGAGGATGACCTGCCAAAGGCAACAGGACCAACACCTCTTGACCTACCTGAAACTCCCAGAGTTTCGCCTTAGTATCGTACCTGTCCTTCATACGGGCCTGCGAACTCACCAAATTACGCCCGGCCAGCTCCAGACTTCTAAGCATTCTCTCTCTGCTCTCGAGGACGTATCTCAACATAGAACATGGCTTAGCGGTACCCTCCCAAATCTCCTTCACCATGTGGAGAGGGCCCCTCACCTGATGCCCGAAAACAAGCTCATTCGGACTGAAACCGAGACTCTCTCCAGGTACTTCTCTTGCCGCGAACAAAACATACGGCAGACCAAGGTCCCAATCCTTTCCGTTCTCTGCGCAATAACATCGAAGCATGCTTTTCAGCGTGGCGTGCCACCTCTCCAACACCCCTTGACTCTCCGGGTGATACGCAAAAGAGACGACAGTGCTGATGCCATGCTGAATCATAGTTTGTTTGAACAGATTAGAGGTAAAATTAGAACCTTGGTCCGATTGCACCTCTTGCGGGTAACCATACCGCGAGCAATACAAGAGCAGGTTCCGGACAACAGTTTTCGCCGTGCCATTTCTCATTGGATATGCATCAGGATAACGAGTGGCCACATCCATGATAGTTAATAGAAATTTATTACCGGCACTAGTAGGGGTTAGGGGTCCGACCATATCAATGATGACCTTACTGAAGGGCGGTCCACTGACAGGAATGGGGTGCAACGGGGCTCTCGGAATTGTTTGGTTAGGTTTTCCAACCCTCTGGCACGTATGACACCTTGCTATCCAGGTTACCACCTGCCCCTTCAACCCCGGCCACCAAAACAATTTTTCTAAAGCCGCCACTGTTTTTCTCACCCCTAGATGTCCTGCCAGTGGTATGTCATGCGCCAACCTCAGTAGGCTATCCCTGCACTCCCGTGGCACCACCAACTGGTCCACTAATCCGGACCCCTCTTGCCAACTACGTTTAGGGTCTTGAAAACGCCTATAGAGGATGCCTTCTAAATAAAAAAAATCCTGGCTGTGCATCGCCGTCCTCGTCGAGCTCTACAGCTCCATTAGCACACGTTTGGAGCTCAGGGTCCTCTAGTTGCAACCGACGTATATCTGAGGGTGCCAAGCGATCTAACTGCTCCCGGAGCAATGCATGACCTTCCCCGATACTGGGCTGCTCCCTCTGTCTCTCTCGATGTACATAACGTTGCTGTCGTGGAGACTCGTCATGCCCAGCCTCGTCACTCTCGATGACAGGCCCAGGGGCTACTCCAGAATTAAGTAATGGTGCTAATACTGAATCACCCAGGAGAGCCGCCGAGTCAAAACTCTTAAAACCAACTCCAGCTTTAGCCTCCTCCTGTTGATCGTTCCTCCGCTGGTCTGAAGACGGAGGACTAGGCTGTGACACTTTAGCTGCCCGAGCTCGGGTGACAACACACGCCATGGGTTGTGTCTGGCACCGCTCGACCCACTCTTGCTCTTCCCTACTCACGTCGGCCGGCCTCTCGGCAACGACTAAGGGTAGAACCTCAGAAGCGGGCATTGCAAAGTCGTTGCCGAAGAAGGTCGACGCCCTCCACTGGCAGTTTCTCCACAATCCCGACATCCAATTCACGTGCCACACCATCCACCTCCAACTCCAACCGCACCAGCGGGTATGACCGTTGCATTAATACCCTGCACCACCACCACCCGAGCCGCGTTTATAGGGTAGCCAGTCAAGTTTTTCATCAGAGTCTGGGAAGCACCTGTATCACGCAAGACCTCTACTCCATGCTTGCGCCCCGCCCACATCACGCAACCCCGCCCTCTATGGTCGCAAAAAACATCCTGAGCAGGGTTCGAGCCTCCCAGGTGCTTCTGCATTGGCTGTGCCTCAGCCTCTGACGAACTGCCCCGGGCAAACTCAGATGACTTCGGAGACACACCAATGTTGCAGGCCAAAGACACAGCTGCTGTAGGTGGTTTGCTAGGACAGACTCTTGCAAAGTGCCCCTTTTTATGACAATGATAACACTCCAACTCCCCTTTGGGCTTCCCTTGGTACTGGGAAGGGCCCGGCCCCTTCTTAAACGGGACGGTGCTAGTCTTGTGGTCAGTCTTGGTATCATGGCTCTTGTACTTGTTTGCATAAGGTATATCACTAACTCGGGGGGGTGGGGCGTCACGCCCCTTGTTACCTGCCTCACTACGCTGGGCAGACCCGCACCCACGAATTAGTGATAGCCGGAGGTCAGCCATCTCAGCTGCCTCCTGTAGAGTTTTTGGTTGCTTTTCTTTAAGGTTTAACGTCAGGTCGCCGCCCGTGCATTTGAAAAACTGCTCTAAAAGCACCAACTGTTTAATGTCGTCAAACGTAGTAGCTTTCTCCGACCTCAGCCAATTCCCAAAAGCATCGGACAGCTCCCGGGCATGTTCCAAAAAAGTGCTCTCCCGACCCTTGGTAACACCCCGGAACTTCAACCTGTACGTCTCTGGTTGTAGTTCGTATGCTCTCAGGACAGCCTCCTTGAGTTCCTCATAGATAATACACGACTCTATCGGCAATGCATCATAAGCCCTGAGTCCCTTGCCCACAAGTCTAGAGGAAACAAGGGCTGCCCACTTCTCCCCAGGCCACTGGTGGATCTGGCACTTCTTCTCGAAGCGTGTGAAAAATTATGTTACACCACTCTCATCAAACACCGGAACCAGTTTCAATAAGTGCGAGAGAGATTGATCATGAGCACGGTTACCAGCCCCAAGTCGCTGTCCCGTTGTCTCTACTCGCGACTTCTCTACGTCCCTGTCGGCACAGTACCTAGTCGACTCAGCTTGGATTTTTGCTAGCTCTATTTGCTGCTCACCTGCCCTGATAGCCTTTCTCTCTTCGATCTTAGCTAATTCGAGCTGAAGCAATAATTCTGGAGATAACCCTTGAGGAGGTGAAGGTGTTACAATGTTTGAAATTACTGGTGGTCCCCCCAGGGGCAACCCCCCCTGCCAGTCACCACCCAACTGCGGAAGCGTACCCGGGGTCGGCAAACTACTGGGATGGCTGGGAGTCGAGTGTAGGGGAAGCATGGCCGAAGGGCTCTGAGCACTCAACCCATCTCGCTCACCAGTCACCCTGCCCAGTACACACGTTATCAAGTTATCCTTGGTCATGCTGCTAGTAACCGCATGACCGATAGCTGTGGCCAGGCATTGAAGACCGTACCGATCCATGCCCTCCAACCGCTCGGCAGTAACAGGCCATTGCAAAAATATCCTAGCATCCTCCTCACAGTTCACCCGATTAACCCTTTCATCATGCTACTGTTCCTCAGTTTCGACATTACGTACTGTGTCTCCATTCTCCTCTGACCCGGTATAAGACATGATGCTCACAAAAATTTCTCACCACAATATTCAGAAAAGAAGTACCCCAAACTCTTATGTAGCACTATTCACTTGCCAAAAATGTCTGAAGACTCTCAAGTGCTATACTACTTTGCCAAAAAAAATTAAAGTGCCCACTATATTCCTCAATAAAACAAATGACTACAATCCTGCAATTATCTCTTAGTTCACAAGATCCTGAGCTAGGTCGCCATTTGTTACGATCCAGGTTCTCAAAGACACAGGGCTCTTCAACATTGGACTAGATAATGGCAAAATGCAACAACGGTAACACTAGATCCAACCCCTGCCTTAAACACTGGAAAACAAAACACCATTACCACCCTGAGTCGTGCCTGGACAACGAGGTATCCTATGACTCGGTAACTGGTGCACACACACTAGGCTGACGCTCGATGAAACAGCCTATTCTCAAACAGTAAAAGATTACTCGATTAGGTTACACAAAGAAAAGATAGTTAACGTGATTAATTAACGTTACGGTAGATACTCAAATAACTGGCACTCCTGTATTAAAGAAAGTGCAATGCTAGTCCTGCAACATCAACTGGAAACTTCTGAAATAAGTCTGATGCTGGGAAGATGTTCGTAAAGAATCTTGAACAATTATAATGCAGAATACGGGTCACAATAAATACTAGGACATATAGTAATAATAGGCAGGCGAATAATAAAGACTGCGCAAAGGTAGTAATGCTCGACAACTAAAGAAATGCTTCGTGACACAACGCAACAGCCTACTAGGGCAACTCAACAACAACCTCGGCTCAAAAGTGCAGTGAATAATAATGCTGCATACATATAATAATGGGGGCTTATCTCTAACCAGTGTCTGCTCAGTTAATAAAGTCTAGCTGGGGTATCAAGGCAGGGCAACAATGGGCGAGCATGCGGCTCATAGCCTAACGTTGTCCGAAGGTGGTATAATGAAGATTACGTTATATGACGGGGATGCTCTCTTGATAAATCTAGGTCTCTAGTACCTAGTTCTATCCTGGCGATCCCTCAGAAGTCAACACAAAGAGGCAGCACTATGTTGTGAGGGATAGGCTATGGCCCTCTCACACCACAGCGCTGTGCTCGCAAAGTAAACCCACCCGAAGACAACTTAGGCTCCCACAGTACCTGTCGATGTCGTGCAGGGCTTAACTAACACTGCACACATCGGAGACAACGACACAGTAACCTTACCCCTAGTCTAGCTTTAAATAACCAAGCAGAATCACTCAACACCTTGCCAGGGAGACATATACTGGTCTACAACCTTCCCGAGAGAGGACACATACGGAAAAGTCCGCCTCTCCAAACCTCAATAAAGCCTAATACCTCCTTAACCTAATACATGGAAATCTCTGAGAGCTTCGCGTACAATACAACTGGTCGACGGTGAACGTCTATGCTGAAACCAGAAGGGATGTTGAGTTTAATAAAGATTAGAGAATGAGAAAGGAGAAGTCGAGAGAGAGAAATAGTATGCAAAGTGGCGAGTATGGGGGACAGAATTGCAAAGGATGTAGGCGATACGCGTGTCAGGCAAGCTCTGAGCTGGTAAAGAACACGAGGCTGCGATGGGGAGGGACTAGTTGACCACCCGGCCGCCAACGCCGTCAGCGCCCAAGCGAGCCGCGTCATAGCTCACCCCGCTGCCAGGTGTACTCCCTCACCCTCTCTCGCTCGCCTCCCACACAAGCAACATTTATATTATAGCGAATATAAAATATAAGGCGCCGTCACAGACCAAAACAAAGACCATTTCTAGACTGTCTGTGGCAACATGACACTAATTACATAAAGCAGATCATTCTAGGACAACTGTAGCCCATCCCCCCATCCTGGCGAGCGCTAGCGAGCTGCAATGCCCCACGCAACCATTCTGCTAACGCCGGGAGGCATCACAATACTGTCTCTGCCGATGGTGGAGCCGAGTCCGCCACCATCGCCAGAATTATATGTGGCTGGGGAAAGTTAACCTCTTAAGTGCGCATGGGGGTAATTAGACACCTCTGCCTGTGCGCATGTATTTGAGCTGTTTCCATCACTAAAATATTCATTTTACCATAAATAGCATTAATACTTACCCATATGCACCTATTATAGGTTGATTATAAAGGTATTAACCTGTTACAACAATAAAACAAGTGAAAACAGCGTTTGGATGGTCAAAATCGGCGATACAGGCCGCGAGTTACATAATGTATGGGTGAGGCAACCTCCTTTCCCGCCAATTTCCCCCAAGGCCACTGAGACACTGTCGATCGATACTCTCTCTCTTTCTCTTGCACTCGCTTGCTAACAGTGATGACAATGCCCTGCTTGCAACTCGCTAATGTTAGCACGAAAATATACCTCAGAATAAGGGAATAACAGGGAAAATAGGTGATAACTGATGGAGGGGAGGAAAGTGGGGAAGGAGGGGAGGTAGAGGACTGATATTTTGAATGGCCCAAGGGCAAAAGATTTTTTTTTTTTTTTTGTCTTTGTTTAAAATTGATTTTTGTTTTCTCTGACTCTTAAGAGTCTTCCCGCAGTCCGCCGGGGGAACTCTTAAGAGTCTTCCAGCAGTTCCCGGGTTAAGAGAACTACTGCCAATTCTAACCACGAGAAGACTCCCTCTCTCCTTGAAGAGAAGGTGTATGCTTCATTAGAAGCGAAATTACATAAGCTTGAGAAACATGGCCAATTAAATGGATGATATCAACAAAATGGAGTGTAACAAGATGAGAATGATGAAATGGAGGTGTGGAACAAAGCTGCAAATTAGGCAAATTAGATTCAAATATTGAATCTATAAGTGTTCGAAGAAAAAAAGACTGGATCAATGAAAAAGTAGCTTAAACTTTGAGAAGTGAAAATGGAGTACAGGATGTAGTTGAATGAATACAGATGTATTTTGCAGCAGTTAATGGATGAGTACAGAATGTCATTAGATATAGGGTATGACGGGGTAATTTCACCGCGACGCTAATAATTTTCATTCAAACGCCAATATCTCCGAAACTATTGCATGGATTCGGCTGCAGTTTGGTGGGGACTGGCACCATCGAGGCGAACGGCGCGTCTGACGGTATGGTCGGATGTGTGTGGTTGGGTGCGTCCACTGTGGTGGTGCGTGTTACAGTGTTGGCAGTCGCCGTCAGCTGCTGCCTGGTACTTCGCACTAGCACCCGCACGAGACACGTCCACACCCGTAGGCCTACTAAATACATCGACATCCGCACTAGACACGTTCACACCCACACTACACATCCACACCCGCACTAGGCACATTGGCACCTACACGTCTGACACACCTGCATCTCTGCCCGCCCCGTTCAGTTGTGTGTGTGTGTTTGCGCGTGCGCGAGGTTTTTCTATTGGCATGTTTAGTGGCAGTTTGGGTTTGTGCAAGTTTTCATTGGTTTTACCTGCGCACTTGTGGTTTGTCTGGCCATTAATCATATAATTTTCTCTAGTTTAATACTATAGCAAGAAGATGCATTTTTATTTGTTAAAATAGGTTGCGGCAAAATTACCCCACCCGACAGGGTAATTTCGCCGAAAATCATTTTTCAAAAATTCGGAGGCATGGCCAAAACATTATATACATATGTTGTTGTTGTTGTTGTTCCCCAAGCTGCCTGGCCGAACAGCCACAAGGCCCCGAGCAAGGCCAAGGCCATAACCGAGCGCCCCCACAGAACCCTCCCTGCTGACCACAATAAAGCCTGGGTGCCCGAAGCCAGTCCATGGCGGGGAGCTGAGGAGGGTGCGGAAACGCCCGGGAAACCAAAGCCACACCCAGGGCCCTGTGCTCCTCAGCAATTATGAAAAGAAAGTTGAGGGGCAAAGGAAAAAATGTGACGCTTTGGCTTCCAATCTTGGTAGATTGGGAGGTCAATCCACGGAAGAGACGCCGTCACTTGAGATCTAGAAAATATATAAGTAAAAGGAACAGTCAGAGTAAGCTATGGGTATGGCAGAGATCGCTCAGTTCTCACTCTGATAGACCAGCCCATTACCACATGATACATATATATATATATTGTTTTGGCATCTATAGCAGAAAGGCTGAATGTATAGATAAATAAAAAAAAACAAAAAAAATCCATTTGTGGCAGTTTCTATTCTTTAAAAGTCATGATTTTCGGCGAAATTACCCCGTCTTACCCTACAGTATGTGCAAGTCAAATGAGATGGACCGCTGATAGTGAAGACCATTACTGATGTGGAAGAGGAAAGTGGAGAAGTATATTTAGCGAAAAAGCAAGACAAAATGAAAGGAACCTCATGGAGGAAGCAAAATTATAGGAAGCTTGTAGCATTTCTGGCATGGCCAATCTTTATTGGAGCCTTCAGTGAAAAATAAGGGCATCTGAGATAATGATAGTGATATAGGCTATATAGAATACTCAGATGATAAGAAGGTCACTTATAAGATACAAAGTATAATTGCGATGATAAGGTCACCCATAAGATACGAAGTATAATTTCTATCAGTTATTCATGGTACTGTACATAATTCACTCAACTTACTCAAGTATTAAGTTAATATCACTCTAGTATTAACTTAGTACCTTAACTTACTCAAGTATTACGTTAATATCACTCTAGTATTAACTTATAATTAGCACCTTATGTTAATGAAAATCGTACATAAACTAGGTACCATAGTTGAATTAAGAATCTGCGAATATCTGGCAACAAATCATAGCTAGAACCGGTGGCAGGCTACAAATGACAAAAAAACGAACGTGTGACTCAGCCTTAAAGTACAACAACTACCGTACAAACTTGCGTCCTGAACTGTACAGACCCAGCCTACTAGAAACATACCCCATGTTGGGTTGGAGTAGTACAGGGTGGTATACTTCAATACACTACTAAGGAAATCTGACGCCACTCTTAGACCACCAGTTCCAGATAACGTCTGCACAGCTGTTACCTGACAATGAAAAAAGGTTTATTTAAAAAAATATTATAAATAGTACTCACTTTCAGTATAAATTCAGAATGCTAGGCTCCTAATGTAAGCAGATACATGTTTTTGAGTACTGAATCAAACCAAAGTTACTTCACCTAAATGGTTTGACCATAATTGTGCTAGAGTAACTGAACAAAAAGCAATAGCCTACAATGCATACACAAGATCAAAAACACATGAAGCCTTTAATTACTTTAGAAACATCAGAAATCATGCCAAAACTGTATTAAACCTAACTAAATCAAACTTTCTCCACAAGCAGGCAAATAAACTTCTAAATAATCCAAATGATAACAAAATATTTTGGTCTACTCTTAACTCATTCAAATCCAACTTCACTACTGCTTCATCCATT
This sequence comes from Paralithodes platypus, assembly GCA_032716605.1. Lineage (NCBI taxonomy): Eukaryota > Metazoa > Arthropoda > Malacostraca > Decapoda > Lithodidae > Paralithodes > Paralithodes platypus. The sequence goes on along the minus strand of CM064577.1, from coordinate 33,004,843 downwards.
CCACCATTAAAATCTCCGACTGGCAATCTTGTAAGTGACCCACGAGGTAAAGCTAACCTTCTTGCGGATATTTTCTCCACCAACTCAACCTTAGATGAAATAAATCAAGATGTCCCTGTACTTACTTTGAATTCGCCTGAAATTCCCTCACTTAAGATCCACACCAGACATGTCAAAACTATTTTGCAGAATCTCTCCGTAGATAAGGCTCCTGGTCCAGATGAAATTCCTCCAATAGTACTTAAGAATTGCTCCTTGGTGCTTGCTCCTGTATTGGCAAAAAATTTCCGTCTGTGTACAAAGGAGTACAAAGGAAATCAAGCAACAACAGATCTAGTGACCCTTCTAGGTTGCTTGTCCTCCAAAACACTGAGGATCAAGTGTCCAAACAGTGGTTTAGTGGGTAAGGAAACATTGGAAAGGGAATTACTGCCCTGGAACTAATGTCTGTGGCAGGATTAGGAAGTTAGTAGGGGACAGATGGGTTAGTAACTGAGGGGGGGATAAAATAAAGTTATTCATTTACAAACGCAGTCAGTCGCGGGTTTGATGCGAGATATTTGTCTAGGCGGAGTTTAAATGAATCAACGGTGATGCAGTCTATAACGTTTCGGGGAAGCCCATTCCACAAGTTGACAACTCGATTGAAGAAGAAATTCTTAGATTCGTGTGAGTTAAAAGATTTACCAATAATTTTGCAACCGTTTCCCCGCGTGTAATTAGATTGGTCGATAGTGAAGTACTTACTACAGTTCATATTGTCGATGCCTTTGATGATTTTGAACACTTGAATTAAGTCACCTCTTAATCTGCGCTGGGTTAAAGGAAATAGATTTAATTCTCTAAGACGCTCTTCGTATGGTTTGTTCTTTAGGCTAGGTATCATTTTGGTAACTCTACGTTGAACTCGTTCTAGCTTGTTTATATCTTTTTGGTAATAAGGGCACCAGGATTGAACGCAGTATTCCAGAAGAGGGTGGACTAAGGAATTGTAAAGGGTTAGGATAACGTCTTTGGATTTATGCTCAAATGACCTGCCTATAAAGCCAATTATTTTGTTTGCCTTCTTAACAACTTCTGAACATTGTTGACTCGGTTTTAGGTTACTCGATATTGTTACTCCCAGATCGGTTTCTCTGTTTACATTCTTAAGCTGAGTGTCATTCATCGAATAGTTTGCCTTCTCATTTAGGTATCCGATATGTAGTACTTTACATTTATCCGCATTGAAACTCATTTGCCAAATTTTGGGCCCAACATGACAATTTATCTAGATTGTGTTGCATATCGTCAACTTGTTCTTTTGAGAGTACGCTATTTGCAATTTTTGTATCGTCAGCAAATTTTGAGATTGTGCAGGTGAGACCCTCATCTATGTCGTTGATGTAAATTAGAAAGATAATTGGTCCTAGTACCGATCCCTGGGGTACTCATACCTCATGTGTACTCATACCTCATGCTTCCCAGTACCCTGGAAAGAAGCAAACATCCATCCAGTTCCTAAAAAAGGTGCCTCTTCAGATCCATCAAACTACAGACCAATAGCTATAACTTCCACTCTTGGTAAAGTCTTTGAAATTATATTAAATAATCACATAATTAAGCATCTTGAGAATAATAAATTAATCAGTGATAGGCAATATGGTTTTAGACGATGTCGATCAACTGCAGACATTCTTTGCCTTCTTACGCATCAAATCAACCAAGCTACAGACCAACATGGTGAAACACATACAATAGCACTGGATATATCAAAGGCATTTGATAGAGTCTGGCATCAATCCTTATTGTCGAAGATGTCACACTACGGCCTTGCATCATTAGTTCCACTAATTTCTTCTTATCTTCATAACAGAAAAATATGTGTAATGGTAGATGGCCTATATTCTCAATTTCACTCAATAAATGCTGGTGTTGCCCAGGGATCAGTTTTGGCCCCAACTCTGTTCCTCATTCATATCAATGATCTCATATCTACCACTCATAATTCAATACATTCCTACGCAGATGACTCAACACTCCACAGTTCCTTCACATTTACCAATTCTTTCACCCAACCCGATCTTATAAATTCAAAAATAAACACTGCAATTTTTCTGAACCAGGACCTTTCTAGAATTAATGAATGGGGACAAAAGAATCTAGTTTCCTTTAATGCACAGAAAACCAAGTACATTCAATTTTCTAACCGACAGAATCTCACTGACTCCCATATATTTTTTAATGCTGTAAATATTCCCACTTCCCCTAGTATTGACATTCTCGGTGTAACATTAACTACTAACTTGAGCTGGACACATTATGTTAGAAGCATTGCTAAGAATGCCTCTAAAAAACTGGGACTCCTGTACAGAGTTCGAGAATTCTTCACTGACGAGCAGTTGGCCGTAATATAAAAAAGTCATGTGCGTTCTCAGATGGATTACTGTTCACCTCTGTGGGGTGGAATGGAGTGGTTGCATTTAGGCAGTTGGACAAAATTCAAAATAAAGCTATTAGATTAATCAATAACCCTGCAATCACACAGGACCTTCCTACATTATCCATACGAAGAAACGCTGCATCCCTTGCATTATTCTACAGATATTTTCACAGCAATTGTTCCGAGGAACTTGCTTCAATTGTGCCGCCTCTCCACATCTTTCCCCGTAGAACTAGGGCAGCTGAGAGCGCCCATGAATTTACACTTTCTCATCCACAATGCAGAACTTCTGCTTATCAGAATTCATTTATCCCCAGAGCTACTACTCTTTTGAATTAATTTCCCTCGAATTGCTTTCCACAAACTTACAATCTACAAATGTTTAAATCGAGTTGTTACAAACATTTTATGAATGGAGGATGCCTTTAGGCACATGGACCTTTTTGTTTTATCTGTGTTTTTCCTTCCTCCGTTCATTGTCTCTTTAAAAAAAAAAAAAAAAAAATTGAACAATTGAAGAAATGCAATTGGGGTGGAAAGGAGAGCAGTAGGATTTCAGTTGATGAATCTTTCAATAGGTTGTTTGGTATAATCATGCATAGCGGGGAGACCTGTACAGTGTACATACTGTACATCTCAATAATTTGGTAATGTTACAATATATTTTTACATTTTACATTTATAAATAGTCCACTAATATACTAGGTTATGTTATGTTAAGGATATTGTTCAATGTTTCCTAGTAAATAGGCACCTGCAAAATGTTTTCTCCCCGCTACACAGGATCTTACCAGTTGATTTTCCCTAGATGCCTTTACCTTGCCCTGTGTGATGGCTGGGTGTGACGCTCCCAGCAACATCTTGGAGGCGGCAGTAACAAACGCCTCCAGGCCAAGGGTGGGGGTATACTCATGGTTCAGGGAAGTGTCACTGGCTATCTCCACCTCAACTTTTCTTACCACAGGCAACACCCATGGCTTGCCCTCATCCGTGCGGTAGGCTGTAAACACATACCGGTATCAGTTACTTATAGCACTATTGTACTATTGTTACGACCGGGGCTACGAATAAAACAAGGGCACTTAATGATTGGACTAGTAATAGGGCACTATGCAACAACGGTACGCTAGATCCAAACCCTCAAACTTATGCCGGCGAACAAAAACACCTATACCCTCCAGAGTTAATCTGCGATAACGGGGTATCCTTAACTGGGCATAAATGTACTCTACTTCAGGCTAACCCACACTGGTATAGGCGTCACCGTATAGCCTGATAACAAACAAGATGCAAGTGACGTTAAAATGCATAAAAGGGAAGCTATGGAAAGATCAATTAAATCACTGCAAGATTTAATACAATAAAAAGATGCTTCAATACAGTTAATCTAAACAACAATAAACTCTTCATTCCTATCTGAAAGAAAGTGAAGTATAGTCCTACAGCATAGACCTGGAAACTTCTGAAGAAAGTCTGATGCTCATAAGATGCTCGTATCTTAAATTATATAAAGGCAGGAGCCAGGACACCACACGTGTAGACTGAATACACTAAAAGATAGGATATGTAATGTTAACTGACACGAGAATACTATAAATGCGCAACGGTAGTAATGCTCGACACTAACAGACGTACTTCCTCATCAACGAAACAGTCTGCTATGGTTGTGCAGCTCAGCAACAACCTAGACTAATAAATGCTGTGAATAATAATGCGTACATATCAAAGAGCTTATATTAAATACTAATAAGTGTCTACTCAATTAATAATGTCTAGCTGGGATACTCTAGGTAAGGAACTGGGGTTGAGCAAGACAGGCTCGTAGCCTAGCGATGTCCTTAAGACTGCATTCTTTAAGTTACATTAATTGACTGGGGTGCTCTCTTGATAGATCCAGATCACAAGTATCTGGTTCTATCCTGGCGACCCTCAAAAGATAAGCAAAGAGGCAGCAAAGAGTGGAACTGGAACAGGCCAAAGCCCTCAGTCAACACAATGCTGCACTCGCAAAAAGACGCAGTCGAAAAGACAACCCAGGCTACCACAGGACCGGTCGAAGTCGTGTAGGTATAAACAAACTATACACACATCAGTGACAACGACTACAGTAACGTTATCCCAGTCTAGCATTAAATAAAAGAGCAGAACACTAAATCAATAATGGAGACACCCACAGAGTTGTTAACCTCTACTAACTGAGAACCCTCAAACCTATTCTAAGTACATGTAAATATCTCAGAGAGCTGGTGCTGGTAATACGACTGGCCGACTATCGAAGTCGTATGCAGAACCAGAAGGGATAAGTTATTGAATAAAGGTGAGGAGCAATGGAAAAGAAGAAGTTCAGAGAGAGAGATAGCAGTATAGAGGGTTATATGGGGGACAGATTTCTAGGGACGTATAGTACCACGCACGCTGTGCCAAGCTCTGCCGGAGACATGCGGGAAGGAGCCCCCTTAGCACCAACAAAGGCAACGGCACCCAATCACAGACCACTACGTCATGAAATGCTAGCATCCTTGGGCCGCGTCAGGATCCACCAGCCAATCAAGGGCGTGGGAAAGCCCACGCGAGGGAGGAAAAACTCCTCCAAGCGAGGGAGGCAACACTCACTACCCACACGCTGCCCGCTCTCTTTCTCTCCTTAACTTCACACTACAATGCATCTTATATTCTACTAATGATATAAAATACTTCCCGTTGTCACAGACGAAAATAAAGACCACCATTGGACTGTCTGTAACAATGCAAGTACTATGAAAGAAAGAACAACATTCTCTGATAACTGTAGCCCATTTCACTGCCCTGGCGAGCGCAAGTGGCTAACGGGAGGCGATTCTGCCAACGCTGGTAGGCGTCACACCCCGCCCAAGATATGGACGCTCAACCTTCGGCGAGCACCATATCTGACAAGGCAGAATGCCGACAAGACCCGCCACAACTAGCCACTCCACCAGAATGAAATGCAAAGCTCAATCTTAAATAAAACAACATTTTAGCATAAAGAAAATCTTATAACCCCTCCCAAACATAGTAGTATAATTTTAGCCTGCTATGCTCCCAGAGCGAGCTTCACAGAGCCCAGCCTACTAAGTGAAAGACAGGTTCAACTTAGTACTTTAGCTATAACATTGGCAACTTATAATTAACTATAAAAAAGAAAGTTTTTATGTGATTTTTTTTTATTTAATTTTAATGTTGTTTTTGACGGCTGCTCTACAGGGGCAATCCTGATTTTTCTCCACTCAAACCCACACACCTGTGGTGATCTACGCCGGATCCTCCACCCTCGACAAACAGTCTGCAATCACATTCTCACAACCGGCAATATGGCGAATGTCTAGATTGTATTCTTGCAACATGAGTGACCAATGTGTCAGCCTCATATTCCGGTTGTGGAATTGGTTCAGAAATTTAAGAGGGTGGTGGTCGGTGTAAATCACCACGACTGGCCCGTAGGCAGGAACATATACTTCATAGTGCCTGAGTGCCAACACTATTGCCAGCAGTTCTTTCTCTACCACAGAGTAGTTTTTCTGAGCGGAATTAAACTTCTTGGAAAAGAAACTGACTGGATGCTCCAAACCTTCCTCGTCTGTCTGCATTAAGACGGCATCAGCCCCTACACCGCTGGCATCTGTTGCCAGCTGGAATGGTCTTTCAAAGTCAGGGGCCCTGAGGATTGGGTGAGTGCATAGTAGGTGCTTGACCAGCGAAAAAGCCCTTTCACACTCAGGTGCCCACTTGAACTTTTTCTCTTTTGCTAGTAAGTCTGTCAGAGGAGCTAACACAGTAGAATAACCCCGAATGAAGCGGCGATAGTAACCGATCATGCTTAAAAATCTCATGATCTGCCGCTTAGTGTACTTAGGGGAACTGGTTAATAGCCTGTATCTTGTTTTTTGGGGGGCACACCTGGCCTAACCTGACCACAAACCCAAGATATTGCACAGTTGCCCGGACAAAGTCGCACTTGCCCAGATTAACCACCAAGCTGGCCTCACTAAGCTTCCGAAACAAGGCTTCTATGTGCTCACAGTGACTCTCAAAGTTGTCATCGTATATTATAACGTCATCTAGGTAGACAGTGCAGTTAGGGATGTCACCTACTAACTTATTCATAAGACTCTGGAAGGTTGCTGGGGCATTTTTAAGGCCATACGGCATCACATTGCAACGGTAGGTGTTCCCATCAACCACAAACCCGCATACCCCCTTCGCCCGTTCAGACAAGGCACCTGCCAGTAGCCTTTCACTAGGTCTACCTTAGTTAGAAACTGTGCCTTACCAATCTTGTCTACACTATCGTCAACACGGGGAAGGGGATAAGCATTGGTGGAAGTCAACTCGTTCAATCTCTGAAAGTCAATGCAGAAGCGAACCTTCCCATCAGGCTTGGGCTGCAGAGTAACAGGAGATGTCCACCTAACTGCCCCCTTCTCAATCAACCCTCGTTCTAACATACACTCTAACTCCGCTCTGAGGGCTGGGAGTTTAATGGGTGGAATTCTGTAGGGTACTGATTTAAAGGGGGGGGGGGGGGGGTGATCTCCCACGTCCACGTCATGCACCACTCGAGTTGTGAGGCCTGGGTGCTCTGCGAACACAGTGGGGTATGAAGCAAACAGGCGCTGCACGGCTACACGCCGTTGCTCAGGCAGGTGCACTAGAGCATCGTCAGCCACCTGTCTGGAGTTCCCCGCCCACTGGTCAGCAGAGACATGACACTCCCAGTTATCTTCCACCTGAGCTTCACTGTCCCTCACTCCTTCTCCTCCATGACCGCTGCAGGTCAACACAGGGACAGCGAGAGGCTCAGGTGGGCGCCTCACAAACTCTTTCACCAGATTCACATGGCACAGCTGATTCTTTTTACGCCTGGAGTAGCCACAAGATAGTCTAGGTCAGAGATCTTTTTCACCACCTTATAAGGACCAGCGTACTTGGCAGACAGAGGATGACCTGGCAGAGGTAACAGAATCAACACCTCTTGCCCCACCTTAAACTCCCAGAGTTTCGTCTTCTCATCGTACCTGTCCTTCATAAGTGCTTGCGACCCTACCAAATTCCTACCTGCCAACTCTAGGCTTCTCAGCATTCTCTCTCTGATCTCGAGGACATACTTTAACATGGAACATGGCTTTGCTGTGCCCTCCCAAATTTCTCTAACCATGTTGAGGGGGCCTCTGACCTGATGTCCAAAAACTAACTCATTGGGACTGAACCCTAGGCTTTCACCAGGTACCTCCCGAGCAGCGAATAATACATAGGGCAACCCAAGATCCCAATCTTTGCCATTTTCAACACAGTAACAACGCAACATGCTCTTCTGAGTCGAGTGCCACCTCTCCAACACCCCTTGACTCTCTGGGTGATAGGCTGAAGAGACAACTGTACTGATACCGTGCTGCTGCATGGTCTGTTTGAAAAGGTTAGAAGTAAAGTTGGACCCCTGGTCTGACTGCAATTCCTGCGGGTACCCGTACCTAGAACAGTACAATAGCAAGTTACGAACAACAGTCTTAGCAGTACCATTTCGCATGGGGTATGCATCCAGATAACGAGTGGCAACATCCATAATGGTGAGGAGGTGCTTGTTGCCTGCACTAGTAGGGGATAGAGGGCCAACCATGTCGATTATAACCTAACTGAATGGTGGCCCAATAACAGGAATAGGGTGAAACGGAGCCTTGGGAATACACTGGTTTGGTTTACCTACTGTCTGGCAGGTACTGCACATTGCCACCCATGACGCAACATGTGCCTTCATCCCTGGCCACCAAAACAATTTCGCCAATGCTGCTACCGTCTTACGTACACCCAAATGCCCTGCCAACGGTACATCATGCGCCAACCTCAGTAGGCTATCACGGCACACACTAGGCACTACCAACTGGTCAACCACTCTCTACCCACCCTCCCAACTCCGTCTGGGATCTAGGAAACGCCTGTACAAAATACCCCCCACACGAAAGAAGTCCCCCAGCTTTGCATCCCCGTCCTCCTCAAGTTCGATTGCACCGTTACTGCACTTCTGAAGCTTAGGATCACCCAACTGCAGCCGACAGATATCCGAAGGAGCCAATTTATCGAGATGCTCCCGGAGCAGCTTATGGCCTCCCCCGGTACTGGACTGTTCGATCCTATCCTGCTTTTGCGAGTAACGGTGCTGTCTCGGAGTTTTCACACGCCCTTCCTCCTCAACAAGTGTGACAGGTTCTGGGGCCACTCCGGACCTTAACATAGGTGCTAATACTGAGTCGCCAAGGAGAGCCGCTGGATCAAAACTCTCAAAACTTTTCCCAACTTTAGCCTTCTCCTTTCGACCGTTCCTCCGCTGGTCTAGAGACTGAGGAATAGGCTGTGACACTTTAGATGCACGAGAACGGGTGACAACACACGCCATCTGCTGTAGTTGACACCTCTTGACCAACTCCTGCCCCTCCCTACTCACGTCGGCCGCCCTCTCGGCAACGACTAAGGGTGGAACCTCAGAAGTAGGCACCGCAAAGTTGTTGTCGAGAAGAAGGTCGACGCCCTCTACTGGCAGTTTCTCCACGATTCCAACATCCAACTCTCGTGTCACACCTTCAACCTCCAGCTCTACTCGAACCAACAGGTATGACCTTGTAGCATTAATACATTGCACCACAACCACCCGTGCCGCGCTTATAAGTTTGCCTGTAATGTTTTTCATCAGAGTCTGGGATGCACCTGTATCACGCAACAACTCCAACCCATGCTTGCAACCAGCCCAACTCACGCAGCCACGCCCTCTATGGTCGCAAAAATCATCGCGGACAGGTTTCGAGTCTTCCGGACACTCCTTCATTGCCTGTGCCCCCGCATCTGACATATCACCCTGGGTAAATGCAGAAGATCTCAGAGACACCCCAACATTGCTAGCCAAAGACACGACTGCTGTAGATTGGTTACTAGGGCAGGAACGTGCAAAGTGCCCCTTTTTATGACACTTAAAACACTCTACTTCACCCTTGGACTTCCCCTGAGGTGGGGAAGGGCCCTGACCTTTCTTAAACGGGACGGTTTCAGGTTTGTGATCAAAATTGGTATCATTGCTCTTGCTCTTGTTATTAAATGTGGTATCACTGACTCGGGGGGGGGGGGGGTGGAGTGTTGTGCCCCTTGTTAACTGCATCGGTCCGTTGTGCAGACCCGCTCCCACGGATCAGTGATAATCTCAGGTCAGCCATCTCAGCTGCCTCTTGTAGAGTTTTAGGACGTTTCTCTTTGAGGTTCAAAGTCAGGTCGCCGCCTGTGCACTTGAAAAATTGCTCTAGAAGGACTAACTGCTCAAGCTCTCCGAACGTCGTCACCTTCTCTGACCTCAGCCAATTTTTCAATGCATCAGACAGTTCCCGGGCATGTTCTAGAAAAGTGCACTCACAACCCTTCGTAACACCCCGGAACTTCAACCTATATGTCTCTGGTTGTAACTCGTACGCCCGCAGAACAGCTTCCTTCAATACCTCATAATCGATGCAAGACTCCAAGGGTAACGCATCATATGCCTCGAGTCCTTTGCCAACCAATCTAGAGGAAACAAGGGCTGCCCACTTAACCTCGGGCCATTGGTACTCCCGGCACTTCTTAAAACGCAGGAAAAACTCGGTGACACCCGACTCATCAAATGCAGGGACTAACTTAAGAAGGTGCGATAAAGACTGATCAAGACCTCGATTCCCAGAACCGAGACGCTGTCCTGTCTGCTCCACCCGAGACTTCTCAAGCTCTATGTCTGCACAGTACTTCGTAGCCTCAACCTGAAGCTCAGCTTCCCGCTGCTGCTGCTGCTGCCTGAGCTCAGCCTCATACTTTCGCTGCTCGAGCTCATGCTTTCGTTGCTCAAGCTCAGCCTCATGCTTTCGTTGCTCAGCCTGCTGGTTAAGTTTAGCCATCTCAAGTGGAAGATCATATCTGCAGTTAAACCTTGAGGAGGAGGAGATGCAACAATTGGAGACCCACCCAGTGACAAACCACGCTGCCAGTGACTATCGGCCTGCGGGAACGTACCCGGCTCCGGAGCCCGAGGGGGCGCCATGGTAGGAGTCGAGTGGAATGGGGTCTGGGCCGAAGGTGCCCCAGCTCCCGCTCCACCCGAAGCCCCAGCACCCCGCCGAGCACACAGGCCACCAGGTCACCTCTCGTCATGCTGCTAGTGCCCACATGCCCCATGACCGTGGCCAAACACTGGAGACCATACCGATCATTCCCAGACACCCGGTCAACAGTAATAGGCATCTCCAGAAACTTCCTTGCATCCTCCTCACTAGTTACTACTCTCATGCCTTCTAACAAACCCAGCTGCTGCACCTCAGAGTCTGCTTCCCGTACTGTGTCCTCACCGTACATAGATCCGTTGTTCGACATAGTGTCCACCGAAAATTCTCAACGTTTATAAAAAAAAAGGAGTACCTAAACTCTCATGTAGCACTATTCACTCAAAAAAATGCTCAAAGACAACTCAAGTGCTATACTACGTTGCCAAAAAAAAATCCACGTGTCCAGAATATTCCTCAAAAAACAAATGTCCAACAATCCTGCAATTCTTTCTTAGATACTAGGCAAGGGCACTATTTGTTATTACTGCAATAATAACAAATGGATCCTGGTTTCTACTAAAATAAGATACTAGGCAAGGTCGCCATTTGTTACGACCGGGGCTACGAATAAAACAAGGGCACTTAATGATTGGACTAGTAATAGAGCACTATGCAACAACGGTACGCTAGATCCAAACCCTCGAACTTATATGCCGGCGAACAAAAACACCTATACCCTCCAGAGTTAATCTGCGATAACGGGGTATCCTTAACTGGGCATAAATGTACTCTACTTCAGGCTAACCCACACTGGTATAGCCTGATAACAAACAAGATGCAAGTGACGTTAAAATGCATGAAAGGGAAGCTATGGAGATCAATTAAATCACTGCAAGATTTAATACAATAAAAAGATGCTTCACTACAGTTACTCTAAACAACAATAAACTCTTCACTCCTATCTGAAAAAAGTGAAGTATAGTCCTACAGCATAGACCTGGAAACTTCTGAAGAAAGTCTGATGCTCATAAGATGCTCGTATCTTAAATTATATACAGGCAGGAGGCAGGACACCACACGTATAGACGAATACACTAAAAGATAGGACATATAATGTTAACTGACACGAGAATACTATAAATGCGCAACGGTAGTAATGCTCGACACTAAAAGAAGTACTTCCTCATCAACGAAACAGTCTGCTATGGTTGTGCGGCTCAGCAACAACCTAGACTAATAAATGCTGTGAATAATAATGCGTACATATCAAAGAGCTTATATTAAATACTAACAAGTGTCTACTCAATTAATAATGTCTAGCTGGGATACTCTAGGTAAGGAACTGGGGTTGAGCAAGACAGGCTCGTAGCCTAGCGATGTCCTTAAGACTGCATTCTTTAAATTACGTTAATTGACTGGGGTGCTCTCTTGATAGATCCAAATCACAAGTATCTGGTTCTATCCTGGCGACCCTCAAAAGATAAGCAAATAGGCAGCAAAGTGTGGAACTGGAACAGGCCAAAGCCCGCAGTCAACACAATGCTGCACTCGCAAAAAGACGCAGCCGAAAAGACACCCCAGGCTACCACAGGACCGGTCGAAGTCGTGTAGGTATAAACAAACCATACATACATCGGTGACAACGACTACAGTAACCTTATCCCAGTCTAGCATTAAATAAAAGAGCAGAACACTAAATCAATAATGGAGACACCCACAGAGTTCTTAACCTCTACTAACTGAGAACCCTCAAACCTATTCTAAGTACATGTAAATATCTCAGAGAGCTGGTGCTGGTAATACGACTGGCCGACTATGGAAGTCGTATGCAGAACCAGAAGGGATAAGTAATTGAATAAAGGTGAGGAGCAATGGAAAAGAAGAAGTTCAGAGAGAGAGATAGCAGTATAGAGGGTTATATGGGGGACAGATTTCTAGGGACGTCTAGTACCACGCACGCTGTGCCAAGCTCTGCCGGAGACACGCGGGAAGGAGCCCCCCTAGCACCAACAAAGGCAACGGCACCCAATCACAGACCACTACATCATGAAATGCTAGCATCCTTGGGCCGCGTCAGGA
>CM064577.1:32810984-32992179 GCA_032716605.1 Paralithodes platypus | reverse complement strand
TTCAATTGGTATGGCAGACTAGCTCATTTCTATGTGATAGATCACATTTGTTTCTATGTATGAAGGAGACAAAAGGCAAAGCTGGCTGTACCAACTGTCCCCCTCAAGGTTGAAAGAGGATCTATCTATCTAGCTATCTACTGTATATACGCTGGCATATACCCCCTTTTTTTTTTTTTTTAAGCTGGGGGTGGCCGACTCAAGACAGAGAGGGAGAAAGAGAGAGAGAGAGACACACAATCAAGGTAAATTAATTAAAGACATTTAGGTGTATTGAAAAGAAGTGTGGTAAGCTTGTTTAGTGTAGTGAAATGAATAGGTGTTTGTGAGAGTTAGCTGGATTACTCTATGTAGGTGAGGCACACATAGAAACAGTGGGAGAAGCCAGCAAACGAAACAGGAGTTCCAGCAACTCCTTATCACATGCCTATGTGGCCTCCCCTGGCTATTGCCTGCTCGATTGGTGCCTAAAATCTGCCCAGCCAATGCAGTACGGGTATCAATGCTGCAGTTTTTAACACCGTGCACTCCCTTGATTGACAAGGCTAGGGCGTGCCCTTGATACAGGGACTTAACTGGACATTCACCATGAATCGCTAAACCGAGCTGCCCAAACTCGTGGCGTCTACCAATGGCATGGCATGGGATCGAACTGCAGACCCTTTATCAGTAGTCAGACGTGATACTGACCATGCCACGGAAAAAAGTAGAGTTAGAATCATATATTTATTGTGAAAATGCACCCTAACTTTAGTGCAATTAGTCAGCAAATATATAAATTTAACTACAGTACTAGTTTTTGTGAACTTTAAAAGTTGTTTCTGTTTGGGGTCTGTCTCGAGTCGCCCACCTTCAGCAATGGGGCATGTGGCTAAGTATATCCTACATACATACTTTTTGTGGGTAGAAATTTTCTTTTATCAAATTTGTAAGTATTGACTAATCTACTTTATAGTGTACACAGTGGCTAACAGCTGCTACCCAAGAAAATTATCCTTAGACGATCTAACACTAACCATTCCTCAAAAAGTGCAGGATCGTTTAGCACCCTGGAGACAACCCTGGCACCATGGCAGGGAGAGTTGGAGTATGAGCCTCCCACCAGCAGGGTCAGCTGGGACCTCATGGGGACAATACACGCTGGATCCTTCACCACCACCACTAGGTTGCCAATACGCTCGTCTGGAGGCAAAATTCAGACAGTAATTAATTATTACAGCATTTACCTAAATTCTATATACTCACAACTTGATGTGAAGTCCCCTAGTCCATATAAAATATAAACACCAATTGTATAGTTACATAATCAACATTAACCTTTTTAAACCAAAGTTATTAATTATAATGTAAAACTTGCAAAATAAACAAACCAAAACGTATACGAACACAGTAAAAAGACAAAATAACTAATCAAAATCGCTAAGAGGAAACAACGCTTAAGTAAATAATGATTTATAAATAAAGAACACAATCCACCACATAGGGTGTACATTACTACATGCGCAAGTTAATCTGTTTCCCAAGCAAACTAATCGCACACATAACAACGCACTGTAGATAAAAGATCAGATAAAGGATACACCAATTCTCAACAGTTAACTACAATCAACATAAAACTCACAATAAATGTTATAACTAGTTCTTGCATCATGTATAGGTCTCCCTCACTATCCGGTGCCCCAATTTACATTATTATAGGTTTTTAGGTGCATGTGTTTGGGTTTGAGAACGCATCGCCATTTACCCTATTAATTTTAAGGGTTCGCTATACGATTTTTCTATTTAAGATTGGGTTTTCAGGAACGTAACCCTATCATAAATAGAGGGAGACCTGTATAGACTACTTACAATTTAAGGGAACCCACCTCGCTTTTTTTCTCTTTCTCTCCCTCTCTCTTCGGCTTGTATCCATTCGGCCCCATTCAGCCTACTGTTTTAAGACATTTACCCCCATCCAGGTGTCAATATTTTCCTGGCGAGCCGTAGCGAGACTGCATATATATATTTTTGTTTTGACAGCAAGCTAAATAGAAAAATGTCTCCAGCGAAGCCGGATTTCTCCATACAGTGCTTCGACACCTGGATGGGGATAAACGTCTTAAAACAGTTGGCCGAGTTGGGCCGAATGGATCCAAGCCAGGGAAAGAGAGAAAATGAGAGAAAGATAAAAAAAAAAAAAGCCGGTGACCCCCCTTAAGTCACTCAATATAGTATAAAGATAACTCACCGTAAAGCCCAAAGTTCTTAGAGAAAGACTGTGTGCCCATCATCTCGAAGCCCCGCTCGGCGAAGTATCGGACAGCCCAGGCATCACTGTCTAGGTCACCTGAAGCAAAGCCTTGGTAGACTGAGTCAAAAAGGGGGAACAGCTTCTTCTTCTCTATTACGTCAGCAATGTGCTTCCATTGTTCCTGTTTAATATGCAATATTGGGAAATTAGTACTTCTTGCCAGTGCTCCTGTAAAACACAAATAGTAAAAGTAATACAAAGTAGACCCTACACTTACAGTACCAGTACTAATAAATTTGACAAAATATTCCTGGTTATATATCGGACAGAACATCGTAGAACAGTTAGTGGTTCATTGGCTCCACAAAGGCATTGATAAGTTACTGGTAATATAATATTGCACATATGAAATGGCTTATATGAAAAGAGTTTAACGCTAGTAAGTGGACAATAAAATTATTCCAGGGATGGAGGAAAAAAAAGAAAAAAAAAATCAACAAACTACTTAAAAAGAGGATGGAGTAGGCTAAGCATGTGCTGTAATATTTCAGAAAAATAAATAAATTAACAGGCCTTTAACTTGCAATGCATAGACGAAAATCCAATAAAACATGGTTCTAGGGAGAAATATACTGTACTGTAAGTGAAAAGACTATGTAAGTAGCGGACAGTAATTGAACAGTAACGTACGTGTGTAGGGTCGACACCAGTAGGATTATGAGCGCAAGCATGGAGGATAATGACAGAATTCTCAGGAGCATTAGAGAGATCTTCCAGCATCCCGTCAATGTTGAGGCCGTGGGTGGATGCATCCCAGTACCGGTAGGAATTGATGCTTGTGAATCCAGCCTGGGAGTAGATCAGCTGTTCACTTCCTTTAAGAAGATGCAAGCATGAAACCATTTCAGCAAGTTAGTAGCAAGAAGTAGGTACCGCACGGGCAAAGAACTCATATATTGGGATATTAAAAGGTTGAATTAACAACTAGTAAGTCAACTGTAAAAGGAAGATATATTTTGGCTACCAATGATATATAAATAGTTATGTAAGAGACCAAGTAGATTTGGGATCATGAATGAAATACTGAACTGGAAATACTCCCCTATACATACATACAAGTTTAAAGACCGTTTGTCCACAGAGACTGTGGTTACAGTCTCACGTCCCCTATGGAAATAATCACTGGATGTGGTGGACAAATTTTGTTACCTGGGAGATACTGTTACGATCCAGGTTCTCAAAGACACAGGGCTCTTCAACATTGGACTAGATAATGGCAAAATGCAACAACGGTAACACTAGATCCAACCCCTGCCTTAAACACTGGAAAACAAAACACCATTACCGCCCTGAGTCGTGCCTGGACAACGAGGTATCCTATGACTCGGTAACTGGTGCACACACACTAGGCTGACGCTCGATGAAACAGCCTATTCTCAAACAGTAAAAGATTACTCGATTAGGTTACACAAAGAAAAGATAGTTAACGTGATTAATTAACGTTACGGTAGATACTCAAAAAATGGCACTCCTGTATTAAAGAAAGTGCAATGCTAGTCCTGCAACATCAACTGGAAACTTCTGAAATAAGTCTGATGCTGGGAAGATGTTCGTAAAGAATCTTGAACAATTATAATGCAGAATACGGGTCACAATAAATACTAGGACATATAGTAATAATAGGCAGGCGAATAATAAAGACTGCGCAAAGGTAGTAATGCTCGACAACTAAAGAAATGCTTCGTGACACAACGCAACAGCCTACTAGGGTTGTGCAACTCAACAACAACCTCGGCTCAAAAGTGCAGTGAATAATAATGCTGCATACATATAATAATGGGGGCTTATCTCTAACCAGTGTCTGCTCAGTTAATAAAGTCTAGCTGGGGTATCAAGGCAGGGCAACAATGGGCGAGCATGCGGCTCGTAGCCTAACGTTGTCCGAAGGTGGTATAATGAAGATTACGTTATATGACGGGGATGCTCTCTTGATAAATCTAGGTCTCTAGTACCTAGTTCTATCCTGGCGATCCCTCAGAAGTCAACACAAAGAGGCAGCACTATGTTGTGAGGGATAGGCTATGGCCCTCTCACACCACAGCGCTGTGCTCGCAAAGTAAACCCACCCGAAGACAACTTAGGCTCCCACAGTACCTGTCGATGTCGTGCAGGGCTTAGCTAACACTGCACACATCGGAGACAACGACACAGTAACCTTACCCCTAGTCTAGCTTTAGATAACCAAGCAGAATCACTCAACACCTTGCCAGGGAGACATATACCGGTCTATAACCTTCCCGAGAGAGGACACATACGGAAAAGTCCGTCTCTCCAAACCTCAATAAAGCCTAATACCTCCTTAACCTCCTTAACATGGAAATCTCTGAGAGCTTCGCGTACAATACGACTGGTCGACGGTGAACGTCTATGCTGAAACCAGAAGGGATGTTGAGTTTAATAAAGATTAGAGAATGAGAAAGGAGAAGTCGAGAGAGAGAAATAGTATGCAAAGTGGCGAGTATGGGGGACAGAATTGCAAAGGATGTAGGCGATACGCGTGTCAGGCAACCTCTGAGCTGGTAAAGAACATGAGGCCGCGATGGGGAGGGACTAGTTGACCACCCGGCCGCCAACGCCGTCAGCGCCCAAGCGAGCCGCGTCATAGCTCACCCCGCTGCAGGAGTAATCCCTCACCCTCTCTCGCTCGCCTCCCACACAAGCAACATTTATATTATAGCGAATATAAAATATAAGGCACGGTCACAGACCAAAACAAAGACCATTTCTAGACTGTCTGTGGCAACACGACACTAATTATATAAAGCAGATCATTCTAGGACAACTGTAGCCCATCCCCCCATCCTGGCGAGCGCTAGCGAGCTGCAATGCCCCACGCAACCATTCTGCTAACGCCGGGAGGTGTCACCCCCCCCCCAAGATATGGGACACTCAACCATGAGCCCATATCTGAACAGGCAGAATGTCGCTAGAATCTGCCACTCCTAACCACTCTGCCACTCATGGAATGCAAGCTCAGTCTCCTCAAAAAAAAATACAACAACATTTATATATAAAAAAAATCTTATCACCCTTCCCAAATATAATACATACATAACATTGTGGTCCCAGAGCGAGCTTTAAGAAGCACAGCCTACTGAGGGAAAATCATCTGCACTCAGTACTCAGCTACAATATTATCTTTAAATTAATTTATCAAAAAGAAAGAGTTTATATTTAATTTTTCATATTTTATTTTAATGTTGTTTTTGGCGGCTACTATAGATGTAGCCTAATTTTCTTCTAATCAAAGCCAACAACTCCTGCCCTGCGACCCTACGCTGATGCTACACACGCGAGCCAACAAGCACCAGCGCAAAAAATACACCGCGAGCCAAGACAGGAGGCTATACCAACATACTGTGGTAGCCTACCCCGGATCCTCCATCCGCGACAAACAGTCCGCAATCACATTCTCACAACCGGCAATATGGCGAATGTCTAAGTTGTACTCTTGCAACATGAGCGACCATCTGGTCAGCCTCATATTCCGGTTGTGGAATTGATTGAGGAATTTAAGCAGGTGGTGGTCGGTATACACTACCACGACTGGCCCATAGGCAGGAGCATAGACCACAAAGTGTCTGAGCGCTAACACGATTGCCAGCAGTTCCTTTTCAACAACCGAATAGTTTTTCTGTGCTGAATTAAATTTCTTTGAAAAGAAACTGACTGGATGCTCAAGACCTTCCTCGTCTGTCTGCAAAAGTACGGCACCAGCCCCTAATCCGCTGGCATCAGTCGCCAACTGAAATGGTCGTTCAAAGTCCGGGGCCCTGAGGATAGGGTGAGTGCATAAAAGGTGTTTAACTACTCGAACGCCTGCTCACACTCAGGTGCCCAGCGGAACTTTTTATCTTTGGCTAGTAGATCTGTCAAAGGAGCTAACACAGTAGAATAGCCTCTTATAAAGCGGCGGTAATACCCAATCATGCCCAAAAATCTCATGATCTGCCGCTTGGTGGTCGGCCTGGGGAACAAGTCGATAGCCTGTATCTTCTGTTGGGGCGGGCTCACCTGCCCTAACCCAACCACAAACCCCAGATACTGCACCGTGGCTTGCACAAAGTCACACTTGCCCAGATTAACCACCAAGCCTGCTTTACTAAGTTGACTAAATAAGGCTTCTATGTGCTCACAGTGACTTTGGAAATCGTTGTCATAAATGATCACGTCATCAAGGTAGACAGTACAGTTTGGGATGTCTTCTACGATGTCGTTCATTAAGCTCTGGAAAGTGGCCGGTGCATTTTTCAGACCATATGGCATCACGTTGCAACGGTAAGTACTGCCATCCACCACAAACCCGCACACCTCTTTAGCCCGCTCAGACAGTGGTACTTGCCAGTAGCCTTTGACGAGGTCTACCTTGGTCAAGTACCTTGCTTTCCCGATCTTATCCACACTGTCATCCACCCGGGGAAGAGGATATGCGTTGGTGGGGGTCAACCCGTTCAACCGCCTAAAGTCAATGCAGAACCGAACTTTTCCATCAGATTTGGGCTGCAGAGTGACAGAAGTCCACCGTACTGCCCCCTTCTCGATCAAGCCTCTCGCCAGCATATACTCCAGCTCATCCCTGAGCGCTGGGAGTTTAATGGGTGGCACCCGATAAGGTATCGACTTGAAGGGGGGGTGCTCTCCTACATCGACGTCATGCACCGCTTGAGTAGTGAGGCCTGGGTGCTCGGCAAATACAGTGGGGTATGAATCGAACAGGCGCTGCACTGCCACCTGCTGTTCCTCCGGCAGGTGCGCCAGAGCATCATGCGCACATTGGCTCGAATTCCCCGCCCACTGATCAGCCGAGACATGACAATCCCAGTTATCATCCACCTGATCATTGCTGCCCCCCTCTCCTTCTCCACCATGACTGCAGCAGGTCAACACAGGGACAGCTAGTGACTCAGGTGGGCGCCTCACATACTCCTTCAACAAATTAATGTAGCATAGTTGGTTACGCTTCTTCCGGTCTGGAGTGGCAACGAGGTAATCTAGATCGGAGATCTTTGACACCACCCGATAAGGCCCAGCGTACTTGGCAGCCAGAGGATGACCTGCCAAAGGCAACAGGACCAACACCTCTTGACCTACCTGAAACTCCCAGAGTTTCGCCTTAGTATCGTACCTGTCCTTCATACGGGCCTGCGAACTCACCAAATTACGCCCGGCCAGCTCCAGACTTCTAAGCATTCTCTCTCTGCTCTCGAGGACGTATCTCAACATAGAACATGGCTTAGCGGTACCCTCCCAAATCTCCTTCACCATGTGGAGAGGGCCCCTCACCTGATGCCCGAAAACAAGCTCATTCGGACTGAAACCGAGACTCTCTCCAGGTACTTCTCTTGCCGCGAACAAAACATACGGCAGACCAAGGTCCCAATCCTTTCCGTTCTCTGCGCAATAACATCGAAGCATGCTTTTCAGCGTGGCGTGCCACCTCTCCAACACCCCTTGACTCTCCGGGTGATACGCAAAAGAGACGACAGTGCTGATGCCATGCTGAATCATAGTTTGTTTGAACAGATTAGAGGTAAAATTAGAACCTTGGTCCGATTGCACCTCTTGCGGGTAACCATACCGCGAGCAATACAAGAGCAGGTTCCGGACAACAGTTTTCGCCGTGCCATTTCTCATTGGATATGCATCAGGATAACGAGTGGCCACATCCATGATAGTTAATAGAAATTTATTACCGGCACTAGTAGGGGTTAGGGGTCCGACCATATCAATGATGACCTTACTGAAGGGCGGTCCACTGACAGGAATGGGGTGCAACGGGGCTCTCGGAATTGTTTGGTTAGGTTTTCCAACCCTCTGGCACGTATGACACCTTGCTATCCAGGTTACCACCTGCCCCTTCAACCCCGGCCACCAAAACAATTTTTCTAAAGCCGCCACTGTTTTTCTCACCCCTAGATGTCCTGCCAGTGGTATGTCATGCGCCAACCTCAGTAGGCTATCCCTGCACTCCCGTGGCACCACCAACTGGTCCACTAATCCGGACCCCTCTTGCCAACTACGTTTAGGGTCTTGAAAACGCCTATAGAGGATGCCTTCTAAATAAAAAAAAATCCTGGCTGTGCATCGCCGTCCTCGTCGAGCTCTACAGCTCCATTAGCACACGTTTGGAGCTCAGGGTCCTCTAGTTGCAACCGACGTATATCTGAGGGTGCCAAGCGATCTAACTGCTCCCGGAGCAATGCATGACCTTCCCCGATACTGGGCTGCTCCCTCTGTCTCTCTCGATGTACATAACGTTGCTGTCGTGGAGACTCGTCATGCCCAGCCTCGTCACTCTCGATGACAGGCCCAGGGGCTACTCCAGAATTAAGTAATGGTGCTAATACTGAATCACCCAGGAGAGCCGCCGAGTCAAAACTCTTAAAACCAACTCCAGCTTTAGCCTCCTCCTGTTGATCGTTCCTCCGCTGGTCTGAAGACGGAGGACTAGGCTGTGACACTTTAGCTGCCCGAGCTCGGGTGACAACACACGCCATGGGTTGTGTCTGGCACCGCTCGACCCACTCTTGCTCTTCCCTACTCACGTCGGCCGGCCTCTCGGCAACGACTAAGGGTAGAACCTCAGAAGCGGGCATTGCAAAGTCGTTGCCGAGAAGGTCGACGCCCTCCACTGGCAGTTTCTCCACAATCCCGACATCCAATTCACGTGCCACACCATCCACCTCCAACTCCAACCGCACCAGCGGGTATGACCGTTGCATTAATACCCTGCACCACCACCCGAGCCGCGTTTATAGGGTAGCCAGTCAAGTTTTTCATCAGAGTCTGGGAAGCACCTGTATCACGCAAGACCTCTACTCCATGCTTGCGCCCCGCCCACATCACGCAACCCCGCCCTCTATGGTCGCAAAAAACATCCTGAGCAGGGTTCGAGCCTCCCAGGTGCTTCTGCATTGGCTGTGCCTCAGCCTCTGACGAACTGCCCCGGGCAAACTCAGATGACTTCGGAGACACACCAATGTTGCAGGCCAAAGACACAGCTGCTGTAGGTGGTTTGCTAGGACAGACTCTTGCAAAGTGCCCCTTTTTATGACAATGATAACACTCCAACTCCCCTTTGGGCTTCCCTTGGTACTGGGAAGGGCCCGGCCCCTTCTTAAACGGGACGGTGCTAGTCTTGTGGTCAGTCTTGGTATCATGGCTCTTGTACTTGTTTGCATAAGGTATATCACTAACTCGGGGGGGGGGGCGTCACGCCCCTTGTTACCTGCCTCACTACGCTGGGCAGACCCGCACCCACGAATTAGTGATAGCCGGAGGTCAGCCATCTCAGCTGCCTCCTGTAGAGTTTTTGGTTGCTTTTCTTTAAGGTTTAACGTCAGGTCGCCGCCCGTGCATTTGAAAAACTGCTCTAAAAGCACCAACTGTTTAATGTCGTCAAACGTAGTAGCTTTCTCCGACCTCAGCCAATTCCCAAAAGCATCGGACAGCTCCCGGGCATGTTCCAAAAAAGTGCTCTCCCGACCCTTGGTAACACCCCGGAACTTCAACCTGTACGTCTCTGGTTGTAGTTCGTATGCTCTCAGGACAGCCTCCTTGAGTTCCTCATAGATATACACGACTCTATCGGCAATGCATCATAAGCCCTGAGTCCCTTGCCCACAAGTCTAGAGGAAACAAGGGCTGCCCACTTCTCCCCAGGCCACTGGTGGATCTGGCACTTCTTCTCGAAGCGTGTGAAAAATTATGTTACACCACTCTCATCAAACACCGGAACCAGTTTCAATAGTGCGAGAGAGATTGATCATGAGCACGGTTACCAGCCCCAAGTCGCTGTCCCGTTGTCTCTACTCGCGACTTCTCTACGTCCCTGTCGGCACAGTACCTAGTCGACTCAGCTTGGATTTTTGCTAGCTCTATTTGCTGCTCACCTGCCCTGATAGCCTTTCTCTCTTCGATCTTAGCTAATTCGAGCTGAAGCAATAATTCTGGAGATAACCCTTGAGGAGGTGAAGGTGTTACAATGTTTGAAATTCCGGTGGTCCCCCAGGGGCAACCCCCCCTGCCAGTCACCACCCAACTGCGGAAGCGTACCCGGGGTCGGCAAACTACTGGGATGGCTGGGAGTCGAGTGTAGGGGAAGCATGGCCGAAGGGCTCTGAGCACTCAACCCATCTCGCTCACCAGTCACCCTGCCCAGTACACACGTTATCAAGTTATCCTTGGTCATGCTGCTAGTAACCGCATGACCGATAGCTGTGGCCAGGCATTGAAGACCGTACCGATCCATGCCCTCCAACCGCTCGGCAGTAACAGGCCATTGCAAAAATATCCTAGCATCCTCCTCACAGTTCACCCGATTAACCCTTTCATCATGCTACTGTTCCTCAGTTTCGACATTACGTACTGTGTCTCCATTCTCCTCTGACCCGGTATAAGACATGATGCTCACAAAAATTTCTCACCACAATATTCAGAAAAGAAGTACCCCAAACTCTTATGTAGCACTATTCACTTGCCAAAAATGTCTGAAGACTCTCAAGTGCTATACTACTTTGCCAAAAAAAAATTAAAGTGCCCACTATATTCCTCAATAAAACAAATGACTACAACAATCCTGCAATTATCTCTTAGTTCACAAGATCCTGAGCTAGGTCGCCATTTGTTACGATCCAGGTTCTCAAAGACACAGGGCTCTTCAACATTGGACTAGATAATGGCAAAATGCAACAACGGTAACACTAGATCCAACCCCTGCCTTAAACACTGGAAAACAAAACACCATTACCACCCTGAGTCGTGCCTGGACAACGAGGTATCCTATGACTCGGTAACTGGTGCACACACACTAGGCTGACGCTCGATGAAACAGCCTATTCTCAAACAGTAAAAGATTACTCGATTAGGTTACACAAAGAAAAGATAGTTAACGTGATTAATTAACGTTACGGTAGATACTCAAATAACTGGCACTCCTGTATTAAAGAAAGTGCAATGCTAGTCCTGCAACATCAACTGGAAACTTCTGAAATAAGTCTGATGCTGGGAAGATGTTCGTAAAGAATCTTGAACAATTATAATGCAGAATACGGGTCACAATAAATACTAGGACATATAGTAATAATAGGCAGGCGAATAATAAAGACTGCGCAAAGGTAGTAATGCTCGACAACTAAAGAAATGCTTCGTGACACAACGCAACAGCCTACTAGGGGTGTGCAACTCAACAACAACCTCGGCTCAAAAGTGCAGTGAATAATAATGCTGCATACATATAATAATGGGGGCTTATCTCTAACCAGTGTCTGCTCAGTTAATAAAGTCTAGCTGGGGTATCAAGGCAGGGCAACAATGGGCGAGCATGCGGCTCATAGCCTAACGTTGTCCGAAGGTGGTATAATGAAGATTACGTTATATGACGGGGATGCTCTCTTGATAAATCTAGGTCTCTAGTACCTAGTTCTATCCTGGCGATCCCTCAGAAGTCAACACAAAGAGGCAGCACTATGTTGTGAGGGATAGGCTATGGCCCTCTCACACCACAGCGCTGTGCTCGCAAAGTAAACCCACCCGAAGACAACTTAGGCTCCCACAGTACCTGTCGATGTCGTGCAGGGCTTAACTAACACTGCACACATCGGAGACAACGACACAGTAACCTTACCCCTAGTCTAGCTTTAAATAACCAAGCAGAATCACTCAACACCTTGCCAGGGAGACATATACTGGTCTACAACCTTCCCGAGAGAGGACACATACGGAAAAGTCCGCCTCTCCAAACCTCAATAAAGCCTAATACCTCCTTAACCTAATACATGGAAATCTCTGAGAGCTTCGCGTACAATACAACTGGTCGACGGTGAACGTCTATGCTGAAACCAGAAGGGATGTTGAGTTTAATAAAGATTAGAGAATGAGAAAGGAGAAGTCGAGAGAGAGAAATAGTATGCAAAGTGGCGAGTATGGGGGACAGAATTGCAAAGGATGTAGGCGATACGCGTGTCAGGCAAGCTCTGAGCTGGTAAAGAACACGAGGCTGCGATGGGGAGGGACTAGTTGACCACCCGGCCGCCAACGCCGTCAGCGCCCAAGCGAGCCGCGTCATAGCTCACCCCGCTGCCAGGTGTACTCCCTCACCCTCTCTCGCTCGCCTCCCACACAAGCAACATTTATATTATAGCGAATATAAATATAAGGCGCCGTCACAGACCAAAACAAAGACCATTTCTAGACTGTCTGTGGCAACATGACACTAATTACATAAAGCAGATCATTCTAGGACAACTGTAGCCCATCCCCCCATCCTGGCGAGCGCTAGCGAGCTGCAATGCCCCACGCAACCATTCTGCTAACGCCGGGAGGCATCACAATACTGTCTCTGCCGATGGTGGAGCCGAGTCCGCCACCATCGCCAGAATTATATGTGGCTGGGGAAAGTTAACCTCTTAAGTGCGCATGGGGGTAATTAGACACCTCTGCCTGTGCGCATGTATTTGAGCTGTTTCCATCACTAAAATATTCATTTTACCATAAATAGCATTAATACTTACCCATATGCACCTATTATAGGTTGATTATAAAGGTATTAACCTGTTACAACAATAAAACGAGTGAAAACAGCGTTTGGATGGTCAAAAACGGCGATACAGGCCGCGAGTTACATAATGTATGGGTGAGGCAACCTCCTTTCCCGCCAATTTCCCCCAAGGCCACTGAGACACTGTCGATCGATACTCTCTCTCTTTCTCTTGCACTCGCTTGCTAACAGTGATGACAATGCCCTGCTTGCAACTCGCTAATGTTAGCACGAAAATATACCTCAGAATAAGGGAATAACAGGGAAAATAGGTGATAACTGATGGAGGGGAGGAAAGTGGGGAAGGAGGGGAGGTAGAGGACTGATATTTTGAATGGCCCAAGGGCAAAAGATTTTTTTTTTTTTGTCTTTGTTTAAAATTGATTTTTGTTTTCTCTGACTCTTAAGAGTCTTCCCGCAGTCCGCCGGGGGAACTCTTAAGAGTCTTCCAGCAGTTCCCGGGTTAAGAGAACTACTGCCAATTCTAACCACGAGAAGACTCCCTCTCTCCTTGAAGAGAAGGTGTATGCTTCATTAGAAGCGAAATTACATAAGCTTGAGAAACATGGCCAATTAAATGGATGATATCAACAAAATGGAGTGTAACAAGATGAGAATGATGAAATGGAGGTGTGGAACAAAGCTGCAAATTAGGCAAATTAGATTCAAATATTGAATCTATAAGTGTTCGAAGAAAAAAAAGACTGGATCAATGAAAAAGTAGCTTAAACTTTGAGAAGTGAAAATGGAGTACAGGATGTAGTTGAATGAATACAGATGTATTTTGCAGCAGTTAATGGATGAGTACAGAATGTCATTAGATATAGGGTATGACGGGGTAATTTCACCGCGACGCTAATAATTTTCATTCAAACGCCAATATCTCCGAAACTATTGCATGGATTCGGCTGCAGTTTGGCGGGGACTGGCACCATCGAGGCGAACGGCGCGTCTGACGGTATGGTCGGATGTGTGGTTGGGTGCGTCCACTGTGGTGGTGCGTGTTACAGTGTTGGCAGTCGCCGTCAGCTGCTGCCTGGTACTTCGCACTAGCACCCGCACGAGACACGTCCACACCCGTAGGCCTACTAAATACATCGACATCCGCACTAGACACGTTCACACCCACACTACAATCACACCGCACTAGGCACATTGGCACCTACACGTCTGACACACCTGCATCTCTGCCCGCCCCGTTCAGTTGTGTGTGTGTGTTTGCGCGTGCGCGAGGTATTTCTATTGGCATGTTTAGTGGCAGTTTGGGTTTGTGCAAGTTTTCATTGGTTTTACCTGCGCACTTGTGGTTTGTCTGGCCATTAATCATATAATTTTCTCTAGTTTAATACTATAGCAAGAAGATGCATTTTTATTTGTTAAAATAGGTTGCGGCAAAATTACCCCACCCGACAGGGTAATTTCGCCGAAAATCATTTTTCAAAAATTCGGAGGCATGGCCAAAACATTATATACATATGTTGTTGTTGTTGTTGTTCCCCAAGCTGCCTGGCCGAACAGCCACAAGGCCCCGAGCAAGGCCAAGGCCATAACCGAGCGCCCCACAGAACCCTCCCTGCTGACCACAATAAAGCCTGGGTGCCCGAAGCCAGTCCATGGCGGGGAGCTGAGGAGGGTGCGGAAACGCCCGGGAAACCAAAGCCACACCCAGGGCCCTGTGCTCCTCAGCAATTATGAAAAGAAAGTTGAGGGGCAAAGGAAAAAATGTGACGCTTTGGCTTCCAATCTTGGTAGATTGGGAGGTCAATCCACGGAAGAGACGCAGTCACTTGAGATCTAGAAAATATATAAGTAAAAGGAACAGTCAGAGTAAGCTATGGGTATGGCAGAGATCGCTCAGTTCTCACTCTGATAGACCAGCCCATTACCACATGATACATATATATATATATTGTTTTGGCATCTATAGCAGAAAGGCTGAATGTATAGATAAATAAAAAAAAACAAAAAAAATCCATTTGTGGCAGTTTCTATTCTTTAAAAGTCATGATTTTCGGCGAAATTACCCCGTCTTACCCTACAGTATGTGCAAGTCAAATGAGATGGACCGCTGATAGTGAAGACCATTACTGATGTGGAAGAGGAAAGTGGAGAAGTATATTTAGCGAAAAAGCAAGACAAAATGAAAGGAACCTCATGGAGGAAGCAAAATTATAGGAAGCTTGTAGCATTTCTGGCATGGCCAATCTTTATTGGAGCCTTCAGTGAAAAATAAGGGCATCTGAGATAATGATAGTGATATAGGCTATATAGAATACTCAGATGATAAGAAGGTCACTTATAAGATACAAAGTATAATTGCGATGATAAGGTCACCCATAAGATACGAAGTATAATTTCTATCAGTTATTCATGGTACTGTACATAATTCACTCAACTTACTCAAGTATTAAGTTAATATCACTCTAGTATTAACTTAGTACCTTAACTTACTCAAGTATTACGTTAATATCACTCTAGTATTAACTTATAATTAGCACCTTATGTTAATGAAAATCGTACATAAACTAGGTACCATAGTTGAATTAAGAATCTGCGAATATCTGGCAAACAATCATAGCTAGAACCGGTGGCAGGCTACAAATGACAAAAAAAACGAACGTGTGACTCAGCCTTAAAGTACAACAACTACCGTACAAACTTGCGTCCTGAACTGTACAGACCCAGCCTACTGAAAACATACCCCATGTTGGGTTGGAGTAGTACAGGGTGGTATACTTCAATACACTACTAAGGAAATCTGACGCCACTCTTAGACCACCAGTTCCAGATAACGTCTGCACAGCTGTTACCTGACAATGAAAAAAGGTTTATTTAAAAAAATATTTAAATAGTACTCACTTCAGTATAAATTCAGAATGCTAGGCTCTAATGTAAGCAGATACATGTTTTTGAGTACTGAATCAAACCAAAGTTACTTCACCTAAATGGTTTGACCATAATTGTGCTAGAGTAACTGAACAAAAAGCAATAGCCTACAATGCATACACAAGATCAAACCATGAAGCCTTTAATTACTTTAGAAACATCAGAAATCATGCCAAAACTGTATTAAACCTAACTAAATCAAACTTTCTCCACAAGCAGGCAAATAAACTTCTAAATAATCCAAATGATAACAAAATATTTTGGTCTACTCTTAACTCATTCAAATCCAACTTCACTACTGCTTCATCCATTCCACCATTAAAATCTCCGACTGGCAATCTTGTAAGTGACCCACGAGGTAAAGCTAACCTTCTTGCGGATATTTTCTCCACCAACTCAACCTTAGATGAAATAAATCAAGATGTCCCTGTACTTACTTTGAATTCGCCTGAAATTCCCTCACTTAAGATCCACACCAGACATGTCAAAACTATTTTGCAGAATCTCTCCGTAGATAAGGTCCAGATGAAATTCCTCCAATAGTACTTAAGAATTGCTCCTTGGTGCTCGCACCTGTATTGAAAAAATTTCCGTCTGTGTACAAAGGAGTACAAAGGAAATCAAGCAACAACAGATCTAGTGACCCTTCTAGGTTGCTTGTCCTCCAAAACACTGAGGATCAAGTGTCCAAACAGTGGTTTAGTGGGTAAGGAAACATTGGAAAGGGAATTACTGCCCTGGAACTAATGTCTGTGGCAGGATTAGGAAGTTAGTAGGGGACAGATGGGTTAGTAACTGAGGGGGGGATAAAATAAAGTTATTCATTTACAAACGCAGTCCAGTCGCGGGTTTGATACGAGATATTGTCTAGGCGGAGTTTAAATGAATCAACGGTGATGCAGTCTATAACGTTTCGGGGAAGCCCATTCCACAAGTTGACAACTCGATTGAAGAAGAAATTCTTAGATTCGTGTGAGTTAAAAGATTTACCAATAATTTTGCAACCGTTTCCCCGCGTGTAATTAGATTGGTCGATAGTGAAGTACTTACTACAGTTCATATTGTCGATGCCTTTGATGATTTTGAACACTTGAATTAAGTCACCTCTTAATCTGCGCTGGGTTAAAGGAAATAGATTTAATTCTCTAAGACGCTCTTCGTATGGTTTGTTCTTTAGGCTAGGTATCATTTTGGTAACTCTACGTTGAACTCGTTCTAGCTTGTTTATATCTTTTTGGTAATAAGGGCACCAGGATTGAACGCAGTATTCCAGAAGAGGGTGGACTAAGGAATTGTAAAGGGTTAGGATAACGTCTTTGGATTTATGCTCAAATGACCTGCCTATAAAGCCAATTATTTTGTTTGCCTTCTTAACAACTTCTGAACATTGTTGACTCGGTTTTAGGTTACTCGATATTGTTACTCCCAGATCGGTTTCTCTGTTTACATTCTTAAGCTGAGTGTCATTCATCGAATAGTTTGCCTTCTCATTTAGGTATCCGATATGTAGTACTTTACATTTATCCGCATTGAAACTCATTTGCCAAATTTGGGCCCAACATGACAATTTATCTAGATTGTGTTGCATATCGTCAACTTGTTCTTTTGAGAGTACGCTATTTGCAATTTTTGTATCGTCAGCAAATTTTGAGATTGTGCAGGTGAGACCCTCATCTATGTCGTTGATGTAAATTAGAAAGATAATTGGTCCTAGTACCGATCCCTGGGGTACTCATACCTCATGTGTACTCATACCTCATGCTTCCCAGTACCCTGGAAAGAAGCAAACATCCATCCAGTTCCTAAAAAAGGTGCCTCTTCAGATCCATCAAACTACAGACCAATAGCTATAACTTCCACTCTTGGTAAAGTCTTTGAAATTATATTAAATAATCACATAATTAAGCATCTTGAGAATAATAAATTAATCAGTGATAGGCAATATGGTTTTAGACGATGTCGATCAACTGCAGACATTCTTTGCCTTCTTACGCATCAAATCAACCAAGCTACAGACCAACATGGTGAAACACATACAATAGCACTGGATATATCAAAGGCATTTGATAGAGTCTGGCATCAATCCTTATTGTCGAAGATGTCACACTACGGCCTTGCATCATTAGTTCCACTAATTTCTTCTTATCTTCATAACAGAAAAATATGTGTAATGGTAGATGGCCTATATTCTCAATTTCACTCAATAAATGCTGGTGTTGCCCAGGGATCAGTTTTGGCCCCAACTCTGTTCCTCATTCATATCAATGATCTCATATCTACCACTCATAATTCAATACATTCCTACGCAGATGACTCAACACTCCACAGTTCCTTCACATTTACCAATTCTTTCACCCAACCCGATCTTATAAATTCAAAAATAAACACTGCAATTTTTCTGAACCAGGACCTTTCTAGAATTAATGAATGGGGACAAAAGAATCTAGTTTCCTTTAATGCACAGAAAACCAAGTACATTCAATTTTCTAACCGACAGAATCTCACTGACTCCCATATATTTTTAATGCTGTAAATATTCCCACTTCCCCTAGTATTGACATTCTCGGTGTAACATTAACTACTAACTTGAGCTGGACACATTATGTTAGAAGCATTGCTAAGAATGCCTCTAAAAAACTGGGACTCCTGTACAGAGTTCGAGAATTCTTCACTGACGAGCAGTTGGCCGTAATATAAAAAAGTCATGTGCGTTCTCAGATGGATTACTGTTCACCTCTGTGGGGTGGAATGGAGTGGTTGCATTTAGGCAGTTGGACAAAATTCAAAATAAAGCTATTAGATTAATCAATAACCCTGCAATCACACAGGACCTTCCTACATTATCCATACGAAGAAACGCTGCATCCCTTGCATTATTCTACAGATATTTTCACAGCAATTGTTCCGAGGAACTTGCTTCAATTGTGCCATCTCTCCACATCTTTCCCCGTAGAACTAGGGCAGCTGAGAGCGCCCATGAATTTACACTTTCTCATCCACAATGCAGAACTTCTGCTTATCAGAATTCATTTATCCCCAGAGCTACTACTCTTTTGAATTCATTTCCCTCGAATTGCTTTCCACAAACTTACAATCTACAAATGTTTAAATCGAGTTGTTACAAACATTTTATGAATGGAGGATGCCTTTAGGCACATGGACCTTTTTGTTTTATCTGTGTTTTTCCTTCCTCCGTTCATTGTCTCTTTAAAAAAAAAAAAAAAAAAAATTGAACAATTGAAGAAATGCAATTGGGGTGGAAAGGAGAGCAGTAGGATTTCAGTTGATGAATCTTTCAATAGGTTGTTTGGTATAATCATGCATAGCGGGGAGACCTGTACAGTGTACATACTGTACATCTCAATAATTTGGTAATGTTACAATATATTTTTACATTTTACATTTATAAATAGTCCACTAATATACTAGGTTATGTTATGTTAAGGATATTGTTCAATGTTTCCTAGTAAATAGGCACCTGCAAAATGTTTTCTCCCCGCTACACAGGATCTTACCAGTTGATTTTCCCTAGATGCCTTTACCTTGCCCTGTGTGATGGCTGGGTGTGATGCTCCCAGCAACATCTTGGAGGCGGCAGTAACAAACGCCTCCAGGCCAAGGGTGGGGGTATACTCATGGTTCAGGGAAGTGTCACTGGCTATCTCCACCTCAACTTTTCTTACCACAGGCAACACCCATGGCTTGCCCTCATCCGTGCGGTAGGCTGTAAACACATACCGGTATCAGTTACTTATAGCACTATTGTACTATTGTTACGACCGGGGCTACGAATAAAACAAGGGCACTTAATGATTGGACTAGTAATAGGGCACTATGCAACAACGGTACGCTAGATCCAAACCCTCAAACTTATGCCGGCGAACAAAAACACCTATACCCTCCAGAGTTAATCTGCGATAACGGGGTATCCTTAACTGGGCATAAATGTACTCTACTTCAGGCTAACCCACACTGGTATAGGCGTCACCGTATAGCCTGATAACAAACAAGATGCAAGTGACGTTAAAATGCATAAAAGGGAAGCTATGGAAAGATCAATTAAATCACTGCAAGATTTAATACAATAAAAAGATGCTTCAATACAGTTAATCTAAACAACAATAAACTCTTCATTCCTATCTGAAAGAAAGTGAAGTATAGTCCTACAGCATAGACCTGGAAACTTCTGAAGAAAGTCTGATGCTCATAAGATGCTCGTATCTTAAATTATATAAAGGCAGGAGCCAGGACACCACACGTGTAGACTGAATACACTAAAGATAGGATATGTAATGTTAACTGACACGAGAATACTATAAATGCGCAACGGTAGTAATGCTCGACACTAACAGACGTACTTCCTCATCAACGAAACAGTCTGCTATGGTTGTGCAGCTCAGCAACAACCTAGACTAATAAATGCTGTGAATAATAATGCGTACATATCAAAGAGCTTATATTAAATACTAATAAGTGTCTACTCAATTAATAATGTCTAGCTGGGATACTCTAGGTAAGGAACTGGGGTTGAGCAAGACAGGCTCGTAGCCTAGCGATGTCCTTAAGACTGCATTCTTTAAGTTACATTAATTGACTGGGGTGCTCTCTTGATAGATCCAGATCACAAGTATCTGGTTCTATCCTGGCGACCCTCAAAAGATAAGCAAAGAGGCAGCAAAGAGTGGAACTGGAACAGGCCAAAGCCCTCAGTCAACACAATGCTGCACTCGCAAAAAGACGCAGTCGAAAAGACAACCCAGGCTACCACAGGACCGGTCGAAGTCGTGTAGGTATAAACAAACTATACACACATCAGTGACAACGACTACAGTAACGTTATCCCAGTCTAGCATTAAATAAAAGAGCAGAACACTAAATCAATAATGGAGACACCCACAGAGTTGTTAACCTCTACTAACTGAGAACCCTCAAACCTATTCTAAGTACATGTAAATATCTCAGAGAGCTGGTGCTGGTAATACGACTGGCCGACTATCGAAGTCGTATGCAGAACCAGAAGGGATAAGTTATTGAATAAAGGTGAGGAGCAATGGAAAAGAAGAAGTTCAGAGAGAGAGATAGCAGTATAGAGGGTTATATGGGGGACAGATTTCTAGGGACGTATAGTACCACGCACGCTGTGCCAAGCTCTGCCGGAGACATGCGGGAAGGAGCCGCCTTAGCACCAACAAAGGCAACGGCACCCAATCACAGACCACTACGTCATGAAATGCTAGCATCCTTGGGCCGCGTCAGGATCCACCAGCCAATCAAGGGCGTGGGAAAGCCCACGCGAGGGAGGAAAAACTCCTCCAAGCGAGGGAGGCAACACTCACTACCCACACGCTGCCCGCTCTCTTTCTCTCCTTAACTTCACACTACAATGCATCTTATATTCTACTAATGATATAAAATACTTCCCGTTGTCACAGACGAAAATAAAGACCACCATTGGACTGTCTGTAACAATGCAAGTACTATGAAAGAAAGAACAACATTCTCTGATAACTGTAGCCCATTTCACTGCCCTGGCGAGCGCAAGTGGCTAACGGGAGGCGATTCTGCCAACGCTGGTAGGCGTCACACCCCGCCCAAGATATGGGACGCTCAACCTTAGGCGAGCACCATATCTGACAAGGCAGAATGCCGACAAGACCCGCCACAACTAGCCACTCCACCAGAATGAAATGCAAAGCTCAATCTTAAATAAAACAACATTTTAGCATAAAGAAAATCTTATAACCCCTCCCAAACATAGTAGTATAATTTTAGCCTGCTATGCTCCCAGAGCGAGCTTCACAGAGCCCAGCCTACTAAGTGAAAGACAGGTTCAACTTAGTACTTTAGCTATAACATTGGCAACTTATAATTAACTATAAAAAAGAAAGTTTTTATGTGATTTTTTTTTATTTAATTTTAATGTTGTTTTTGACGGCTGCTCTACAGGGGCAATCCTGATTTTCTCCACTCAAACCCACACACCTGTGGTGATCTACGCCGGATCCTCCACCCTCGACAAACAGTCTGCAATCACATTCTCACAACCGGCAATATGGCGAATGTCTAGATTGTATTCTTGCAACATGAGTGACCAATGTGTCAGCCTCATATTCCGGTTGTGGAATTGGTTCAGAAATTTAAGAGGGTGGTGGTCGGTGTAAATCACCACGACTGGCCCGTAGGCAGGAACATATACTTCATAGTGCCTGAGTGCCAACACTATTGCCAGCAGTTCTTTCTCTACCACAGAGTAGTTTTTCTGAGCGGAATTAAACTTCTTGGAAAAGAAACTGACTGGATGCTCCAAACCTTCCTCGTCTGTCTGCATTAAGACGGCATCAGCCCCTATACCGCTGGCATCTGTTGCCAGCTGGAATGGTCTTTCAAAGTCAGGGGCCCTGAGGATTGGGTGAGTGCATAGTAGGTGCTTGACCAGCGAAAAAGCCCTTTCACACTCAGGTGCCCACTTGAACTTTTTCTCTTTTGCTAGTAAGTCTGTCAGAGGAGCTAACACAGTAGAATAACCCCGAATGAAGCGGCGATAGTAACCGATCATGCTTAAAAATCTCATGATCTGCCGCTTAGTGTACTTAGGGGAACTGGTTAATAGCCTGTATCTTGTTTTTTGGGGGGCACACCTGGCCTAACCTGACCACAAACCCAAGATATTGCACAGTTGCCCGGACAAAGTCGCACTTGCCCAGATTAACCA
This sequence comes from Paralithodes platypus, assembly GCA_032716605.1. Classification (NCBI taxonomy): domain Eukaryota; kingdom Metazoa; phylum Arthropoda; class Malacostraca; order Decapoda; family Lithodidae; genus Paralithodes; species Paralithodes platypus. The sequence continues at coordinate 32,969,754 of CM064577.1, read as the reverse complement.
CCAAGCTGGCCTCACTAAGCTTCCGAAACAAGGCTTCTATGTGCTCACAGTGACTCTCAAAGTTGTCATCGTATATTATAACGTCATCTAGGTAGACAGTGCAGTTAGGGATGTCACCTACTAACTTATTCATAAGACTCTGGAAGGTTGCTGGGGCATTTTTAAGGCCATACGGCATCACATTGCAACGGTAGGTGTTCCCATCAACCACAAACCCGCATACCCCCTTCGCCCGTTCAGACAAGGCACCTGCCAGTAGCCTTTCACTAGGTCTACCTTAGTTAGAAACTGTGCCTTACCAATCTTGTCTACACTATCGTCAACACGGGGAAGGGGATAAGCATTGGTGGAAGTCAACTCGTTCAATCTCTGAAAGTCAATGCAGAAGCGAACCTTCCCATCAGGCTTGGGCTGCAGAGTAACAGGAGATGTCCACCTAACTGCCCCCTTCTCAATCAACCCTCGTTCTAACATACACTCTAACTCCGCTCTGAGGGCTGGGAGTTTAATGGGTGGAATTCTGTAGGGTACTGATTTAAAGGGGGGGGGGGGGGGTGATCTCCCACGTCCACGTCATGCACCACTCGAGTTGTGAGGCCTGGGTGCTCTGCGAACACAGTGGGGTATGAAGCAAACAGGCGCTGCACGGCTACACGCCGTTGCTCAGGCAGGTGCACTAGAGCATCGTCAGCCACCTGTCTGGAGTTCCCCGCCCACTGGTCAGCAGAGACATGACACTCCCAGTTATCTTCCACCTGAGCTTCACTGTCCCTCACTCCTTCTCCTCCATGACCGCTGCAGGTCAACACAGGGACAGCGAGAGGCTCAGGGGGCGCCTCACAAACTCTTTCACCAGATTCACATGGCACAGCTGATTCTTTTTACGCCTGGAGTAGCCACAAGATAGTCTAGGTCAGAGATCTTTTTCACCACCTTATAAGGACCAGCGTACTTGGCAGACAGAGGATGACCTGGCAGAGGTAACAGAATCAACACCTCTTGCCCCACCTTAAACTCCCAGAGTTTCGTCTTCTCATCGTACCTGTCCTTCATAAGTGCTTGCGACCCTACCAAATTCCTACCTGCCAACTCTAGGCTTCTCAGCATTCTCTCTCTGATCTCGAGGACATACTTTAACATGGAACATGGCTTTGCTGTGCCCTCCCAAATTTCTCTAACCATGTTGAGGGGGCCTCTGACCTGATGTCCAAAAACTAACTCATTGGGACTGAACCCTAGGCTTTCACCAGGTACCTCCCGAGCAGCGAATAATACATAGGGCAACCCAAGATCCCAATCTTTGCCATTTTCAACACAGTAACAACGCAACATGCTCTTCTGAGTCGAGTGCCACCTCTCCAACACCCCTTGACTCTCTGGGTGATAGGCTGAAGAGACAACTGTACTGATACCGTGCTGCTGCATGGTCTGTTTGAAAAGGTTAGAAGTAAAGTTGGACCCCTGGTCTGACTGCAATTCCTGCGGGTACCCGTACCTAGAACAGTACAATAGCAAGTTACGAACAACAGTCTTAGCAGTACCATTTCGCATGGGGTATGCATCCAGATAACGAGTGGCAACATCCATAATGGTGAGGAGGTGCTTGTTGCCTGCACTAGTAGGGGATAGAGGGCCAACCATGTCGATTATAACCTAACTGAATGGTGGCCCAATAACAGGAATAGGGTGAAACGGAGCCTTGGGAATACACTGGTTTGGTTTACCTACTGTCTGGCAGGTACTGCACATTGCCACCCATGACGCAACATGTGCCTTCATCCCTGGCCACCAAAACAATTTCGCCAATGCTGCTACCGTCTTACGTACACCCAAATGCCCTGCCAACGGTACATCATGCGCCAACCTCAGTAGGCTATCACGGCACACACTAGGCACTACCAACTGGTCAACCACTCTCTACCCACCCTCCCAACTCCGTCTGGGATCTAGGAAACGCCTGTACAAAATACCCCCCACACGAAAGAAGTCCCCCAGCTTTGCATCCCCGTCCTCCTCAAGTTCGATTGCACCGTTACTGCACTTCTGAAGCTTAGGATCACCCAACTGCAGCCGACAGATATCCGAAGGAGCCAATTTATCGAGATGCTCCCGGAGCAGCTTATGGCCTCCCCCGGTACTGGACTGTTCGATCCTATCCTGCTTTTGCGAGTAACGGTGCTGTCTCGGAGTTTTCACACGCCCTTCCTCCTCAACAAGTGTGACAGGTTCTGGGGCCACTCCGGACCTTAACATAGGTGCTAATACTGAGTCGCCAAGGAGAGCCGCTGGATCAAAACTCTCAAAACTTTTCCCAACTTTAGCCTTCTCCTTTCGACCGTTCCTCCGCTGGTCTAGAGACTGAGGAATAGGCTGTGACACTTTAGATGCACGAGAACGGGTGACAACACACGCCATCTGCTGTAGTTGACACCTCTTGACCAACTCCTGCCCCTCCCTACTCACGTCGGCCGCCCTCTCGGCAACGACTAAGGGTGGAACCTCAGAAGTAGGCACCGCAAAGTTGTTGTCGAGAAGAAGGTCGACGCCCTCTACTGGCAGTTTCTCCACGATTCCAACATCCAACTCTCGTGTCACACCTTCAACCTCCAGCTCTACTCGAACCAACAGGTATGACCTTGTAGCATTAATACCTTGCACCACAACCACCCGTGCCGCGCTTATAAGTTTGCCTGTAATGTTTTTCATCAGAGTCTGGGATGCACCTGTATCACGCAACAACTCCAACCCATGCTTGCAACCAGCCCAACTCACGCAGCCACGCCCTCTATGGTCGCAAAAATCATCGCGGACAGGTTTCGAGTCTTCCGGACACTCCTTCATTGCCTGTGCCCCCGCATCTGACATATCACCCTGGGTAAATGCAGAAGATCTCAGAGACACCCCAACATTGCTAGCCAAAGACACGACTGCTGTAGATTGGTTACTAGGGCAGGAACGTGCAAAGTGCCCCTTTTTATGACACTTAAAACACTCTACTTCACCCTTGGACTTCCCCTGAGGTGGGGAAGGGCCCTGACCTTTCTTAAACGGGACGGTTTCAGGTTTGTGATCAAAATTGGTATCATTGCTCTTGCTCTTGTTATTAAATGTGGTATCACTGACTCGGGGGGGGGGGGGGGGGGGGGGAGTGTTGTGCCCCTTGTTAACTGCATCGGTCCGTTGTGCAGACCCGCTCCCACGGATCAGTGATAATCTCAGGTCAGCCATCTCAGCTGCCTCTTGTAGAGTTTTAGGACGTTTCTCTTTGAGGTTCAAAGTCAGGTCGCCGCCTGTGCACTTGAAAAATTGCTCTAGAAGGACTAACTGCTCAAGCTCTCCGAACGTCGTCACCTTCTCTGACCTCAGCCAATTTTTCAATGCATCAGACAGTTCCCGGGCATGTTCTAGAAAAGTGCACTCACAACCCTTCGTAACACCCCGGAACTTCAACCTATATGTCTCTGGTTGTAACTCGTACGCCCGCAGAACAGCTTCCTTCAATACCTCATAATCGATGCAAGACTCCAGGGGTAACGCATCATATGCCTCGAGTCCTTTGCCAACCAATCTAGAGGAAACAAGGGCTGCCCACTTAACCTCGGGCCATTGGTACTCCCGGCACTTCTTAAAACGCAGGAAAAACTCGGTGACACCCGACTCATCAAATGCAGGGACTAACTTAAGAAGGTGCGATAAAGACTGATCAAGACCTCGATTCCCAGAACCGAGACGCTGTCCTGTCTGCTCCACCCGAGACTTCTCAAGCTCTATGTCTGCACAGTACTTCGTAGCCTCAACCTGAAGCTCAGCTTCCCGCTGCTGCTGCTGCTGCCTGAGCTCAGCCTCATACTTTCGCTGCTCGAGCTCATGCTTTCGTTGCTCAAGCTCAGCCTCATGCTTTCGTTGCTCAGCCTGCTGGTTAAGTTTAGCCATCTCAAGTGGAAGATCATATCTGCAGTTAAACCTTGAGGAGGAGGAGATGCAACAATTGGAGACCCACCCAGTGACAAACCACGCTGCCAGTGACTATCGGCCTGCGGGAACGTACCCGGCTCCGGAGCCCGAGGGGGCGCCATGGTAGGAGTCGAGTGGAATGGGGTCTGGGCCGAAGGTGCCCCAGCTCCCGCTCCACCCGAAGCCCCAGCACCCCCGCCGAGCACACAGGCCACCAGGTCACCTCTCGTCATGCTGCTAGTGCCCATGCCCCATGACCGTGGCCAAACACTGGAGACCATACCGATCATTCCCAGACACCCGGTCAACAGTAATAGGCATCTCCAGAAACTTCCTTGCATCCTCCTCACTAGTTACTACTCTCATGCCTTCTAACAAACCCAGCTGCTGCACCTCAGAGTCTGCTTCCCGTACTGTGTCCTCACCGTACATAGATCCGTTGTTCGACATAGTGTCCACCGAAAATTCTCAACGTTTATAAAAAAAAGGAGTACCTAAACTCTCATGTAGCACTATTCACTCAAAAAAATGCTCAAAGACAACTCAAGTGCTATACTACGTTGCCAAAAAAAAAATCCACGTGTCCAGAATATTCCTCAAAAAACAAATGTCCAACAATCCTGCAATTCTTTCTTAGATACTAGGCAAGGGCACTATTTGTTATTACTGCAATAATAACAAATGGATCCTGGTTTCTACTAAAATAAGATACTAGGCAAGGTCGCCATTTGTTACGACCGGGGCTACGAATAAAACAAGGGCACTTAATGATTGGACTAGTAATAGAGCACTATGCAACAACGGTACGCTAGATCCAAACCCTCGAACTTATATGCCGGCGAACAAAAACACCTATACCCTCCAGAGTTAATCTGCGATAACGGGGTATCCTTAACTGGGCATAAATGTACTCTACTTCAGGCTAACCCACACTGGTATAGCCTGATAACAAACAAGATGCAAGTGACGTTAAAATGCATGAAAGGGAAGCTATGGAGAGATCAATTTAAATCACTGCAAGATTTAATACAATAAAAAGATGCTTCACTACAGTTACTCTAAACAACAATAAACTCTTCACTCCTATCTGAAAAAAGTGAAGTATAGTCCTACAGCATAGACCTGGAAACTTCTGAAGAAAGTCTGATGCTCATAAGATGCTCGTATCTTAAATTATATACAGGCAGGAGGCAGGACACCACACGTATAGACTGAATACACTAAAAGATAGGACATATAATGTTAACTGACACGAGAATACTATAAATGCGCAACGGTAGTAATGCTCGACACTAAAAGAAGTACTTCCTCATCAACGAAACAGTCTGCTATGGTTGTGCGGCTCAGCAACAACCTAGACTAATAAATGCTGTGAATAATAATGCGTACATATCAAAGAGCTTATATTAAATACTAATAAGTGTCTACTCAATTAATAATGTCTAGCTGGGATACTCTAGGTAAGGAACTGGGGTTGAGCAAGACAGGCTCGTAGCCTAGCGATGTCCTTAAGACTGCATTCTTTAAATTACGTTAATTGACTGGGGTGCTCTCTTGATAGATCCAAATCACAAGTATCTGGTTCTATCCTGGCGACCCTCAAAAGATAAGCAAATAGGCAGCAAAGTGTGGAACTGGAACAGGCCAAAGCCCGCAGTCAACACAATGCTGCACTCGCAAAAAGACGCAGCCGAAAAGACACCCCAGGCTACCACAGGACCGGTCGAAGTCGTGTAGGTATAAACAAACCATACATACATCGGTGACAACGACTACAGTAACCTTATCCCAGTCTAGCATTAAATAAAAGAGCAGAACACTAAATCAATAATGGAGACACCCACAGAGTTCTTAACCTCTACTAACTGAGAACCCTCAAACCTATTCTAAGTACATGTAAATATCTCAGAGAGCTGGTGCTGGTAATACGACTGGCCGACTATGGAAGTCGTATGCAGAACCAGAAGGGATAAGTAATTGAATAAAGGTGAGGAGCAATGGAAAAGAAGAAGTTCAGAGAGAGAGATAGCAGTATAGAGGGTTATATGGGGGGACAGATTTCTAGGGACGTCTAGTACCACGCACGCTGTGCCAAGCCCCGGGAACGAGGAAGGAGCACCAACAAAGGCAACGGCACCCAATCACAGACCACTACATCATGAAATGCTAGCATCCTTGGGCCGCGTCAGGATCCACCAGCCAATCAAGGGCGTGGGAAAGCCCGCGCGAGGGAGGGAAAACTCCTCCAAGCGAGGGAGGCAACACTCACTACCCCCTCATTGCCCGCTCTCTCTCTCTCCTTAACTTCACACTACAATGCATCTTATATTCTACTAATGATATAAAATACTTCCCGTTGTCACAGACAAAAATAAAGACCACCACTGGACTGTCTTAACAATGCAAGTACTATGAAAGAAAGAACAACATTCTCTGATAACTGTAGCCCATTTCACTGCCCTGGCGAGCGCAAGTGGCTAACGGGAGGCGATTCTGCCAACGCTGGTAGGCGTCACACTATCAACCAGAATATAATGCTACAATCGACCCCATAATAACACAATAAAGCTCTATTTCACAATGGCTTACCCTTATCTGTGCACTAGAAGTTGCAAACACATAAAAGTACAGTAACTTACTGTACAATATTAGGGTTGACACGAGAGGGAGGGGAAATGAAGGTAGGGAGGGGGTAGGAAGATTCTGTCAGTCTAGTTCACATATGTACTTTAAGTGGTAACATTCAAGGAGACTACAGCAGGACTCTCTTCTTCTTCTTACCTCTGACTGGGTATAGGTTATCCTAGTGTTTACTAACCTATACCGCTTTGAAAGGACATTAGCCTAACCTAACCTATCCTAGTATTATGGGTGGGGGCTGCCGCCCCCACACCCCCGCTGTTTGACATCTTTGCCTTAGATTTTTGGTGTATTTGTCTGTGAAGTGGGTATTTTTCAATTTGTCGATAACAAAAATCCTCCATGCGGACTATATGGAGAAAAATATGGCGAGTCTATTGATCGCTATTTTCCCTAATAAATTGTTTCTAATAAGGCGGATGTAGTGTCCTTGAAGATTATCCTTTAAGTTTGCCAAACTGATGATACCATAAATATTTCAATATTGCAGATTTACTGATAAATTGATCTTACCGGTAAATTACCAGATTATATGGTACTACTGGTAAATGGACACTTGTGAATCTTCGAGCAATTAAAGCAATGGACACTTGTGAATCTTCGAGTAATAAGAAAGTTGGAGGTGTCGAGAGGTAGAAGGTAGAGCGAGCAAATTGGTACCTACCCTTAGGAATATGAGCTATGAGCTACGAAAAGTGGTTGAAGAAAGGACTACCAACACTGGCACATAGGAGGGCAAGAGGCGACATGATTGAAACATACAAGATACTGGTACTGACAGCAGTGTACAAGCAGGATGTGTGTTACGTAAGACTGTTAGGAGTAGTCAAATGTATTCATAGGGTTAACTCCAGACAGGAGTATTAGGACGTTTTGAGTGACGATCCTATATTTATGATAAGGGTTAACCTCTTACTTGATGTAGGTAGACTTAAGGTGTCTCCTATGAGCAATAGGTTACTGTAGGTTGTATGATGATTGTAAAAGTTGTAGTGTAGAGGCTGAGTTCTCTGCTTGTAGATTGATTGATTTAATATAGGTATAAAAGCTGCCACCACCGATTACCATATACCTATTATATATTGATAGATATAGGTAAAGGGAATATAATGAAAGATCTCTGATCCAAAACCACTTTGATATATTTAAGTAACAATCTGAAAGATATACAGAAGTACTATAAAGTAATATAAGAGTAAACCCTAACTCAAGAGGGTATCTCTGAGTATATGTTATCACCCTGGATGTTCGATTCTATCTGCCTGCTCTCCCTATCTCTCACCTTCTCACCACCTCCAAGCCATACCTATAATTCACCTCCCGGTTACAAGATGGCTACCCGTGGTTACAAGATGGCGTTGGAGAAAGTACAGGGAGTGTCATTTCAGCAGAATGTGTGTGACAGGATCTGACCTGACAATACATCATAGGGGTGAATGATCTTCTGACCTCTGTAATGTACAGTCCCCCACATAAATGTAGATACTGTAACTAAAACACCTTAAAATTATATGATAGATGGTTATAATGATTTCATAATAAATAGTATAATCTTGAGAGGTAATACGCCCCCACTAAGATTCTTGCTTCCCACAGCAAGGTAGCACTTAAAATTATATGATAGATGGTTATAATGATTTCATAATATATTATTATGTTCCTTCCAACAACCAACTATACTCCTAAAATCGATTAATGAAATTTACAAACACATGTGGCAGTCCGTGGATTCGAATCCAGGATGCTCACACCGAAAATCAACACCTTATGCATCGCACCACGAAGACAGTTAAAGAATGGTGGACACTGCCTACGATTTATTATGCAATTTCGAATCCTGCATATCAATCTAAGCATGTACACACATCCCAACTGCAACTCACGTAGGCTATGCATATGTGAATGGAAAGAGCAATTAATGGGGCCTTAATCACTAGGGAAGTCCTCTCGATAAATTACCCCTGAACCAATATCAATTATTATGTTCCTTCCAAGAACCAACTATACTCCTAAAATCGATTAATGAAATTTACAAACACATGTGGCAGTCCGTGGATTTGAATCCAGGATGCTCACACCGAAAATCAACACCTTATGCATCGCACCACGAAGACAGTTAAAGAATGGTGGACACTGCCTACGATTTATTATGCAATTTCGAATCCTGCATATCAATCTAAGCATGTACACACATCCCAACTGCAACTCACGTAGGCTATGCATATGTGAATGGAAAGAGCAATTAATGGGGCCTTAACCACTAGGGAAGTCCTCTCGATAAATTACCCCTGAACCAATATCAATTATTATGTTCCTTCCAACAACCAACTATACTCCTAAAATCGATTAATGAAATTTACAAACACATATGGCAGTCCGTGGATTCGAATCCAGGATGCTCACACCGAAAATCAACACCTTATGCATCGCACCACGAAGACAGTTAAAGAATGGTGGACACTGCCTACGATTTATTATGCAACTTCGAATCCTGCATATCAATCTAAGCATGTACACACATCCCAACTGCAACTCACGTAGGCTATGCATATGTGAATGGAAAGAGCAATTAATGGGGCCTTAACCACTAGGGAAGTCCTCTCGATAAATTACCCCTGAACCAATATCAATTATTATGTTCCTTCCAACAACCAACTATACTCCTAAAATCGATTAATGAAATTTACAAACACATATGGCAGTCCGTGGATTCGAATCCAGGATGCTCACACCGAAAATCAACACCTTATGCATCGCACCACGAAGACAGTTAAAGAATGGTGGACACTGCCTACGATTTAGTATGCAACTTCGAATCCTGCATATCAATCTAAGCATGTACACACATCCCAACTGCAACTCACGTAGGCTATGCATATGTGAATGGAAAGAGCAATTAATATGATATGAGGAAGAATTTGTTTTGTAGTGGTAAATGATTGGAATGTACTGCCCCAGTAATTGAGTCAAGAAATTCAGAATCTTTACAAAAGATTGAGAGTACAGTAACTAAGACAAGGCATAGAATAGACAAGATATACTGTATTGTTTTTCATTATAGCCTAAAGCTAAACTTCAGATGATAAAATTGTATTGATTACCACTGCCACTACCACCAATGGTTCGAAACAGCTGAAGCCACGGGCTGCGCTGCGATTTCTACACATGATACTCATCAGTGCATCCTTCATCCGTACTCCACAGTTTTCACACCAGATTTATAGGCTATCCAAAGGGGCCCTGGCCATCGTCTCCATGCTACCCAACACCTCTTCCCGTATTATCATTTGCAGTGATTCTTGCAGCACTCTGCAGGCGTTATGCGTTTACGCTCCCACCGACCCATTAGTGAAGACCATCTTACATTAAAATTAATATACCTGTCACAGTGTGGGGGTTTTTCGTTCACACTATGTTGGATCCCTGCACATGTAGGTATCGAGGGGAATGAGAACGCGGTCGGACCTTCTTGCTAAAGAGGCTTGTCATGGTTCTCCCTCTCTTATGCTCCAGAGGCCAAAGGATATTTGGATTTTTTTTATTTTAATACCACGAATTTTTCGAGTGTTTTTTATAAAAGAAATTGTTCATTTGCATCAATATATAGTGTTTGTAATTAATTAGAAATCTCGGGAAAACCTATTTTCCCCATTAGGCCTATTGATCGATGTTGAGACACGCCCCCGATAGTGATTTGAAAAGACATTTTAGCCTAACCTAACAACCTTACCTAACCTAACCTAGTGGGCGGGTGCCCGACCCCGAAATAGGGGAGCTATCCCCCCGCCAAAGGCGGCTTTCTAGGGCCTTTCCTAGCTGATGCTGAGAGGATTGGGTCCTAGTCATGTGGTGATGGGCTGGTCTATCAGAGTGAGAACTGAGCGATCTCTGCCATACCCATAGCTTACTCTGACTGTTCCTTTAACTTATATATTTTCTAGATCTCAAGTGACGGCGTCTTTTCCATGGATTGACCTCCCAATCTACCAAGATTGGAAGCCAAAGCGTCACATTTTTCCCTTGCCACTCAACTTTCTCTTCATAATTGCTGAGGGGCACAGGGCCCTGGGTGGGGCTTTGGTTTCCCGGGCGTTTCCGCACCCTCCTCAGCTCCTCGCCATGGAGTGGCTTCGGTCACCCAGGCTTTATTGTGGTCGGCAGGGAGGGTTCTGTGGGGGCGCTCGGTTATGGCCTTGGAATTGCTCGGGGCCTTGGGGCTGTTCGGCCAGGCAGCTTGGGGAACAACAACAACAACCTAACCTAGTATTATGGGTGGGGGCTGCTGCCCCCACACCCCCGCTGGTTGAGTACTAGGCCAATCCCTTAATAAAAAAATAAAAAAAATTGGCTGTCGATGAGGCCTATACGAAGGTGAAAGAAAAGTCGATGAAGTCTATGGTGTTTACTCTGCAATCTTCGGCTTGATTGTAGATTGATAACGGGAAAGTACTGTATTGACAACCTTGTTACGAAAATTAAATTTGAGTACCATACTTTTATATTAGGGTTTTCCGAGGGTTTAACACATTTTCATATGATCATTAGAGCTATCGATGACTGAAAGTACCGCATTGACAACCTTGTTACGAAAAAGACATTTTAGTACCATACTTTTTTATTAGGTTTTGCCGAGGGTTAAAACAAATTTTCTTATGATCTTTAGAGCATATAGATTTATTATTTATCTTCAAATATATCCACAAAATTTGTGGTATTAAAATAACATTAAACCGGATATTTTCCCAGTTTTGAAGCAACGTGTACTTGATGTATGGCGTATTGAGTGGCGTTCACAAATCACAACCTGAATCTACTCATTTCCATTCACTTAAGGATGAACCCATAAACAGGGAACGTGAGCTGGGTTTAGACCGTCGCGCACCCATAAACAGGGAACGTGAGCTGGGTTTAGACCGTCGCAGAGACAGGTTAGTTTTCGGTTAGGTCAGGTTAAGTTAGGCTGATGTTGAACAGTTGAAAGTACTAAAATGCTACAGTCCTCGGTATTAAACAACACTGTACAGTAGGCTAGGCTATATCAAATAAAAAACAACAACACATTACCTGAAAAACTCGTAAATGGTTGGTGATAAACTTTTACCTTAATATTGACCAAAACCGAAGATACAGTACTAGCCTACAGGGTTACACTGTACACAAGATGCCAAGTATCAACGGTCAATATTTACGAGCTGCACCACAGCTGGGATCTCATTTCTAATGGTAGTTTTGGGTTCCTATCATTTTATGCTTCATTGCAAACCCAAAACTACCATTAAAAATGAGATCCCAGCTGTGGTGAGGCTCTTAAATATTGACCGTATCAACCTCATACTCAATAACGTCATTCACTGTCCCCCCCTTCACTCACTCAACCCCACAATTTGCCGGAGGATAGCAGGTTTTTCACAATTCGTAGACGGAGGTCTTTTAAAAAAATAAAAATAAAGTCATACTCAATAACGTGCAAGGCTAACGAAGGCTAGCCTACAGCCTAAAAATAAATCTTGAACTTACGTACCATAGGCTAATAATTTTCAAGTTACTTTTAACATTAAATATAGGCTAGCCTAGGCTGCAAAATTAACTGGCACACTGTAATGAAATATAGTTAGCCATTAATTTTATGTTTAGGGTCCCTTTTACATAGCGCATCACTGCTACCTTTCCCGCCCGCTAGATCACTGACAGCCGAGCATTTCAAAACACAGGTCGGTGTCAAGACTTTCTAAGAGATTATGGTTTTCCTATATAAGGAATAAGTATTAATGATTTCAGATGTGTTGAAGGTTTAGCATATAATATAGGGATATTATTTTTATTAATCTCACCACCACACCCCCAATGAAATTAATTAAAGTATATATGATCCACCGGGATTCGAACCCGGGTTATCACACACATATTTTTGCCACCTTAACCATTACACCACCAGGACGGTTTATAAGAAACTCCTAGACTACATATATTTATTAGTTATTTTGTTTAGAACTGTAATACTAAGGATTGTTGTTGTTACAGGATGTGATGTACCGGACCTCAATTGTTTGTACAATAAAACCACAATACTAATCAAGCTGATTTCACTACAGTTATCATGTTATGAAGTAGACACTGTCTTAGTCAACATGACATTCCGAATCCACTATCTTGGGCCTAGGCTATGTAGGCTACATGTAACATTACAGTATACATATCATACTGTATATTTACCTCCTACACCAAGGTTGACTTTCTTGTCGTGGGTGCTGTCAGTGAAGGCTTTACTGACGGCAAACACCTCAATGGGCGGCGCCTGCTGAACCTCGGAGAACCTGCTGGCAGCCATGGTCACGCGAATTCAATAGATTCGGCGGTATGGATAAACTGGGTGGGAGGAGACGCAGACCTGCTTACTTGACAACAGCTGAGTGAACACTGATCCACATTCAGTGCTTCCACTCCTCAAATACCGATATCCTTGCCGGAGTTGCCATATTTCCTTAGATTTCCTTAAACATTAAATTAAATTTCCTTCTACATTTCTCCAATTTTAGCAGGTGTTTTATGTTATTTTTAGTGGAAAAAATAGGAAACAAAGTATATAATTGTTTTATTAAAGACATTAAGCTAATTGGTGAAGTAAAAAGTAAAATACAGGGAAATACTGTAAGCTAGATTAGCATAATATTGGTTAACATTATATAGATAATACATTAAGGTACTGTTCCCATTGAACATTTTCTTTTGACAGATTATACCAATGGCATGGGAAGATTTGATGGAAAATATAATTATTACTATGTAAGGTTATTGGAAAATAAAATTATTACCATGTAGGCTAATATTGTTTGAAAATACAATTATTACTATACAGTATATACAGTACATATAACATACCGGTAATACAAATAAACTCATGAATTACTTTGGCTTGGTTGTTCTATTCTCTGTGCCATATCCCTTAGAAACTCCTGTCTTAATCTAGTTACTTGAGTATCATCTGCATTGGCTGTCATTCTAGCATGAAGTCTGATCATTGATTTTGGAGGATCTAAAGCTGCAGCTTGATTCCTTCCTTTCCTCTGGAAATTAAGCTTTGTGGACATAAGGGCCAATAAACTCTCGTCTTGGAGGGCAGCCCGGTGTTCGTTTTTAACCTAACAAGTGCGCATGGGGGTAATTGGAAACGTCCCCCTGTGCTGACGTATTTGAGGTGTTTGAAATGAAAACATGATTGATACAATCTTAGATAATTGAGGATATAGGGGACAACCTACTGCATTTTTAGCATTACAAATGGACTGCCATAATGTCCCCACATCCATACTCTGTGAGACAAAAGAACATAATGATACTTGTCTCCATTCTAGATCAGCCTGTTGAACATCAACATCTTTCATATATGGTAGCCTCTTAATAACATGTGCCAACGTGGGAAGGCTCCGATTTTTAGCTATTTCAGGGGATAAGCATGCCAGAAAGTCAAAATGACCAATACTATCAAATCTGGACCGTATCTGGCGTATAGGCTACACTCAATTAGAAAAGATCTGCAATGGTTATAGAACAACTTTATATCATCATGATCATGCCCTATATCACTAGCAATGCTCTGTATTGTACTGGATGCTGCTATTCCAACATAAGTCATATGGAGTGGCAGGAAATGTAATTCATCATTTGGACAGGAACTGATCGTGTTCATTCAGACAGTGACACACTCTCCCCAATAAGCTGTTGTTTTGAACGGCTCTCGTACCGATCCTGTAGTGACCAACATGATCTAAATCAAGTCTCGATCCTGTACGCTCTGTATCATTGTATGTATCATGTTTCCATGTCTCTCTCTCACTTGCTTAACATTGTAATGACAATGTATATTGAAGGAGGGGAGATGATAGTTAGGATGTTTAAAGAAGCTATTTGATAAAATATGGGAGGAGGAAGAAATACCAGCAAGATGGAAAGAAGAACGGGTCACAGTGATTTACAAAGGAGGAGCGAAAAATTTGCACGAAATGGGGAGTTATAGACCAGTAACGGTAATAAACATAATAAATAAGATATTTTATGGGATACTAAAGGAGAGGGTAGGAGAGTATGTAGAAGAAAGGAACCTGCTTAGTGAAGAGCAAAATGGGTTTAGGAAGGGGAGAAGAGGAACAGACCATATATATATATATTAGATGAGATTATAGAGAAAAGGCAAAGCAAGGGAAATGTGTGTTTATAGTGTGTTTGGATGTGGAGAAGGCATATGATAAGATTAGTAGGGGAGTTGCAGAAGCAGTGATGGAGAAACGGAGTGAGTAGGAAGATAAGGAACATGATAATGAATATGTATGAAGGGGCGGAGACAGAGATTGTGTGGAAAAATATTGCAGTGAAAGGAATCCGGAGAAGGAAAGGGTTAAGGCAGGGATGTAACCTGTCACCATTAATTTTTGCAATGTGCATGGAGGAGTTGGTGAGGAGAATTAAGAGTAAGGGACAAGGAGTGAAAATAGGGCAATATAGGCTAGCAATTCTGACGTTTGCAGATAACATAAGAACATAAGAAAATGGGAGTCTGCAGAAAGCCGATTGGCCTAAGCAAGGCAGATCCCTGTCCCACACAACCCCAATTACAAAGCCCAATTATAGGCTCAACACTCTAATACCCTGAGGATCATCTTACCAAACCGGTTAGAGATTAACGCAGGATTACGGGGGTCTGCAGAGCGCTGATTGGCCCAACCCGGCTGATCCCCCTTCACACCCAACCCTTCTCGTCCATATGCTTATCCAATTTTTTCTTAAAGCTCCCTATCGTTCTTGATCCCACTATATCACTTGGTAGCCTATTCCACCCATCTACAACTCTGTTACCAAACCAATATTTGCCTATATCTTTTCTGAAACGAAATTTATCCAATTTGAAACCATTGGTACGAGTTCTTTCGCTATCACTGAGCTTTAGTACATTTGTCATGTCCCCTTTGTTAATCCCACTTGAACACCTCTATCATATCCCCTCTAACTCTGCGTCTCTCTAACGAATGTAAACCTAATTTCTTCAACCTTTCTTCATACGGAAAATTTCTAATATTATGGATCATTTTTGTCATTCTACGCTGAATTCTCTCCAATGAATCTATGTCCATTCTGTAATAAGGACACCAAAATTGGACAGCATAATCCATATGGGGTCTCACTAATGACAAGTAAAGATTTAAGATAACATCAGCAGTTCTGTTACTCACACTCCTAGATGAACCCGAGAATCCTGTTTGCCTTATTACGAACGCTTATACACTGTTTTCTAGGCTTCAAATCATTGCTAACAAACACACCTAGATCTTTCTCGCAGTCTGATTTTTCTAATTCTAAATTAGCTAGTTTATATTTAACATTTGTTTGCATCTTCCCTATCTTTAATACCTTGCATTTGTCAATGTTAATCTCCATCTGCCAATTTACTGACCATTCATGTAAGGTATCTAGATCCCTTTGGAGGCACTCTATATCGCTATCTGAATCAATTGATCTCCCCATTTTAGTATCGTCTGCGAATTTACTTATCCTACTAGTTATACCTAAATCTAGGTCATTTATGTATATAAGAAACAACAGGGGACCTAATACCGATCCCTGGGGGACACCACTTTTGACTGCTCCCCACTCTGACTTGGTACCATTTATGCTGACTCTCTGTTTCCTACCAATTAGCCATGACCTAATCCATCTCAACAACGACCCTCCTATTCCATGTGCCTCAACCTTTCTCATCAATCTCTCATGAGGGACTCTGTCGAAAGCTTTACTGAAATCTAAATATATAATATCATATGACTTGTCACTATCTACTGCTTCATATACCTCTGAGAAAAAGCTAAGCAAATTAGTAAGGCAAGAACGTCCCTGAGTGAATCCATGCTGAGAAGAATTTATTAAGTTAAATTTTACTAAGTGGCTTCTAATTTTCCTAGCAATAATGGACTCTAGCAACTTTCCTATGATTGATGTGAGACTAATGATGACGTAGTGTTGATAGCAGAAACAGAGGAAGATATGAAAGAAATGTTGCAGGAGGCGGAAAGGTTTGGCAGAGACCTAGAAATGAAGTTCAGTGTAGAGAAAAGCAGTATAATAGTAGTAAATGGACCAGAGGCAGTAAAATGAGGATAGGAGGGGAAAGAATAGAAACAAGGGAGGAAGTGAAGTATTTAGGGGTATGGATAGGGAGGGAAGGGCGACAAAGGACAATGAATGAGAAAATCATGAAGGTGGAGCAGTGTAGTGGGAAACTGTGGAATGTGACAAAAACCAGAGTGAATAAATATAAAATAGTAAGAGAGGTGTGGAAGGACTTTGAAGTGCCGAGAATAATGTACGGGATGGATGTGAGAGGGAGTACAGGGGGAGAAATAAATAGACTAGAGACGGGACAAAATAAAATAGGAAGAATAGGGTTAGGAGCAAGAAGGTGGACAGCAAATGAAGCAGTGAGAGGGGAGATGGGATGGAGTACGTTTGAGGAAAGAGTGGCGAAGGCAAAGTTGAGGTACAAGAGTAGGTTCGAGGAGATGGAGGATGTAGGATGGAGGAGGAGAGTGTATGAATGGGGGGAGGGGAAGAGTAGATGGGCAAAAGAGTGTAGGAGAAAACTGAAAATCTTTCGCAATTTTGTCTGGCAACCTCAGGATATGGTCAAATGTTGCATGGTGAATACTCTATGGTAAATATTCAACATTCATTATTGGTTGGTGGGAAAAACATAATAATTATATGCTGAGAACTGTGCACTCGTGGTCAGGTATATTTGAACACCTCCTAATGATAAAAGACAAGAAGGTGAACATTAACTATAGTCCGTACATTCTAGGTTGGGCAGAGATCGTAACCTCTAACCTCTGTAACTGTGTTCTTTTATTTCATAAATTTTATTTTAGTAAGCTTTATTTCCACATAGCCATTTTGATAAGTTATTTTACCTTTATCTTGTATCGTCCCACTTTTGGTTTGTTTGGTTTGCAAGTATTACATTTTAACACAAAGGGGGCTAAAGCCAATTATGTGTTAATTTCCACACTTATTCCCTAGCCAAGTCTTCCTGTTTGGTAGAAATAATAGCTCGATTACTATAGTCCTCTTTGAGTTATGAGAGGTTATAGTTTACGATTTCTACCCAACCTAGACTGAATAGACTATAGTGAATCAAAGTAATAAGGGTGTCAAACGAAAGCCAAGTCCTATATGTTCAGTCACTATTATTGCATATGTAAAGATGACATTATTGTGTATAGTGCCCGAGAGGGAGTAGTTGATTATATAGCAGGGGGAAAAAAAATGAATTATGTGTTTGGAAGTGATAATATGGCCAGAACAATGCTACTCCATCTTAAGGGAAGGTATTTAGTTTGTTCCCTAGACCTCCATCAAGCTTAAAATTACACCCCCTTGAGTCCCTTTCAAGATAAATTTGTACATTTTTCGGTAGAAAAATGTCCCGGCCAAAGGCCGCTTCCTCTTAAATTACAGGCTCGCTATCGCTCGCCAGGATAAAATCGACACCTGAATTGCACGAAAGGTCTTAATATGGGGTAAAAGTTCTTAAAATCGCTAAACTAATGGGGAAAACATTTTATAATATCAAAAGACATGGGGCTAAACATAAGGGAGAAGGGGGTAAAGAAAAAAATCCCTTAAGTGGAAATCTCCCCTTAATTGTCTTGTATTCCTTCTGATAATTATTCGTCTTCAAACAATATTGCTCCCGATTCACACCCTGCAAGTAATAAGAGAGAGAGAGAAGTCTGTGTGTGTGTGTGTTTGCGTGTTTGCGCGCGCGCGCGCAAACACACACACACACACACACACACACACACACACACACACACACACACACACACCTCCCCGTGGCGTAACTGATAGCGCGTCTGGCTCACAACCAGAAGGTCCCGGGTTCTCGACGAGACCCGGGCGGGGAAGAGACATTTGGGCAAGTCTCCTAACGGTGTAGCCTCTGTTCACCTAGCAGTATGAATAGGAACCTGGTATAAGTGGACGAAGTTGTGACGTCCCATCTAGGGTTGGTGATCGGTTACAAGGTGAAATGGATATCGTACTGGTCAACCTAAGCTACTGGTCAACCTAAGCCTTCGGGTGAGACTGGTACCGTAGTGAGAATGGTACCATACAGATTAACCCTAAGCCTTCGTTTCCAGATGTCGCCAATTGGCTAAAATACAGACTACACACACATCCGCAGCCATTCCAACGATACATAAACACTTAACATGCATTTCACGCAATACATTCCCAGTTAAGGAGGTGCGATAATAATGAGCTTAGCTTGCATTGCGTGGATTCCCCTTGACGAACAAGCAAGTGAATAACACACACACACACACACACACGCACGACAACAACATTATTCACCTGTATCATTTTTGCCAAAGTGGAAAATAGTACAGTTAGGGCCATTATTCACAGCACTTCGACTTTTTTCATTTCTGATCGTACAAGTAGGCTATGATTAATTGCATCATATTTTTCACACTCTCTTAACTCCTTGATAATTAGGACGCGTTTTGACCGTTTATTCTGGCTATTATTCGATTATTTTGTTCAGTACAGTATATAAAATACTTTTGGGAGCTAGAGAGATAAGTGAGATGGTTTGTACTGTTTCGATTCCTAGAGATCCTTGCCTAATTACATAATATCGTCTATTGATAACCATAAGAAAATGTAAAAATCCCTTAAAAACTTGATGACCTTGTGTTCGGCATATTCATCAATGTGTGTATTGTAATCGATCCAGTCTGTCTGTCTATTCTCAAGATTCCACCTTACGAACAAACAACCTACCATAGTGGGGAGATTGTAGGCACCAATCGATCAGGGCTAGACCCAGGTGAGGTTATAGGCATGTGATAAAGAGTCGCTGGAACTCCTGTTTCATTTGCTTGGCCTCTCTTACTGATTTGTTTTGTGCCTCATTTACACTGAGAGCAATCCAGCTAGCTCTCACAAACACCTTCTCTTCCTATCCACTTCACTACACTAAACATGCACACCACACTTCATTCCTCCACACCAAAATTTAAAAAAAATATTAATTTTAGCCCAGCCTCGGAGTCCCCAAGGGGGGGGGGGGGGGGGGGGGGGGCATAAATGCCCCCACACCCGACCAACCATCCCCTGACAACCCCACAAAATTACCTGGACCTCGGCCTGTTACTCTTTCTATTGATTTCTGCAACATTCGCAGACTTTCCTCTAACTTTCACTCTGTTGAACACCATCTCTCCTCCTACAAACCTGATCTTCTCTTCCTCACCAAAACTCAGGTGTCTGTAGCAACATCCAGTAGCCCCTTCTCTGTATCCTCCTACTTTCTCTATCCTAGTTTCAAAGCCAAAGGCGAATGTTGTGCATATGTGCACAACAAACTCACTTGCTCTCGTGTTCTCGATTTCGACTCCTCTGAATTCTCAACTTTATGGCTCAAACTTTCCTGTCATTCTCTTACTAAATATTTCTGTGCTGTCTATCTTTCCCCTAACTCTACCAACTCTCTCAAATTCTTTGACTATTTAAACTCTACAGTGGAACACATTCTATCCATTTCTCCTTTCTCAGAAATCTCCATCTTAGGAGATGTCAACGTTCACCACCGCCAATGGCTCTCCTCTCACACTACTGACCCAGCTGGTGAACAAGCCTACGTCTTTTGTATCCTAAATGACCTAGAACAGTTAGTTCAGCAACTCACCCGTATCCCGGATCGCATCGGAGATCGGCCCAACATTCTTGACTTGTTTCTAACTTCTAACCCTTCTTCTTATACTGTTGATCTTTTCTCTCCTTTGGGCTCTTCCGACCATAAACTTATCTCTGTCACCTGTCCTATCTCTCCTGTACGGCCACCCGATCCTCCTAGCTGGCGGCGCTTGTGGCACGTTAGTGCTGCCGACTGGGAGGCTCTCCGGCAGTACTTCTTTGATTTCCCATGGAATTATTTCTGCTTCTGTGGCCGGGGACCCTCGGAGAGTGCTGAACGCATTACCGAGGTAATCCTATCGGGCATGGAAGCATACATTCCATTCTCTTTCTCTCAGACTAATGCTAAAAAATCTTGATTTACTCACGCCTGTTCTACTGCTGTCCGCAATAAGGAGGAAGCATTCAAATGGTACAGACGCCTTAAAACTCAAGACTCTCATTCTTCCTATGTTTCTGCCCGGAATCAAGCCAAATCTGTTCTTCGACTTGCCAAACACTCTTTCATCAATAATAAATGCACTGAACTAGCCAACTCTAGCTCTTCCCAAGCTTTCTGGCATCTAGCCAAAAACCTCTCCAACAATTTCTCTTCCTCGTCTTTCCCTCCCATTTTCCACTCTGATGGCACAACCATCACTTCTTCCTCTGACAAAGCTAAACTCTTCGCTCAAACTTTTGCTAGAAACTCCACCTTGGATGATTCTGGTGCTATTCCTCCCTCTCCACCCTCCTCTCTCTTACTTATGCCTAATATCCTAATCTCTTCTAAAGATGTACTTTCTACCCTCTCTGGGCTTAATACTATTAAGGCGTATGGTCCGGACGGTGTTCCTCCTGTTGTTCTCAAAAACTGTGCTTCCGTGCTGACTCCCTGCCTAGGCAAACTCTTTCGTCTCTGCCTATCCTCTAACGTCTTCCTTTCATGCTGGAAATTTGCTCACATTCAACCTGTCCCAAAGAAGGGTGACCGCTCTCAACCCTCCAACTATCGTCCAATTGCTCTCATCTCTTGTCTTTCTAAAGTTTTTGAAACTATTCTTGCTTCCAAATTTCTTAAGCATTTCTCTTCTCATAATCTGCTCTCAGATCGCCAGTATGGCTTCCTTAAGGGTCGCTCTACTGGTGATCTTCATTTATATCTTACTAACTCTTGGTCATCCTCCTTTCAGGAATTCGGTGAGACTTTTTCTATTGCACTAGACATATCAAAAGCCTTCGATAGAGTCTGGCACAAATCTTTAATTTCTAAACTACCCTCATTCGGTTTCTATCCCTCCATCTGTGCCTTTATCTCTAATTTCCATAGCCGCGGTTGTGGACGGCCATTGTTCACTTCCTCACCCTATAAACTCCGGTGTTCCTCAGGGCTCTGTCCTATCTCCTATTCTCTTTCTAATATTTATAAATGATCTCCTCAACTGTACCTCAATTCCCATCCATTCATACGCAGACGACTTATCCTTACACTACTCCATTAGTTTTTCAGAACGCCCCAGCCAGCAATCCCTCAACGACAAACGTAATGAAGCCATAGAACTTTTAAATTCTGATCTAAATACTATCTCCAATTGGGGCAGAGAATACCTTGTTACCTTTAATGCTTCGAAAACCCAATTTCTCCATCTATCTACCCGTAAAGAACTCCCAGCGGACTATCCCTTATTCTTCAACAATACAAAAATCAATGTGTTGAGTGGTACTTGAAAAGTAGACAGAATGGATAAAAAACACCATCTGAGGAAGAGCACTTTATTGACAACGTTTCGCAGATAGCTTCATCAGGTCACTAACAAATGCTGGTATATAGGAGGCCATATATAGACCCCTATATAGGCTCCGCCTCCCCTCCCCCCCATGCTTCTGCCCCCTCTCTGTCCTGCCTCCTTCCTCCCTCCCAACCCCTACCTCCCTCTCCTCCCCCGCCACCTGTCTTGACGGATATATAAGGCCTCCTATGTACCAGCATTTGTTAGTGACCTGATGAAGCTATCTGCGAAACGTTGTCAATAAAGTGCTCCTCCTCAGATGGTGTTTTTTATCCACAAAAATCAATCCTTCATCTTCTCTCAATATTCTTGGTGTCTCTTTTTCTTCCTCTGTCAGTTGGAAGGACCATATTACCAGTCTTGCTAAGGCAGCCTCCCAGAAGCTGGGTGTGCTCAACCGCCTTAGGGGGTTCTTTTCCCCTGCACAGCTTCTTGCTCTGTACAGGGGCATAGTGCGTCCTTGTATTGAGTATTGTTCACATGTGTGGGGAGGTTCCTCTCACACCGCTCTCCTAGACAAAGTTGAAAGGAAGGCCTTTCGTATCATTAACTCCCGTCCACTCACCAACTCTCTGCAATCTCTTTCTCTCCGCCGCAATGTTGCATCTCTCTCGCTATTCTATCGCTACTATATAATAATCAGTGTTCCTCAGTGCTTTCCCAGTGTATACCACCTCCTTTACTTAGGGCATGTGGTACCCGTCTTGCAACTCAATCCCACCCCTACTCTGTGCAACTCTCCAACCCAAGAGTGAAACGTTACTCTCAAACTTTCTTCTACTCAACAGCTGAGCTCTGGAACTCTCTCCCAGAATCAGTCTTTCCCTCTACCTATGACTTTTGCTTCAAACTCCGTGTGTCCAGGCATTTTGGCTCGAACGTCCCTTGATTTTGGCCCTGTCACTCTTTCAACTATGGGGGAGGCACTCGCTATAGGCAGTTATGCCTTTTGCCCCTCTCAATCATATAGAAAAAAAAAAAAAAAAAAAAAATCCTATATAATATTACTAGCTGAGGAACCCGGCGTTGCCAGGGGGAAATTAATAATAAATCTAACCTAACCAGACCTATGCATGCCAAGTATGGGCTCTCCATCTTAAAAACTGAGGGAGTTAGGTGTGTGTGTGTGGGGGGGGGGGGCGGTCACCCCCTCCCCCGAGGGGCTGAGGGGACAAAAGAAAATTAACTTAAAACCTATTATGACACCCCCTTAGTATGCATGTCAAGTACCGTATGGGCTCTATATCTTGAAAACTGAGGGAGTAGTTCGTGAACAAACAGACACAAAGTGCCCCTACCCTTCCCCCAGGGAGTGAAAGAACAAACAAAAAATTAATAAAAACTATTCTGGTACCCCCTTAGTATGCATGCCAGGTATGGGCTCTATATCTTGAAAACTGAGGGAGTTGAGGAGGGCTCCACCCCACGGAGTTGTGGAGCTTAAAAACTATTCTGGCACCCCCTTAATATGCATGGTAAGTATGGGATCTCTATCTTGAAAACTGAGAGAGTATTTCGTGAACAAACAGACAGAAAGTGCCCTTTAGGCCTATATACTGCACAGTAGATATAAATATAGAAGGCAACTAAAACCTAAACAGGGCTATGAATACACACACACTCACCCTCATTCCTCCACTCTATATAACTCTCTTATCTGTACACACACGCAGGCCATATCATGCATACATATCAACCCTTTTCTCTTTCTCCCTCCCTCTCTCACATACAGAGAGAGAGAGAGAGAAAACAAGTGTTACAAATCACCGAAGGCCTCCGTCGAACACTGTCAATCACGTAGCCGCATCAAACCCTTCTCCTTCCTAGTCTCTCTCTCCCCTGACAACTTTTCGGCAGATCCAGTTCAACAAGCAGAATAATATCAGTAACAAAAATAACAAGAACATAAGAACATAAGAAAATGGGAGTCTGCAGAAAGCCGATTGGCCTAAGCAAGGCAGATCCCTGTCCCACACAACCCCAATTACAAAGCCCAATTATAGGCTCAACACTCTAATACCCTGAGGATCATCTTACCAAACCGGTTAGAGATTAACGCAGGATTACGGGGGTCTGCAGAGCGCTGATTGGCCCAACCCGGCTGATCCCCCTTCACACCCAACCCTTCTCGTCCATATGCTTATCCAATTTTTTCTTAAAGCTCCCTATCGTTCTTGATCCCACTATATCACTTGGTAGCCTATTCCACCCATCTACAACTCTGTTACCAAACCAATATTTGCCTATATCTTTTCTGAAACGAAATTTATCTAATTTGAAACCATTGGTACGAGTTCTTTCGCTATCACTGAGCTTTAGTACATTTGTCATGTCCCCTTTGTTAATCCCACTAACCCACTTGAACACCTCTATCATATCCCCTCTAACTCTGCGTCTCTCTAACGAATGTAAACCTAATTTCTTCAACCTTTCTTCATACGGAAAATTTCTAATATTATGGATCATTTTTGTCATTCTACGCTGAATTCTCTCCAATGAATCTATGTCCATTCTGTAATAAGGACACCAAAATTGGACAGCATAATCCATATGGGGTCTCACTAATGACAAGTAAAGTTTTAAGATAACATCAGCAGTTCTGTTACTCACACTCCTAGAGATGAACCCGAGAATCCTGTTTGCCTTATTACGAACGCTTATACACTGTTTCTAGGCTTCAAATCATTGCTAACAAACACACCTAGATCTTTCTCGCAGTCTGAATTTTCTAATTCTAAATTAGCTAGTTTATATTTAACATTTGTTTGCATCTTCCCTATCTTTAATACCTTGCATTTGTCAATGTTAAACTTCATCTGCCAATTTACTGACCATTCATGTAAGGTATCTAGATCCCTTTGGAGGCACTCTATATCGCTATCTGAATCAATTGATCTCCCCATTTTAGTATCGTCTGCGAATTTACTTATCCTACTAGTTATACCTAAATCTAGGTCATTTATGTATATAAGAAACAACAGGGGACCTAATACCGATCCCTGGGGGACACCACTTTTGACTGCTCCCCACTCTGACTTGGTACCATTTATGCTGACTCTCTGTTTCCTACCAATTAGCCATGACCTAATCCATCCCAACAACGACCCTCCTATTCCATGTGCCTCAACCTTTCTCATCAATCTCTCATGAGGGACTCTGTCGAAAGCTTTACTGAAATCTAAATATATAATATCATATGACTTGTCACTATCTACTGCTTCATATACCTCTGAGAAAAAGCTAAGCAAATTAGTAAGGCAAGAACGTCCCTGAGTGAATCCATGCTGAGAAGAATTTATTAAGTTAAATTTTACTAAGTGGCTTCTAATTTTCCTAGCAATAATGGACTCTAGCAACTTTCCTATGATTGATGTGAGACTAATGATGACGTAGTGTTGATAGCAGAAACAGAGGAAGATATGGAAGAAATGTTGCAGGAGGCGGAAAGGTTTGGCAGAGACCTAGAAATGAAGTTCAGTGTAGAGAAAAGCAGTATAATAGTAGTAAATGGACCAGAGGCAGTAAAAATGAGGATAGGAGGGGAAAGAATAGAAACAAGGGAGGAAGTGAAGTATTTAGGGGTATGGATAGGGAGGGAAGGGCGACAAAGGACAATGAATGAGAAAATCATGAAGGTGGAGCAGTGTAGTGGGAAACTGTGGAATGTGACAAAAACCAGAGTGAATAAATATAAAATAGTAAGAGAGGTGTGGAAGGACTTTGAAGTGCCGAGAATAATGTACGGGATGGATGTGAGAGGGAGTACAGGGGGAGAAATAAATAGACTAGAGACGGGACAAAATAAAATAGGAAGAATAGGGTTAGGAGCAAGAAGGTGGACAGCAAATGAAGCAGGGAGATGGGATGGAGTACGTTTGAGGAAAGAGTGGCGAAGGCAAAGTTGAGGTACAAGAGTAGGTTCGAGGAGATGGAGGATGTAGGATGGAGGAGGAGAGTGTATGAATGGGGGGAGGGGAAGAGTAGATGGGCAAAAGAGTGTAGGAGAAAACTGAAAATCTTTCGCAATTTTGTCTGGCAACCTCAGGATATGGTCAAATGTTGCATGGTGAATACTCTATGGTAAATAATCAACATTCATTATTGCTTTAGGATTTGTTACCAGAAGTTAGATAAGTATACAGATGTGGTATACGAACCACAGATTTTACGATCCAAGCGAGGTGATCAAGAAATTGTATGTCGCCAATGCGATAAGTTTTTTTTTCTCACCAGCTTCTGGTTGAAACTTTAAGGTATTATCGTACAGTACTGTACATTCGTTTATGCATAATGAGCGTTGTGTTCCAATTGTACCTAGTGTTATGAAATGTATGAAGGAAGAACTATTAATTTATGCATGAAATATAGGAATACCAACAATATTTGCGATCATCGACGATTTTGGTCATATATTCGTATTTTAGTTTACGTACAGGGTGACCAGGAAATAATTAAACTCAAATGAAACATAATTTGATTTACAATGAAACTAGAAAATAATAATCAACAGATTATATTCACCAACAACCGTCACCCTGGTAATTGTAATAACTCTCAGAGGGCGTGGTGGGTGGGGTGAGAGCATTCTGCTTTGCTATTTTTGCCTTCCACATTATAGCAAATTCTATGTTAGAATTAAGTCCGGACTGCCTAATAAAGACAGCAAGATCTGTGCAGTCTGTGTGTCTATGTAACTGGCACTCTCTCTCTCTCTCTCTCTCTCTCTCTCTCTCTCTCTCCTAACACTAATCACACGACCCTCCTTCCTTCAACACAGTAGCTGCTTGTAGAAATTATTGGTTCTAAGGTTACTATTTAGTTAAAATCTGTACATAGTTTTGTCTGTCTTGTTCTACGTCTGATTCTTGTTGGATTAGTATTGATGAGAAAGAGAGAGAGAGAGAGAGAGATGAAAACGTATGTGAGGTAGATATGATTAACATAATATATTAAAGACATGAAATTATAGACAAATATTAGAATAAGAGTGTTAAAAGAAGTAACAAAAAATATAGATAATTACTTATCAACAGACATTGCGATCCATGTCAAGGTAATAATCTAAATGGAATGAGGGAGATGGTAGAGCACATTACTTTCGTTGCAGAGTTGCAAAATATATACCTATTCGCTTCTTGAATTGATGCTCTGCAGAATTATTTACAAGTTCAGAGAAAAGTTTGTTAAACAAAAACAGTGGGGATTGAGTATATAGATAGATAGATATATAGATAGGACAGGTTATAAATGTCTATCTATCTATCTATCTCTATGCTCAGGCCCAATCCCCATTTTGGGGGTAGCCGACTCAAGACAGAGCAAGAACAGGGAAAACACAAAAACAACATAAAACAAAAAATAAACACTGATAAAAAACACAAACTCACACACATCCAGGTCACCCAGGAGAAGACCCAGAGACCAGGGTTACCAAGGTCGCTCCAGCACTCCCCCGGCCCCTGACCACCCGGAGAGGTTCCGATCTCGGCAGGCAGACATGCAGCGGAGCCAAAGCCACAAGCCCTCCCACCACACTTCCAGGCACACCCTTCATATTAATCGTCTCCCCGGGCCAGGCGCCTGATGGACTATAATCTAGTCGAACTTGCGCCCGACCCCTTACTCCAAATGACCACGTGTTCACTCAACTATTCACAAGCATTCTCCATTCACTCCTGTCCACCACCACTTCCCCTGCCTGATCTATAGTCATTCCTCTATCATCCAAAGCCTTTCTTACACAGTCTCTCCATCTCAATGGGGGTCTTCCTGCCCTTCTATCTCCCCTTGTACCTGACTCACATATCTTTGTAAGCCTTTCATCTCCCATTCGTTCAACATGACCATACCAGCTCAGCACCCTTCTGTCCACTCTGGCTGACAAATGTTCCTGCTGCCCCACTCTCCTACATATCTCTTCATTCCTCAATCTGTCTCTACGAGTAACTCCACACATACTCCTCAAGCAGCTCATCTCCATCACATCCAGCCCTCTTTTCTCCTTTTTCTTCAGAGCCCATGTCTCAGCCCCATACATCACTGTTGGCACAACAATTCCTTGATACAGTGCACTTTTTACTTTCACTCTGAGATTTCTCGTCTTCCACATACTTCCCATTGCTCCGAAAACCTTCCTTCCTTCACACACTCTCTGTTTTACCTCCACTTCCATACCTCCACTCCTGCTTATCATTCCTCCTAGATATTTAAAACACTCTACTTGTTCCAATATTTCCCCATCCAGCCTCACATCTAGATTCACCCTATGCTCTCCCCTATTACACACCATTACTTTACTTTTATTGACATTCACCTTCAGTTTCCTCCTTCCACAAACCACACCAAACTCTTTGACTACCCGCTGCAGTTTCTCATCAGAATCCGCCACCAATGCCGTGTCATCAGCGAACAGCAACTGATTCAACTCCCAATCTCTACCATTCTTTCCTACTAAACCCAATCCTCTTCCCATAGTTCTCCTTTTCACCTCCCTCACCACACCATCCATAAACATATTAAACAGCCATGGTGACATTACACAACCCTGTCGCAAACCTACCTTTACCTCAAACCATTCACTCAACTCACCATTTCCTACTCTCACACATGCTCTGCTCCCTTCATAAAAACTCTTAACTGCTTCTAACAAATTTCCTCCTATTTCATAAATCCTTAACACCTTCCACATTGCTTCACGGTCCACACGATCATACGCTTTTTCCAAGTCCATAAAAGCCCAAAATATCTCCTTATGCTTCTCTAAATACTTCTCGCATAACTGTCTTCCTGCAAACATCTGATCCACGCACCCTCTTCCCCTCCTAAAACCGCACTGTTCTTCTCCTATTGCAACTTCCGTACACTTTATTATCCTCTCTATCAACACCCTGCCATACAGCTTTCCAACCACTGACAATAAACTAATACCTCTATAACTTGAACACTCCTGCCGATCTCCCTTCCCCTTGTACAACGGCACAATACATGCACTCTTCCAGTCTATTGGTACCATTGACACAGCAAAGCACACATTGAAAAGTCTCACCAACCAATCTATTATCACATCTCCACCCTTCTTTATACACTCCACAGCAATACCATCCAAACCTTTTGCTTTTCCCGCTCTCATTTGTTTCACTGCTTCTTTCACCTCATTTTCCTCAATCCTTTCATTCATTCCCTGCCACCTGGGTGGCCTGGGTAACCTATCTCCATCCACCTCTGCTTCAATCACTGCTTCTCTTCCATCTCTTGTATTTAACAAAAATTCAAAATACTCGGCATATCTTTTCCTCACTTCAACTGGTTCCACTAGTAATTCTCCATTTTCATCTTTCACTGACTCTTCCCTCTTTTGTCCTCCTTTCCTTACTTTATTTACCTCCTTCCAGAACATCTTCTTTCGTTCTTCAAAATTCTCACTCAGCCTTTGGCCCCACCTTTCGTTTGCATCTTTTTTCGCTTCTCTAATTTTCCGTTTTGCCTCTCTCCTTTTCTCCTTGTACCTCTCCCATACCTCAACACTACCATCCTGTAAAACCCTCTCAAAACACTGTCTCTTCTCCTCAACTGCCTTTCTCACCGTATCATTCCACCACTCGCTTCCCTTCCTGATACCTCTGCCTCCTAATTTCCTTTTGCAGCATACTACCTCTGCACTTGCTTTCACTCCTTCCTTTAAAAATGTGAAAACAATTAAATCCTTATGTACAGTGCTAATGTAGAACCTCTTCATCTATTTATTTCCAGTCAGTTGCGCGTTGTATACATGTTGAGGCCAAACATTTTGTTATAATCCTTGTTGTCAAACCCATTATGTATTTTAAAAACTTTATTGAGGTGACCTCGTTGTCTACGCGTTCTAGCGAAAAGAGAGGTCTGGACCAGTTTTCTTACTTCGAGCTTCTAATCGATAGAATATAATTATGTTGTAGCTCTAACTTGGACGAAGAGAGAGAGAGAGAGAGAGGTGTGTGTGTGTGGGGGGGGGGGGGGGGGGGGGGGAGGGGGGAGGGAGGGAGGGATGACATGTGATGAATATACTGGGTGTCCCGAAATAGACTTGCCAACTCCAGGATTAGGTTAGGAAATAATTTTAAGCCTAAAATGTTCTATAAGCAAGATCTCAAATTTTGCTTCCTTGTTGAAAATGCCATTTTCTAAAGTACCGGTACTGTATTTCCCCATAAAGTTGTCTTAGAGCTTATCACACCATCTAGCTGCAAGTATTTTACAATGTTATGATGTAGATATTTCAGTTATGTAAGTTGCAAAATTATTATAGATATATTAGCACACTTTGGAGTTGCTGGAAACTATTTGACATGGAAGAGTTCATAACAGCGATGTGGGATAGGACACTATACAAAACATTCAATAACTCTTAAATGGTCGAGATTTACATTTTTTGTTATAAAGTATTTTATGCTCAGAATCATCTATTATTGTTGTTGTTGTTGTTGTTGTAGTTCCCCAGACTGTCTGGCCGAACAGTCCCGAGTCTGGTAGACCGAAGCCGCTCCAGATGCGATGAAATCTGTCTCTGAGAGGGCAGCAGGTGAGGGGATCATCAGCCCACGGGTTGCACCCCCGGGCCAATCCCCCCACCATCCGCAGCCCCCCTTGCAGTGCCACCCAATCGGGTGATCTCGCCAGCACCTAGAAGGAAAAATAGTACAGAAAAAGAGACAGACAGAAATGGCTATAGTTTGGTTGAGGATGCCAAACCTCACTCTGGATAGGACCAGCCCTCAACCGAGGGCAACCTTCATATCCAGAAGTTTGTCACGTCTATTTCGGGATACCATATATATATATATATTATATATATATATATATATATATATATATATATATATATATATATATATATATATATATACAGTATATATATATGAGAGAGAGAGAGAGGTAGGGAGGGAGGTGTAGAACTATGTGAACAAGCCGAGACCGGTATGTGTTGGTCTGAAGGCATGTATGTGTGTGTGTGTGTGTGTGTGTGATTAATGGTAGTGGGCGGTACTGTATATACACTATATAGGCTATAACACTACTTTGGGGGGTCTGGTGGGTGAACATGTTATTGTTTATATGGAGTCTGTTATTAATACTCGCTCTCGCGCGCTCTCTCTCTCTCTCTCCCTCAGTACAGTACCACCTACTGTATATGTATATATAAGTTTATTATATATATATATATATATATATATATATATATATATATATATATATATATATATATATATATATATATATATATATACCTGTATATGTTCACATATTCATATCTCTACTGTACAATTAAATTGGTCTAACCAAGGTAGACACTATATAAATGCAGCATTCAATGTTATCTTGAGTATGGTGAAGACTGAAACATTTTACACCAAGTGGTTCAGGCTTGTTGGTGAAAATTACAGGATAGTTTTGGTACCTACTAGGGATAACATTGATAGTTTTCGGCAATTTTGTGATGTTCACGTATTCATATCTCGGCATTGAAATGGTTTTACCTGAATATATTATATAACCTAATTAATTTATTTCACTGCCAACACCAAACATTTCATAATGAAATTATTGAAAGCATGTGATCCTCCCGGGATTCGAACCTGGGATACCACATACAAATCTTAAACACTCTAACCATTACACCACGAAGACAGTTAATCATAATGAAGCACTCACTGTTATTGAAATGGTGGGTGCAAAGGGAATGTCCCTCCCGAAAACTCTCCAGGCTTTGAGATGCCTGGCACGGGCTCGAACCCTGGTTAGGGACATGTATGTTTTTACCAGACCCGCGCGCTAACCGACTGTACTACCACAGACGTACAATAGGATAGTAACCTTAGTTCTCCTTGAAAGAACCAGGTGATAGTCTCGTGGTGATTCACGTGATGGGTTTATTAGACTTTGCCATCAACGACTATTTTACACTATCCCAGACGTCAACTCGGGTAGTACAGTATTGGGGTTGCAGGATTTTTCCGGGTACAGGGCATTACAGTTATCTTGAGAATGGAGAAGACTAGAACAATATACACCAAGTGGTTCAAGTTTGATGCTGAAAATACGAGGATACCTTTGGCCAGTGTCAAACGAAAGCCGAGTTCATTAATTTAGTGCATATTTATTTATACGTAGAGATAAAATGATGGTTTATAGTTCAAATTGTGTCTGTGGAAATTATAAAATGGCCAACACAATGCCATTCCATGTAAATTGTCTAGTATTCCTTCTCATATTCATTCAAGTCTTCAAAAAAAAAAATCCGGTTTGACACCCTGCCTTTGGCCTGTGTCACGTACGTATGTGGTTTTGTTTGAATGTTCAGCTGGCATATGACTTCAGCTTGTAAATACTCGTGCAACTATTGATAATTGATAATGGATTATTATTGATTACATTGATAATTGATTTATTTCACCATTGTAACCATTCTTATGTCACTGAACACTGGTTATGTGCATCAATTCGGACGGCCGAAATCTATCGATCGGGTAAGTTGGGCTGTGCCTGCAATACAAGTCAGCAAGTAGACGGACTGGGAGGGTATGCTGTTTGTTTTGTCTACTGCCCGCCTGACACGCAAAGTTATCTAAAGTGGGATTTAAAGCTTGAAATAGAGCCATTGACTCAAATGAGGCTTAGGAAGGAATTTTGGAAGTCAGAGGTTTTATTGAGATACACTTTACCCCCTTAGTTTCTTACAGGGCCTTCTAAAGCTGAATAAAAGCATCTTTTGATAGCTGAATGAAGTGGAAAAAGGAGTCCTAATACTAAAAGGCTTAAACTCCATGAACTCAATACACTAAAAGAACCTCTAGTATATTCGTGCACTAACGGCGACGTCTTCTATACTTGATTTCAGGTACATTTAGACGATTTTATGAAGCTTAGGAAGGATATATGGTAGCTAAAAGGATTAATTGAGTTAGTGTGTAGCCTTTTCATTGGTACACGTCCTTCCTAAGCTGAATAGAAGTCTAATAGTTACCAGAATATAATAAAAAGGACATCACCGGAACCGAATGAGTTAACTTCATAAACTCCACAAACTATATAAGCTCCACAAAATCCATAAATTATACAAACTCTATAATTCTGCCGACCGAAGATGATGAGTGACTTGAGATAAATTGCAGGATACGTTTTATCCAGGGAGATATTATGGGGTCCTTGTATTTCATTGTTGGGAAGTTGCTGGGGTTGCAAGTCTATCATTGGTTTGCGTGTCCACGACAGACAAGTGCAATGTTATCTCCTTTGCTTTATCTCACGTCGTTCGTGTGTGTGGGTGTGTGTCTTTATATATATATATATATATATATATATATATATATATATATATATATATATATATATATATATATATATATATATATATATATATATATATATATATATCAGTGGGGTTCGAACCGTCGACCGTAAGGACGATTGGCTCACGTGTATATCACGTGGTTGCGTTAATATACAGACCTCCAGCTCAATCAGTGCAAACTGACCGAGAAATTTACGAACAAATTGCAGATGTAAGTAACTCACAAGATACCGTAATTTTTGGCGACTTTAATTTACCTGTGACCAAGTGGGGCGATACTCTTACTTCACACTCCGGACATGACTTGTATACGAACTTGCAAGAGAGTTCGCTTTATCAATTTGTTCGAATGCCGACCCGTGGTAATAACGTTCTTGACATTGTACTTGCAACAAAAGAAGAATTGATAGAGAATTTGAATGTTGGTGATGAATTCAGTAACAGCGACCATCGTACGATAACTTTCACTTTAAAGTTTACTAGTAACGAACCAAATAGTAGCATCGAAAAAGTCCCTAATTTCAAGAAAGCAAACTTCCATAAACTTAGAGCTATGTTTAAAGAAACTGACTGGAGCTTTTTAATTAACAATAACGACATAAATACATCTTGGAAGTTATTCGAAACCACTTACCTAAAAGCAGTGCAAGACTGCATACCATCGAAAATACGGCGTCCAGGCCATAATAATAAGCCCAAATGGTGGAATAAAGATATTTCAAACTGCCTGCTTGCTAAAAATGTGCTAATGATAGATTAAAATCCTCACAAAATGACGAAGAACGGGTGAAATTTGTAGAGCTACGACGCAAAGCCAAAAAGTTAATTAAGCAAAGTAAAAAGACCTTAGAGTTACATATTGCGAATCAAAGTAAAACAAACCCGAAAGAATTCTATAGTTATATCAGAAAGAAAAAAGTAGTTACTTCAACTGTTGGACCGTTAGTCGATGAAAAAGGAGAATACACCAAAGACGAAGTACAAATGAGTAATGCCCTCAATACCTTCTTTGCATCAGTTTTTACAACAGAAGACCTCAGTGATATCCCTACACCATCGCCGATTCAGATTGATAATTCAGATGTTCTAAGCAATATCACCGTTACAGAGAGAGAAGTATTGAATTGTTTAGATAAACTCAAGGTAAATAAAACGCCAGGACCTGATACAATCTCGCCTAGAGTTCTAAAGGAAGCTAAGAATGAGCTCTCCAAACCACTGACATTACTATTCAATAAATCCTTGCAGTCTGGAACTATGCCTGATCAGTGGAAGCTAGCCAACGTAACACCGATATTCAAAAAAGGCAGCAAATCCCTACCCAGTAACTATCGTCCAATTAGCTTAACCTCAGTTGTATGTAAAATGCTAGAAACGGTAATACGAGACAGACTCGTAAATCACTTAGAGGAAAATAACATACTTAAAGATACTCAACACGGCTTTCGTAAAAAACGTTCCTGTTTAACAAACCTCTTAGATTTCTTCCACGATATCCTCAACCTCTACGATGAGAGTAAAGCTGTAGATATTATATACCTTGATTTTCAAAAGGCCTTTGACAAAGTTCCCCACAAACGTTTACTGCTAAAACTAAAAGTGCATGGAATACAAGACGGTGTGTTGAAATGGATAGAAAATTGGCTCAGCAACAGAAAGCAAAGGGTAGTCATAAACGGTAAGGCATCTAAATGGACCAATGTAAGTAGCGGGGTACCCCAGGGATCGGTACTAGGACCAATTCTCTTTCTAATTTACATCAACGACATAGATGAGGGTCTCACCTGCACAATCTCAAAATTTGCTGACGATACAAAAATTGCAAATAGCGTACTCTCAAAAGAACAAGTTGACGATATGCAACACAATCTAGATAAATTGTCATGTTGGGCCCAAATTTGGCAAATGAGTTTCAATGCGGATAAATGTAAAGTACTACATGTCGGATACCTAAATGAGAAAGCAAACTAATTCGATGAATGGCACTCAGCTTAAGAATGTAAACAGAGAAACTGATCTGGGAGTAACAATATCGAGTAACCTAAAACCGAGTCAACAATGTTCAGAAGTTGTTAAGAAGGCAAACAAAATAATTGGCTTTATAGGCAGGTCATTTGAGCATAAATCCAAAGAAGTTATCCTAACCCTTTACAATTCCTTAGTCCGCCCTCTTCTGGAATACTGCGTTCAATCCTGGTGCCCTTATTACCAAAAAGATATAAACAAGCTAGAACGAGTTCAACGTAGAGTTACCAAAATGATACCTAGCCTAAAGAACAAACCATACGAAGAGCGTCTTAGAGAATTAAATCTATTTCCTTTAACCCAGCGCAGATTAAGAGGCGACTTAATTCAAGTGTTCAAAATCATCAAAGGCATCGACAATATGAACTGTAGTAAGTACTTCACTATCGACCAATCTAATTACACGCGGGGAAACGGTTGCAAAATTATTGGTAAATCTTTTAACTCGCACGAATCTAAGAATTTCTTCTTCAATCGAGTTTGTCAACTTGTGGAATGGGCTTCCCCGAGACGTTATAGACTGCAGCACCGTTGATTCATTTAAATTCCGCCTAGACAAATATCTCGCATCAAACCCGCGACTGACTGCGTTTGTAAATGAATAACTTTATCCTCCCCTCAGTTACTAACCCATATGTCCCCTACTAACTTCCTAGTCCTGCCACGTTAGTGGC
This sequence comes from Paralithodes platypus, assembly GCA_032716605.1. Classification (NCBI taxonomy): domain Eukaryota; kingdom Metazoa; phylum Arthropoda; class Malacostraca; order Decapoda; family Lithodidae; genus Paralithodes; species Paralithodes platypus. Next base: position 32,933,617 of record CM064577.1, on the reverse strand, counting down.
AGGGCAGTAGTTCCCTTTCCAATGTTCCCTTACCCACTCTAAACCACTGTTTGGACACTTGATCCTCAGTGTTTTGGAGGACAAGCAACCTAGAAGGGTCACTAGACCTGTTGTTGCTTGATTTCCTTTGTACTCCTTTGTACTCCTTTGTACTCCTTTGTATTTGTGATATATGCTTAATATATATATATATATACTGTAGGCCATACATATTTGATTTTTAAGGAAGTCTGGGAAAGCGTTGTTGTTAGATTTGTCTTAGCCTAGGGAACAAACTAAAATACATTGCTCAAAATTAAAAAAAAAAAAAAAAAGTCAGATCCTCAATAATAATTAAGTAAGCTATCCTAATAACCCACACGACGTCGGACCAAATACTGTTAAGGGTCACCGCTGGCATAATCAAGGAGGACGGTATGCAGCAGGTTATAAACAACACCTTTTCAATAAAGCTGGCTAAGTAAGTTTAGATTCTGGGACTCTACACTCATAGGTTCACGGGAGAAGATATTGCCTTTGCTTTTATCTCCATTACTTCAGCTGGTGTGGCACCGATCTAACGTATACAGAAAGGCGACCACTGGTAAATTAACTCTGAAACGTTGACAGAATGAATATACCTACCTACCTACCTACCTACCTACCTCTACCTCTCTCTCCTCTCTCTCTCTCTCTCTCTCTCTCTCTCTCTCTCTCTCATAAAAATATATGCTTTAAACATAAGAATATAATGTGATTCAAAATCTTTGTAGAGTCCCAACTATTTGTTATTCTTGTATTCCACTAAGTAGCAACTGTTTTTTATTAGAATTATGGCCGGACAGCCTTGGAAAGATCACAAGGTTTGCTCAGGCTGTGTACCAGTGCAACTATAATTTACTGTACATGCCGACACTATATTCAACCCTTCTTCCCATTCCTTCTGTTCAATACGACCATCTTGAGACACGCCTTCTTAGTTATTATTTCCTTCCACTTTCCCTTACTGACGTGTTTGCTATCTCTGCTAGAATGATGTCCTGACCACTTTGCTGGGATCATAAGGTCTGTGTGGCCAGTGTATCTATGTAAATCTACTACCCACAGATTCAAATCCCAACCTCCCCCATCGCTCTCTCTCTCTCTCTTATTATTAGTGTCCAGACTATAAATAGTCTTCACTCTCACACATACATACACACACACACACACACACAGGACTGAGAGAGAGTGTGTGTGTGTATGTGTATGTATGTGTGTGTGTGTGTGTGAGTGAAGACTATTTATAGTCTGGACACTAATAATAAGGGTATATAAACTCATCTACGTATATTGTTTACAAAAAAAAATTCAAGCCAATAATGATCCCAACTGCTATTATAAAACTATATCATAGGCTAATGAACTTCGGGAAAAAAATCATACAGCCATTTGTTAATTGAATTAGCCCCACGTCCGCACCTAGGATAATAACCCGTGGAAATGACTTGGCTTTGACTTTTACATAACTATCTATCTATCTATCTATATATAATATATATATATATATATATATATATATATATATATATATACAGTATATATGTATATATATATATATATATATATATATATATACAGTATATATATATATATATATATATATATATATACCTGTATATATATATTTTGTTTTTCCTGTCCACGTAATTATTTACAATTAATTTAATAATGTATTTATTATGCCCATATGAATAGGGAGAGTCACTCTCATACATAATTGAATTAAATTAAATACATCTAGGTTGCGTATATATTACTCTTCTTCATCCAATAAGACCATTCCCATTAACTCCAACTATTTACAGACAAATTTATTCAGCTTTCGAACATCTTTGATATTCAAATAAATACAAAATGCAAGCGAATACACCTATTATTATATTTGTTAGGTCTCTCACTCTCTCTCTCTCTCTCTCTCTCTCTCTCTCTCTCTCTCTCTCTCTCTCTCTCGTGAAAGAGGAGAGAGGGTCAAAATTAATTATGGACGAAACATATCCTAATGGCTAACTCAATCCCTCTTGCCGCATTGAGTTTCCCCTTATTAATATTGCATTTGTTCCATATATAAATATAATATTTCGATATAATATTTTAATTATTTTGTTTTACCATGTATTCAATATAATATATGACTTGTTTATCTCCACCATTATAACACACACACACCTTACTTAACTTGTATAATTAATACCTCCATAGTCACTGGTGTGTTTCCTACTGCCTGGAAGCATGCAATAGTGGTGCCCGTCTATAAAAGTGGAGACGTGGACAATGTCAGCAATTTCCGACCAATTTCACTGCTTTCCGTATTTTCCAAAATACTGGAAAAAATAATCGCCAATCAACTCACTCAATACTTAGAATCAAGAAACCTCTTATCATACAGTCAACATGGATTTAGGCCTAGATTGTCAACTGAGACTGTTCAATTGCAGATGTAAGTAACTCACAAGATACCGTAATTTTTGGCGACTTTAATTTACCTGTGACCAAGTGGGGCGATACTCTTACTTCACACTCCGGACATGACTTGTATACGAACTTGCAAGAGAGTTCGCTTTATCAATTTGTTCGAATGCCGACCCGTGGTAATAACGTTCTTGACATTGTACTTGCAACAAAAGAAGAATTGATAGAGAATTTGAATGTTGGTGATGAATTCAGTAACAGCGACCATCGTACGATAACTTTCACTTTAAAGTTTACTAGTAACGAACCAAATAGTAGCATCGAAAAAGTCCCTAATTTCAAGAAAGCAAACTTCCATAAACTTAGAGCTATGTTTAAAGAAACTGACTGGAGCTTTTTAATTAACAATAACGACATAAATACATCTTGGAAGTTATTCGAAACGACTTACCTAAAAGCAGTGCAAGACTGCATACCATCGAAAATACGGCGTCCAGGCCATAATAATAAGCCCAAATGGTGGAATAAAGATATTTCAAACTGCCTGCTTGCTAAAAAATTTGCTAATGATAGATTAAAATCCTCACAAAATGACGAAGAACGGGTGAAATTTGTAGAGCTACGACGCAAAGCCAAAAAGTTAATTAAGCAAAGTAAAAAGACCTTAGAGTTACATATTGCGAATCAAAGTAAAACAAACCCGAAAGAATTCTATAGTTATATCAGAAAGAAAAAAGTAGTTACTTCAACTGTTGGACCGTTAGTCGATGAAAAAGGAGAATACACCAAAGACGAAGTACAAATGAGTAATGCCCTCAATACCTTCTTTGCATCAGTTTTTACAACAGAAGACCTCAGTGATATCCCTACACCATCGCCGATTCAGATTGATAATTCAGATGTTCTAAGCAATATCTCCGTTACAGAGAGAGAAGTATTGAATTGTTTAGATAAACTCAAGGTAAATAAAACGCCAGGACCTGATACAATCTCGCCTAGAGTTCTAAAGGAAGCTAAGAATGAGCTCTCCAAACCACTGACATTACTATTTAATAAATCCTTGCAGTCTGGAACTATGCCTGATCAGTGGAAGCTAGCCAACGTAACACCGATATTCAAAAAAGGCAGCAAATCCCTACCCAGTAACTATCGTCCAATTAGCTTAACCTCAGTTGTATGTAAAATGCTAGAAACGGTCATACGAGACAGACTCGTAAATCACTTAGAGGAAAATAACATACTTAAAGATACTCAACACGGCTTTCGTAAAAAACGTTCCTGTTTAACAAACCTCTTAGACTTCTTCCACGATATCCTCAACCTCTACGATGAGAGTAAAGCTGTAGATATTATATACCTTGATTTTCAAAAGGCCTTTGACAAAGTTCCCCACAAACGTTTACTGCTAAAACTAAAAGCGCATGGAATACAAGACGGTGTGTTGAAATGGATAGAAAATTGGCTCAGCAACAGAAAGCAAAGGGTAGTCATAAACGGTAAGGCATCTAAATGGACCAATGTAAGTAGCGGGGTACCCCAGGGATCGGTACTAGGACCAATTCTCTTTCTAATTTACATCAACGACATAGATGAGGGTCTCACCTGCACAATCTCAAAATTTGCTGACGATACAAAAATTGCAAATAGCGTACTCTCAAAAGAACAAGTTGACGATATGCAACACAATCTAGATAAATTGTCATGTTGGGCCCAAATTTGGCAAATGAGTTTCAATGCGGATAAATGTAAAGTACTACATGTCGGATACCTAAATGAGAAAGCAAACTATTCGATGAATGGCACTCAGCTTAAGAATGTAAACAGAGAAACTGATCTGGGAGTAACAATATCGAGTAACCTAAAACCGAGTCAACAATGTTCAGAAGTTGTTAAGAAGGCAAACAAAATAATTGGCTTTATAGGCAGGTCATTTGAGCATAAATCCAAAGAAGTTATCCTAACCCTTTACAATTCCTTAGTCCGCCCTCTTCTGGAATACTGCGTTCAATCCTGGTGCCCTTATTACCAAAAAGATATAAACAAGCTAGAACGAGTTCAACGTAGAGTTACCAAAATGATACCTAGCCTAAAGAACAAACCATACGAAGAGCGTCTTAGAGAATTAAATCTATTTCCTTTAACCCAGCGCAGATTAAGAGGCGACTTAATTCAAGTGTTCAAAATCATCAAAGGCATCGACAATATGAACTGTAGTAAGTACTTCACTATCGACCAATCTAATTACACGCGGGGAAACGGTTGCAAAATTATTGGTAAATCTTTTAACTCGCACGAATCTAAGAATTTCTTCTTCAATCGAGTTGTCAACTTGTGGAATGGGCTTCCCCGAGACGTTATAGACTGCAGCACCGTTGATTCATTTAAATTCCGCCTAGACAAATATCTCGCATCAAACCCGCGACTGACTGCGTTTGTAAATGAATAACTTTATCCTCCCCTCAGTTACTAACCCATATGTCCCCTACTAACTTCCTAGTCCTGCCACGTTAGTGGCAGGGCAGTAGTTCCCTTTCCAATGTTCCCTTACCCACTCTAAACCACTGTTTGGACACTTGATCCTCAGTGTTTTGGAGGACAAGCAACCTAGAAGGGTCACTAGACCTGTTGTTGCTTGATTTCCTTTGTACTCCTTTGTACTCCTTTGTACTGTCATTACAGATGCAATTTACAATAATGTGGACCATAAGAAAATATCTCTGCTTACTCTATGCGACCTATCAAAAGCCTTTGATAGTGCCAACCATAAAATTCGTCTAAGTATATTCTCAAGCTAAACATTGATTCATTCTGGTTTGACAGTTACTTAAGTAATCGAACTCAGTCTGTCCGAATAAATAATTATACTTCTAATAAAGAGGACATTACATATGGAGTCCCTCAAGGTTCAATCCTGGGCCCAATTTGATTTAATATTTTTGTTAATGACTAATTTGAAAGCTTTGAGAACGGTGTATTGGTCCAGTATGCTGATGATACTCAGTTTCTGTGTACCGGTAATGCAGATGAAGTTGCTAGTATCATTCGCAATACCGAAGAAGCATTACTGAGAGTCAAGAATTATTTCCTAAGCAATGGTCTAATGCTAAACTCCAGTAAAACTCAATGCATTTTCATTGGTAACAGACAACTGTTGTCATACATCCCCCCTAATGTAGTTATCAATATTGATGGGGATACTATAACTCCAAGTAATCATGTTAAAAATTTAGGCGAGTACATTGATCGATTTATGCTCTTCGACAAATATGCTAATGAATTATCTAAGAAAGTTGTTGGTACACTAATGTTTATTAATCGCATAAGTGCCAGTCTAGATAAACCTTCTCGAATAATCGTTGTACAATCCCTAGTACTGAGTATAATAAACTGCTGCATCCGGGTATGGGCCACAACAAATGTAACAATAACTAGCGGTGTACAGAAATTACAGAATTTTGCAGCCAAAGTAGCCATAGGTGGTGCAAAGAAGTACGATCACGTAACACCGATAATTAAAGAACTTGGGTGGTTAAGAATCAAAGAAAATTATAGGTTGGACACATGTACTGCTGTTTTAAAGGTGCTAAACGGTTTCTATCCAACATGGTTTAAGACATTTCCTACTGTAATTGACATAACCAATAGTACAACCAGACAACAAAATTGTCTCTATGTACCTAGAACTAGAACAGATGCTGGAGCTAGATGTATGAATGTCATAGGACCAAAAATGTGGAACAACCTGTCTTCTAACATTACAGATGCTTATACTGTATCTGACTTTAAAGGTAAACTTATAAACCTCCTTCCACACCCTATAAACTCTGGTGTTCCTCAGGGCTCTGTCCTATCTCCTATTCTCTTTCTAATTTTTATAAATGATCTCCTTAACTGTACCTTAATTTCCATCCATTCATACGCAGACGACTCAACCTTACACTACTCCATTAGTTTTTCAGAACGCCCCAGCCAGCAATCCCTTAACGACAAACGTAATGAAGCCATAGAACTCTTAAATTCTGATCTAAATACTATCTCCAATTGGGCCAGAGAAAACCTTGTTACCTTTAATGCTTCCAAAACCCAATTTCTTCATCTATCTACCCATCAGGATCTCCCAGCGGACTATCCCTTATTCTTCAACAATACAAAAATCAATCTTTCATCTTCTCTCAATATTCTTGGTGTCTCTTTTTCTTCTGCTCTCATTTGGAAGGACCACATTACCAGTTGTGACGCTTCTGCATAGTAGCCACGTGCGGGCATGCGCGCGCGCCGGCTGCCCAGCCGTTTAGAAACCGGCTGGTGGCAGCCGCCCGGCAGGCTTTTCCTTAGTATATATCCTACGACAATGTAACTAATGTCTGGGATATTCTTATGTTGTTTCACAGCTTGTAGCTGCCCTTATTCTTAACCAACGCATCTTAGTATATTTTATTCTCGATAGTTGATTGTTTCATTATAATATATAAGATGTAAGTCTAGTGAGAGCGGGAAGAGACGAGCGGGAGAGAGAGACCGGCTTGGGACGTTGCTTCGCTTGCTTAGCTTGGGACGAGCCTGAAGCGCTGCCACATGCATTTGATTGCAACGTTAGGCTTAGTTTCGACTCACGCACGGGGTAGAGGATTTTGACCCGGCAACTGTGTTGAGTGTTGCCGAGCCTGGGATGTATTCTGCATGCCTAGGGCGGGGTCCAGACAGATTAAAGACTCAGAGCTCACCTCATTGTCGTACCCTTCGGACCCCCTTGATATCTATCCCTCTCCACCCTACTTAGAAACATTCTCTCTTACTTTGTATACCTTCTTTCCACTACTTCACCAATCTATTAATTATCCCATCCCCTTGATAGACCTTATAATCTATTATTGTATTAACGACGAGCTCTCAGATAACTAGATAGGATTTTGGGCCTTATGCAGAGACATAATTGTTAATGAGACCTAGGAAGCTTTTTTGTTGTCTCATATTTGGTGGTTTCATGCTTGCTAGTGTGTTCTTGTGTCAGGTTAGCAGGGGCTAGACCGGAGGGGAGGCTTTTTGCGATCCTTTAAGTAAAGTCTGCTGGTGCGAGTCCTGTGGACCCGCACGACTTTACTAGGATACCCGTGGGAGTCTGGGGGCATTTTCTTGTCTGTGTCCCTGTGTGTCTAGTGTTGTGTTGTGTGAGGGCCCTTGCCTAGTCCACTCAGCACTGCGCTAGCACGTCTTGCTTTTGTTTTAGGGTCGCCAGGAGAGAGTCAGATACTTGCGATCTGAGTCTCTCAAGAGAGCACCCTTTCAATTAGAGTAATTTGGCGCACAGACCTGGGAACGTCCCTAGGCTAGAGCAGGTGGCTCAGCCCGGGTATCCGAAGCCTATATCCTTCCGGCTAGACCTCTGCCACCTGGCAGATTAACAGCTAGGGTTTATTATCTCTGTATGTTCGTTATTGTGCCACAGTTTACCGTTTTTGTGAGCATTGTGAGTCAGGGTGTGGCTTAGAGACTCTGTCCGAGCAGGCTTGCCTGACTAAGAGTGAGAAGCACACCTGTATGTGGTTATGTTGCGAGTTGCTGCCTTTATTTAATTATACCTATGCCATTATACACTGTATGTCCTATCACTAGTATTTATTCCTGCTTATGAGTTAAGAGTTCTCTAAATCCGTAACGTACTTTCTTTGCTAAGCATCAGATCCTACAGTAGCCTCATGCAGTTTAGAAACCCGCATCTTGTCTACCTGTACGATGTTTTGAGGACTGTTTGCTTTCACCTTCTTTCACGCAGGGGTGATTAGTTGTATTAATTAACGTAACGTTAAATGTACTTTCTTCTAGTGTGTTATTAAATTGTTTCTGCAATTTAATTCCGTTATCTATCTTTTCCTTGAAGCTTTAAGTCAACTTAATTGTGTGATCTTTTATATAGCCTGCTTGACTATCAGCAGTCTATAGTGCGTGCACCCTGTAGCCGAGTCATAGGATACCTTGTTGTCCAGGCAGGACTCTTGACGGTTTAGGGTGGTTTGTTGCATGGGTTTATAGATAAGGTTTGGATCTAGCGTTTTCCGTTGTTGCTTGTTGCCACATACCTAGTCCAATAGAAAGAGCCCAGTGTTTATATATCCCAGGACGTAACAAATGGCGACCTTGCATAGGATTTACTGAACAGAGGAATATAGTGGTCATTTGTTTTGAGATTCCTTATGATTAAAGGAATACAGTGGACATAGATTTTTTTTTTTTAGGAGCAACCAATATAACACATTAAAGACTTTAAATAACATTAGTATATACATACTTGCATAGGAGATAAGGCACATTCTATAACCGTGATAATTACTGCAGTACACAAACATGTCTAATACATCAGAACACAGTGATGGGTCAGGATACGGGCTCGGAGGGAGAAAGACCTGTGGAGTGGCTAGTCGATAGCGAGGAGGGTGCTAGAAGATTTTTAGAGGTGCCCCTTACTGCTGCCAGGGTGTTGAAGCTGAATAAGTATGGCTTAAAGTGTGTGGCACGTCTTCTAGTCCATGAGCCAAGACCCGAATTTTGGGATATCGGTACCACCCGGGGTGACTAATTCTCTTAGGTGTTTTTAGCTTGCTACATGTCTCTAGTTTATGTTTTGATATGATAGCCCTTGCACATTGGTAGCTTAATGGTCGTTATCACTTCTTGAATAGACATACCCTACCGAAAATTCCGAAATTTTTTAAAATGTCAAATTTGGGGACAGGAATGCCTAAATGTCAACAAAATGCATATAGTAATTGTCACATTTAATACAAGTCCTGTAAATACACACTAAGCATGCCATGGGCTTGTACATACTATTATGGCAAATTACTACTCCTAAATATCATCTACGTCAGACTCGGAATCTGACTGTTGTGCCACCGGCTCTTCTTCAATAGCCTTGTTCTGACATGTCTGTAACCTGCACATGTCCGTGCATTTTAGACCATTGCTGAGGCAAGTACACTTAGGGAGTTCGCATGACCGCACACACTTGCAAGACAGTAGCTGCATAACAGCATCTGGTGCTGGTGAGCCTCGCATCCAGTTGACGGCAAGCTTACCGTCCTCATCTGTCATCCAACCGCAGTCTGTTGGGTTCGCAACAAATGGCTGGCTCTGAAGACTTCTCCTCCAGATCGCAGCCTGGTAGTTTGCACGCAGTGCATGCATGAAGAGGCAGTCCTCACAAGGAGGGAGTTGACTTGACTCTACCTCTCCACGTCTTGCACAGAACAGCTCATACCGAAGCTTGTTTACCTTAGTTGTGTGGGTAGATGGTAGGTACATGTGGCAGGTGATTTCCTGTAGCTTCTCAAAGAGTTCAGGAGACACTTCCCATGAGCGTCCAAGTTCGTGAAAAGCATGCTGGTATGTCTTGTCCATCTTCACCTGCTTGAGTGTCGTCATCTTCCCTCGGCCAGCGAATGCACTGACGGTATCACAGCCTGTAAAGGCATGCATACCAATCAATGAATCACACACGCTGCCTCCCAGTGTGCGGCTCAGTGTGGTGATATCCAGGAATCTTGTCCGGTTCTTCGTCCCGCACTTCTGGAACAGATGGGATGGGATCTTGTGGCACATGCCAAGACACAACACCATGACGTCTGTATCTTCTGCAGTGATGATGACAGACTTGTTCCCAGATTCTGCTGCATGAAGTGCATGGAGAAGAAGGCGTGTGTCTGCTTCTTCTTGAGTTGACTTAAGCTCAGGAGCCTCTTCCCACTGCTCTTTGGTGATCTTGAAGCAGCGCTGCTCACATGTGACATACAGCTCCTTGTCCTTGAGCTTCTCCCTGTGCTGTGGTGCCTTCCATTCTTCTACCAAGAACTTGATAAGACTTGCCTTGTTGGAGGAACTACCGAGTAACTTTCTCCACTGCTGGATGTTGTGCCCAGGTTGAATGTTCTTGAAATGAATTCCTGTGCCTGCACTTCTTTTGGCTCGTTCTGCATCCTTGATGGATGTCTCCTTGTAGATATCAAACACAACATCAATGCGCCTGCTCTTAGCACCTTCATGAACAGCGTGACTCAGTGCTGTACCTGCAAGCTGTGAAAAAGTTTTGTCGTTTCCCTTCAGTTTGTGGACCAGGCTCATCCCATCAATTATGGTAGCAGAGGGCTCGGGTATCACTTCTGCAGGAGAAACATTCCTCTCTAACTCCTTTGCGAGGGCAGCCTTGTTGGTCTTGCGGAGAGACCCATCACCGCTGGCAAGTGCCCAAGGCAAAGGCCCCAGGGGATGAGCCAAGACATCACTCATTTTGAGCTTTCTGTTCTCGGCAACAAGGATCATCTGGCCAAATAGGTTCCTGTCAGCCTTTAAGATAACCTCCTTGGCATGGTCTTGTGAGCGTGGCTTCATTCTGATGTTAGTGAACGTTCTCAGTTTCGTCTTCGTCATCGTGTCATGAAACTGTATAGTTGGCGTATCGATCTCCAGGCGCTCTTCCTTGAAGGCTTGATATGCATCCTCTCCTATTCTGTAGGCCCCTAGAAGGTCTTTGACAACTTCTGGTGGTGCCATAGTCGCAGTTGACAAACTGACAAGATCTTCTTGCTCTGCGTTGAAGGGGTTCAACCAGCTGGTCTCCATCAGTTGAACTAAAGATTGGACATCGGCCTCATCTCTTCTAATCCTGGGCATCTGTAGGTCTGGGTGGCTGAAGTCAGTATACTTTTGGCCTACTACCATAGTCCTGAGCTGCCTTAAGTACCTGCTGCGATACTCCGATGTCAGGTAGTACCTGGCGACAGCTCCGCCTTTCAGGCTGAAGCCTTTTGTGCCCCCTGGTGTCTGGGTGTCTTTGTTGATCGTCTCTTCGATTGTCTGGTCCACAGGGATCCGTCCAAAGGGATTCTTGCTACCGATCTGGACCGAAAAGCCACCTTGCATGAAGTGTTCATGGACCTCTGGGTGTTCAATGGGCAGTCGAGACATCAAGGCATAGTAGTAGGTTAGAAACCGGGCATAGTTCACTTTGTCATAGGCAAAACACCACGGTATCATCTGTCGGATTGCTCCTAGGTGGAGCATCCAGTTGCCTTCTCTGGAGGCTCGAATTAAGTCCAGCATGATCTCAATCATGTCCAGGTATGACATCCAGAATGCTGAGAGGTTGTGTTCATCTCTGAGGGTCTCAAGATAAACTTGGAAAAGCTTCATGATATGTGTGCATGATTCACTCTCCATCAGCTCTTGAAAGAGTCCCTGAGACACATTGCTGTGAAAGCTGTTGATGTCCTTCAGTGTTTCATCTAGATGGTGTATGTCCCTTGAATGGTTTTCTTCTAGCCATGAAAGGAAGCCTCATGCAAGCCTCATCAGTGCTTCATACACGAGCTTGTGTAGTCTCACTGCTCTGTTGTACCTCTTGCCGTTCATCACTCCTGACACTGATCCTTCTGCGATGATACCTGATTCCACACACAGATCTCTAAGACCTGCATCTTGAAACCTCTTTCCTATGGTGGAGATGAGATTACAGATTGTGTGGAAGACGCCCATCCTGATGATAATGTTCTTGAACTTCTCTTGTTTCCAGATAACTTCGGCAGCTTTGGCATAGAGTGCTTGATCAAACACGCACACAATCTTGTTAAGCTGTAAGGACTGCATGATAGCATGCGTTTGTTCCAAGATTTCATTAACGGTGGACATTTCTGTTGCGGGAGCATTGATAGTGGGCAGGTAGCTTACAGTGTCCTGAACCACTGCAATGTCTCTGCGCATTTTGATGTTGAACCCAGTCCAACTGCTGATGGACTGGTCCTCATGGTCTGACATTCGAGTAAGAAGCCAGATATGGTTCTTTGTCTTTGAATCCTGGACTTCCTTGGTAGTGTCGACATACGCAGTCTCAATCCTAGGTGGCCCTGCCCGCCGCCCAACATTGTATATTGGCAGCATTGATGATGTCTGAGTGATGCTTATTATCTTGGACTTGGTAATCTCTGGCAGGACTTTCTCTGGCACAGAGCCTGCAACCTTGGACTGGACAGCAATGCCATTGACTCTATGAGAAGTACCTGCTCCACTTAGGGTCTCTTCAAGTCGGTCAATGTTATCCCAGGCCAGGGTTGTGAACACACCAGGGTAGATGTTTGCTGGCAGTGGAATGTCATCCTTTGAGCATTCCAGCTTCTGGATACAAAGGGCTGTATCGATCTCCTCAAACATTGAGTAAGACACACAGTGACCAAGACGATTCAGAGTTCGGATCAGTTCTGTGTTTCCTGTCAAAGACTTTACAGCATTGGTCAGCAGTACGTGCTTGGGTGGTTTTGTCTTGCCACTGGTAACAGCAAAGACCAAGTCACTGCCAAAGGAAGTGGCAAGACGTTGAGCTCTTTCAGAGGGAGTTTCACACTCACACTCTCCTGTCAGCAGGGTGTGCAGGAATTGAGTGACTGCTGCAGGAATGACATTCTGATCTGTATCGGGAGGCCATGGCTGACTCACATCTTGTTTATTGATCTCATTCCTCAGCTGCATTCCTGCTTTGGTTAAGACATCTTCAGAGTTAGCTGCTCTTGCTTCTTGCAGGTCTTTTGCCATTTTGTGTGCTTGCCGGGCAAGGTCGTCCATTGAGAGGCTGCGTGGATAGATTAGAAGCTTTCCTTTCTCATCTGGGACAAAGCGTAGTGATTCTCCAAACTCGGTTTCAATCTTTCGGCGAACATGTTTCTTTGTCGCTGGTTTCAGTTGGATAATACCACGGGACATCATGGATCTCTCAAGCCTAGATGTGAGGTTTGTCATAGGCAGTACCTCTGGGTTGGGGAATAATTTGGTCCTTATATACAAGCAGAGTTCCTCTTCGTAGCGTGCTTCCTCGCTTTCTTCCTGATTTTCACCTGCACCCGACCTGGCGGCCGCTGGGAAATCATCTTTTGTGAAGAGTTTGTAGCACGACTTGTGGTAGTGACCCTCTGCAGCAACAAGGTCTCTGCTAACTAAACCAAGGATTCTCTGGTTGAGTTTCCTTATTGCTGCTCTGCGAATCTTCTCATCTGCTCGTAGCTCAACACACTGTATGAGTGGCTCCCTTGTCTTTGTTGTTTTTATGTACTTGCTTGACTTCTCGCAGAAGATACATACTTTGGCATACACCCTGCTAGTACTAGGGGCATCCCTTGATGCCCTCCTCCTGGGGTCGACGCTTGCTGATTCTATCTTGACACCCTTGGCAAGGATAGAATCCAGTGACTTCTTCATTGTAAAGAGACTACGACATTTACGGTGATAATGTATGTGTGGTATTCCTCCTTCTTCAAGGCCCTTGGCTGCTTCCAGGACTGGATCATGCTGCCTGATTTCTGCAGCCCTGAGCAATGTGTTCCAGGAGTCCAAATCCTGTGGTGACACCAGAGCATCGCTGTCATCATCAGAGCAGTGGATGATACAGTCGATCCGTGCTCTCTTCCTCGCAGATGGTTCCATCCTGCCGTCAAACAGTCGACACACACCTGCAAAAAATATCACCATTAAACCATGAACAAACAAACACATTACATGGAAACCACTCTACATATGTTTGCTCCTTCCAATAATAAATTATCCCCAAAATATAACAAAAAATCCCCAAATATGAAATAAACCCCTAAATATGGAGAAACTTGAAATACACATCGGAATAATTCTTGTAGAGAATCAAATAAGCTACAAGAGCTGTTAGAATATATTTTTCAATGTTCCCCATATTTAAGGATTTATTCTAGATTTAGAGGAAAATACCCAAAATATAGAGTATATTCCGAAATATGAGGAAATTTGAAAAATACCTAGGAACAACTCTGGTAGAGAATATAATTCTACATAGGTGTTCAAAGTTTCGCGATGATTGTGTGATGGATTTTAAAGAAAATGAGGAAAACGCCGAGCGTCACGCTAAAAATCTTTATTTTTGGGTAGCGCCCCTATTGCATCAAAAAAATTAGACTAAGCTACCAGTGCGAGAAGGCTATCATATCTTAATGTACTTACAGTCACTCTATAAACATTTTAGTACCATTCGTGTTTAGTCACCCCAGGTGGTACCGATATCTGGCCTGGCTCATGGACTATTCAGGGTCACCAGGGTTTAAGTGGCATGAGGAAAGATCAGCTGAGGACTTTATATTGGATTTAGAAGGGAGAGACCTGGGTGGAGAGGCGACTGGGGGCCCCGGTCCCCAGCCCCCCCTCCACTCTACCCCCGTATCAAACATCAGGGTGCCTGGATTTAGTACATACCCCCAAGTTGATGGTCAATGGCAGCGTGGAATTCAATCACAGGGACCCTCCCCATTAAATGCACCTTCCCCTCCTCAAGGGTTGACTCCAGATTTGTTGTTTCGGCTTGAGATGGCCAAGGTTGAGGCCGCCGAAAGACAGGTTAGTGTGCAGGCTGAGGTTGCTAGAGCTCAGGCTGAGGTTGCTATACGAAAGGCTGAACTGCAGGCAGAGTCTACTAGGTATCGGGCTGACAGGGAGCTGGAGAGATCTCGAGTGGATACGGTAACAGGGCGAAATATTGGGGGAGGTAACAGACATCGGGACCAATCATTGTCGCACCTGCTTAAACTAGTTCCTGTGTTCGATGAATTAGGTGTGGCTGAGTTTTTTATGCGATTTGAGAAGAAGTGTCAGGAACACCAGTGGTCTCAGGAAAAGTAGGCAGCATTAGTTTCATCCAGACTCCTAGGAAAGGGGCTAAAAGCGTATGATGCACTACCTTTAGAATCCTGTGTAGTTTATGATGAGCTAAAGAAGGCTGTGCTACGGGCCTATGAGTTACAACCGGAAACTTACCACTTGAAGTTTCGGGGTGTTACTAAGGGCAAGGATAGTACCTTCCTAGAACACGCTCGGGACTTGTCTGATGCACTACGACATTGGCTGCGTTCTGAGAGGGCAGCTACTTTTGAGGAGTTGAGTGAGCTGGTTCTCTTGGAGCAGTTCTTTAAGTGCACAGGCGGAGACTTAACATTAAATATAAAGGAAAAAAATCCTAGAACTCTCCCGGAGGCAGGAGAAATGGCTGACCTCCGACTGTCATCAATTCGAGGGTGCGGAGCAGCAGCTAGGAGTGAGTCGGGTGCAAAGGATCGTACCCCTTCCCCTCCCAAGAATTTTGATACACATAAATACACAAAACCATCTAGCACTGACAATAAAACTGAACATAAACCAAATACCGTCCCGTATAAGAAGTCTAATGGTACCTCCCACTCCCAAGGGAAACCAAAGAGTAGAGTGCTTCGCATGTCACAAGGAGGGTCACTTTGCAAATGCTTGTCCGAACAAGCCACCAAACAAGGTTGTGTCATTGGCCCGCAGCATAGTGGTGTCGCCTATATCTTCCGAGTTTGCCAAGGGTAGTTCGTCAGAGGGTGGGACACAGCCTGTGTTCAAGAGTCCGGAAGGCTCGAACCCTGTCCGCGACGTCTTTGGGGGTCATAGAGGGCATGGTTTTGTGAGGTGGGCTGGCGAAAGGCGAGGAGTTAAGCTATTGCGTGATACGGGGGCTTCTCAGACCTTGTTAAAGAACTTTACTGGTAGACCGATTAACGCTGCTCGGGGGGTGGTAGTTCAGGGGATCAATGCTACGAAGTCCTACCCGCTGGTGCGGATGGAGCTGGAGGTGGGTGGTGTGGCGAAGGAGCTGGATGTAGGAATTGTAGAGAACTTGCCTGTTGGGGGCGTCGACCTCCTCCTCGGCAACGACTTTGCGGTGCCTGCTTCTATGGTTTCACCCTTGGTCGTTGCCGAGAAGGCGGCCGACGTTAGTAGGGAGGAACAGGAGTGGGTTGAGAAGTGTAGCGTACAAACCATGGCGTGTGTTGCGACGCGTTCTCAGACATCCGGAACCTTGCAGCCACCACCTCAGTCTATCAAACCGCGGAGGAAAGGTCACAAGAAAACGGGAAGTGTTGGTCAATTGGAGAGTTTTGAGCCGGCAGTGTTTCTTGGTGACTCATTATTGGCACCTATGTTAGAGTCTGGAGAGGCCCCGGGGCCTGTCACCGCTAGTGCAGGTGCAGGGCAGGAAGAGACTCTGCGACAGCATCGTTATGCGCAGCGTGAGGAAAGGATGGCTCAGCGGGACATTGGAGGTGGAAATAAATTATTTAAGATGAACCTGGATAATCTCGCACCTGCTGATATATGTTCCTTGCAGCTGGAAGATCCTGAAGTCAGGGCATGTGGTGTTGGTGCTGTCGAACTGGAGAGCGATGGGGATGCGCAGCCTGGTGATTTTTTCTTGTCCGAGGGGATCTTGTATCGGAGACATCAGGATTCCAAGAAAAAGTGGGATGGCGGGTCAGGATTAGTGGACCAGTTAGTAGTACCGAGGGTCTGCCGTGAGAGCTTATTGAGATTAGCTCATGATGTGCCTTTGGCAGGGCACCTGGGGGCACGTAAGACGGAGGCAGCTCTGAGTAAGCTTTTCTGGTGGCCTGGGTTAAAGGCGAGTGTCGTGTCATGGGTGTCACAGTGTCACACTTGTCAAGTTGTTGGGAAACCCAATCAGGTCATCCCGAGAGCCCCGTTACAACCCATCCCTGTCATTGGGCCGCCCTTCAGCAAAGTAGTTATCGATATGGTTGGCCCATTGCCCCCCACTAGTGCCGGCAATAAATGTTTACTAACTGTAATGGATGTAGCAACACGGTATCCAGATGCTTACCCCATGTGCAACGGGATGGCTAAAACTATTGTCAAAAACCTACTTGTCTATTTCTCTCATTATGGCTACCCTCAGGAGATCCAGTCTGATCAGGGATCCAATTTTACTTCTGCTCTGTTTAAGCAGACCATGCAGCAACATGGGATAGTGTCTGTGGTGTCATCTGCCTACCATCCCGAGAGTCAGGGAGTTTTGGAAAGGTGGCACTCAACTCTCAAGAGTATGTTGCGGTGTTATTGCATGGAAAATGGGAAGGACTGGGATCTAGGTCTCCCATACGTTTTATTTGCTGCGAGAGAAGTACCTGGGGAGAGCTTGGGATTTAGCCCGAACGAGTTGGTTTTTGGACACAGGGTCAGGGGGCCCCTCCACATAGTCAAGGAGATCTGGGAGGGAGTCACAAAGCCATGCTCGCTTCTAAAGTATGTTGTTGAAAGCCGTGAGAGAATGCTAAAGAGCCTGGAGGTAGCAGGTCGGAACCTTAAGAGTTCACAAGCTCAGATGAAGGACAGATACGACCAGAAGGTGAAGCTGAGGGAGTTTGAAGTAGATCAGGAGGTACTGATACTACTGCCTCTGGTGGGACACCCCTTGTCTGCCAAGTATTCTGGTCTGTATCGGGTTGTAAGGAAGGTTTCTGATCTCGACTATTTAGTAGCTACTCCTGATCGTAAGAAAAAGAACCAACTTTGCCATGTAAATCTGATGAAAGAGTATGGAGGCACCCCTCCGAGCCTCTCACTGTCTCGGTGTTGATCTGCAGGGATCGTGGTGGAGAAGGAGGAAGGGACAGTCAAGCTGCGGGGGAGGATAATTGGGATTGTCATGTTTCCGCGGATCAGTGGGCGGGGAATTCTAGACAAGTGGCTCACGAGTTGATATTGCACCTGCCTGAGCAACAGCGTGTAGCTGTGCAGCACTTGTTTGATTCAAACCCAGCTGTTTTCACGGAGCATCCTGGCCTCACTACTCAAGCGGTGCACGATGTCGATGTTGGGGGCCACCCGCCCTTTAAATCAGTGCCATACCGTGTTCCCCCTATTAAATTACCAGCACTTAGGGAAGAGCTGGATTATATGCTGAAACGTGGGCTGATTTCTGAGGATGCAGTAAGGTGGACTTCCCCAGTCACACTGCAGCCCAAACCAGATGGCAAGGTGCGGTTTTGTATAGATTTCCGCAGGTTGAATGGTTTAACCCCCACAAATGCCTACCCTCTCCCTCGCGTGGACGACAGTGTGGATAAGATAGGAAAAGCCAAGTTCCTCACTAAGATAGACCTTGTTAAGGGTTATTGGCAAGTGCCCTTGTCTGAGCGAGCGCGAGAGGTGTGTGGGTTTGTGGTGGACGGTGCCACATATCGTTGCCATGTTATGCCATACGGGCTGAAAAATACCCCTGCAACGTTTCAGAAATTAATGAACGACATTGTAGCCGACATTCCCAACTGTACGGTGTACCTAGATGATGTCATAATATACGACGATGATTTTAACAGTCACTGTGCTCACATCGGACAGCTTTTTAATAAACTGAATGAAGCAGGTTTGGTGGTAAACCTGGGTAAGTGCGATTTTGTCAAAGCCACAGTTATGTACCTGGGGTTCGAGGTGGGGATGGGTCAGGTGTGCCCTCCACAGACAAAGATCAAAGCCATCGATCAGTTTCCCCAGCCTACGACTAAGAAACAAATCATGCGGTTTCTAGGTATGATAGGCTATTATCGTCGCTTCATCAAAGGCTATTCGACTGTACTTGCACCTTTAACTGACTTATTATCTAAGGACAAGAAGTTCCGGTGGGTTCCTGAGTGCGCAGAGGCGTTTTCCTTGGTGAAACACCTGTTATGTACCCACCCCATACTCAGGGCCCCGGACTTCAGCAGACCTTTTCAGCTGGCGACTGATGCCAGTGGCGTAGGGGCTGGGGCTGTCTTGTTACAGACAGATGATGAAGGTATCGAACATCCAGTGAGTTTTTACAGTAAAACATTCAATAGTGCACAAAGGAATTACTCAGTAATTGAAAAAGAACTCCTGGCGATAGTGCTGGTGCTCAGGCACTTCGATGCATATGTTCCTGCTTTTTGGTTTATACCGATCATCACCCTCTGAAATTCTTGAATCAGTTTCATAACCGGAATATGAGGCTGACCAGGTGGTCACTCATGCTTCAGGAGTATAATCTAGACATACGCCATATTGCCGGTTCTGATAACGTGATAGCGGATTGTCTATCAAGGGTGGATGATGTTGGTTAGACTGCCACAGGATTGAGGGTTGAGTGTGGAGGAAAATAGGCTGTCACTGTAGTTCAGCCGAAAAAAAAAATTATAAAAGCAAAAACCTTATAAAAACTCTATATTTTTTATAACGTGTAGAATTTTGTATAAGATGTTGTAGCAGTATCTAAGTTGAATGTTTTCGCTTATTGTCGCTAAGTTAGTTGAACTTGCTCGGTGGAGCGCAACAGTCTTTATTTTTTTTATATATAGTGCCTTGTGTCGCAACAGTGTGTGGTACTATGAGAAGCTTTCTGTTAGATATGAAGAACTTAGTCAAGGGTCTTATATCTTGGGGGAGGTGCGACACTTCTGCATAGTAGCCACGTGCGGGCATGAGCGCGCGTCGGCTGCCCAGCCGTTTAGAAACCGGCTGGTGGCAGCCGGCCGGCAGGCTTTTCCTTAGTATATATCCTATGACAATGTAACTAATGTCTGGGATATTCTTATGTTGTTTCACAGCTTGTAGCTGCCCTTATTCTTAACCAACGCATCTTAGTATATTTTATTCTCGATAGTTGATTGTTTCATTATAATATATAAGATGTAAGTCTAGTGAGAGCGGGAAGAGACGAGCGGGAGAGAGAGACCGGCTTGGGACGTTGCTTCGCTTGCTTAGCTTGGGACGAGCCTGAAGCGCTGCCACATGCATTTGATTGCAACGTTAGGCTTAGTTTCGACTCACGCACGGGGTAGAGAATTTTGACCCGGCAACTGTGTTGAGTGTTGCCGAGCCTGGGATGTATTCTGCATGCCTAGGGCGGGGTCCAGACAGATTAAAGACTCAGAGCTCACCTCATTGTCGTACCCTTCGGACCCCCTTGATATCTATCCCTCTCCACCCCACTTAGAAACATTCTCTCTTACTTTGTATACCTTCTTTCCACTACTTCACCAATCTATTTAATTATCCCATCCCCTTGATTGACCTTATAATCTATTATTGTATTAACGACGAGCTCTCAGATAACTAGATAGGATTTTGGGCCTTATGCAGAGACGTAATTGTTAATGAGATCTAGGAAGCTTTTTAGTTGTCTCATATTTGGTGGTTTCATGCTTGCTAGTGTGTTCTTGTGTCAGGTTAGCAGGGGCTAGACCGGAGGGGAGGCTTTTTGCGATCCTTTAAGTAAAGTCTGCTGGTGCGAGTCCTGTGGACCCGCACGACTTTACTAGGATACCCGTGGGAGTCTGGGGGCATTTTCTTGTCTGTGTCCCTGTGTGTCTAGTGTTGTGTTGTGTGAGGGCCCTTGCCTAGTCCACTCAGCACTGCGCTAGCACGTCTTGCTTTTGTTTTAGGGTCGCCAGGAGAGAGTCAGATACTTGCGATCTGAGTCTCTCAAGAGAGCACCCTTTCAATTAGAGTAATTTGGCGCACAGACCTGGGAACGTCCCTAGGCTAGAGCAGGTGGCTCAGCCCGGGTATCCGAATCCTATATCCTTCCGGCTAGACCTCTGCCACCTGGCAGATTAACAGCTAGGGGTTTATTATCTCTGTATGCTCGTTATTGTGCCACAGTTTACCGTTTTTGTGAGCATTGTGAGTCAGGGTGTGGCTTAGAGACTCTGTCCGAGCAGGCTTGCCTGACTAAGAGTGAGAAGCACACCTGTATGTGGTTATGTTGCGAGTTGCTGCCTTTATTTAATTATACCTATGCCATTATACACTGTATGTCCTATCACTAGTATTTATTCCTGCTTATGAGTTAAGAGTTCTCTAAATCCGTAACGTACTTTCTTTGCTAAGCATCAGATCCTACAGTAGCCGCATGCAGTTTAGAAACCCGCATCTTGTCTACCTGTACGATGTTTTGAGGACTGTTTGCTTTCACCTTCTTTCATGCAGGGGTGATTAGTTGTATTAATTAACGTAACGTTAAATGTACTTTCTTCTAGTTTGTTATTAAATTGTTTCTGCAATTTAATTCCGTTATCTATCTTTTCCTTGAAGCTTTAAGTCAACTTAATTGTGTGATCTTTTATATAGCCTGCTTGACTATCAGCAGTCTATAGTGCGTGCACCCAGTAACGGAGTCATAGGATACCTTGTTGTCCAGGCAGGACTCTTGACGGTTTAGGGTGGTTTGTTGCCTGGGTTTATAGATAAGGTTTGGATCTAGCGTTTTCCGTTGTTGCTTGTTGCCGCATACCTAGTCCAATAGAAAGAGCCCAGTGTTTATATACCCCAGGACGTAACACAGTCTTGCTAAGGCAGCCTCCCAGAAGCTGGGTGTGCTCAACCGCCTTAGGGGATTCTTTTCCCCACCACAGCTTCTTGCTCTGTACAGGAGCATAGTGCGTCCTTGTATTGAGTATTGTTCACATGTGTGGGGAGGTTCCTCTCACACCGCTCTCCTAGACAAAGTTGAAGGGAAGGCCTTTCGTATCATTAACTCTCGTCCACTCACCACCTCTCTACAATCTCTCTCTCTCTACCTCAATGTTGCATCTCTCTCGCTATTCTATCGCTACTATAATAATCAGTGTTCCTCAGAGCTTTCCCAGTGCATACCACCTTCTTTACGTAGGGCACGTGGTACCCGTCTTGCAACTCAATCCCACCCCTACTCTGTGCAACTCTCTAACCCAAGAGTGAAACGTTACTCTCAAACTTTCTTCTACTCAACAGCTGAGCTCTGGAACTCTCAGAATCAGTCTTTCCCTCTTCCTATGACTTAAATTGCTTCAAACTCCGTGTGTCCAGGCATTTTGGCTCGATCGTCCTTTGATTTTAGCCCTGTCACTCTTTCAACTATGGGGGAGGCACTCGCTATAGGCAATTCTGCCTGTTGCCTCCCTCAATCACATAGAAAAAAAAAAAGAAAAAAAAAAGCAACACATCTATAACATAAGCTACTGTTATTTTAGTATTTTGACACAACTGTATTGGGTTGTGCTATGTATCTTACCCTTGACTTTGTAATATGTTATGTTGACATATACATTTTTTAATTGAAGCTGTAAAGAATAACCACTTACTAGTGGAAATAAAATTATTTGAATTTGAATTTGAACTCTCTCTCTCTCTCTCTCTATCCACTACCTACACCAACGACACCACCACACCCCCTGATACATGACAGGGGTGCATTTGCGTCACCTGATAAAGAACAGTGGGCCAGAATTCCTCGGTAGACTATCCGACGGTATACGTGGGACACTCAATCTTGTTTAACACGTTCAGTACCAGGGACGTCCTTTTCATCATACTCTGGCAACTATTAGACCATTTTATTCAGCTTAGGAAGGACCTCTGGCAATAATAAGATTACACACTATCCCAACCAACCCTTCTAACTACCGCAGATCCTTCCTAAGCTGCATAATATTGTCTAAATACAGCTAGAATAGTATATAACACGTCGCTGGTACTCAAAGGGTTAAGGGCAGATTATTTCTTAAGAGTTTGTGTTCTAGACCCCTTCTTCATTTTTAACACCATTAGTTTTGTCATTTTAAGACGTTCGTCCCATTAGTTTGGCGATTTTAAGACCTTTTGCCCCATTTCTGTCAACTTCTAGACCTTTCTTGCCAATTGGGTGTCGATTTTATCCTGGCGAGCGACAGCGAGCCTATAATTAGGATGGATTTCTACCGAAAAATTTACACATATATCTCAAAAGGGGGGTCTTGGGGTTATTTGTTTAAGCTTGATGGAGGTCTAGGGAACAAACTAAAAACCTTCCCTTAAGCCTTGCAATATAACACACACGCACACACACACACACATACACACACAAAACACACACAGCACACTTGTAATATATAGCAGGGGTGGATCTGTGCCGCTTGATGTACAACTAGGGCCAGAAATCCTTGGTACACTACACCACAGACACACACACACACACACACACACACACACACACACAGCACACTTGTAATATATAGCAGGGGTGGATCTGTGCCGCTTGATTTTTTTTTTTTTTTTTTTTTTTTAAGATACAATGAACGGATGAAGGAAAAACACAGATAAAACAAAAAGGTCCATGTGCCTAAAGGCATCCTCCATTCATAAAATGTTTGTAACAACTGGATTTAAACATTTGTAGATTGTAAGTTTGTGGAAAGCAATTCGAGGGAAGTGAATTCCAAAGAGTAGTAGTTCTAGGGATAAATGAATTTTGATAAGCAGAAGTTCTGCATTGTGGAGGAGAAAGTGTAAATTCATGGAGTTCTACGGGGAAAGATGTGGAGAGGCGGCACAATTGAAGCAAGTTCCTCGGAACAATTGCTGTGAAAATATCTGTAGAATAATGCAAGGGATGCAACGTTTCTTCGTATGGATAATGTAGGAAGGTCCTGTGTGATTGCAGGGTTATTGATTAATCTAATAGCTTTATTTTGAATTCTGTCCAACTGCCTCAATGCAACCACTCCACTTCCACCCCACAGAGGTGAACAGTAATCCATCTGAGAACGCACCTGACTTTTATATATTACGGCCAACTGCTCGTCAGTGAAGAATTCTCGAACTCTGTACAGGAGTCCCAGTTTTTTAGAGGCATTCTTAGCAATGCTTCTAACATAATGTGTCCAGCTCAAGTTAGTAGTTAATGTTACACCGAGAATGTCAATACTAGGGGAAGTGGGAATATTTACATCATTAAAAAATATATGGGAGTCAGTGAGATTCTGTCGGTTAGAAAATTGAATGTACTTGGTTTTCTGTGCATTAAAGGAAACTAGATTCTTTTGTCCCCATTCTTCAATTCTAGAAAGGTCCTGGTTCAGAGAAATTGCAGTGCTTATTTTTGAATTTATAAGATCGGGTTGGGTGAAAGAATTGGTAAATGTGAAGGAACTGTGGAGTGTTGAGTCATCTGCATAGGAATGTATTGGATTATGAGTGGTAGATATGAGATCATTGATATGAATGAGGAACAGAGTTGGGGCCAAAACTGATCCCTGGGGAACACCAGCATTTATTGAGTGAAATTGAGAATAAAGGCCATCTACCATTACACGTATTTTTCTGTTATGAAGATAAGAAGAAATTAGTGGAACTAATGATGCAAGGCCGTAGTGTGACATCTTCGACAATAAGGATTGATGCCAGACTCTATCAAATGCCTTTGATATATCCAGTGCTATTGTATGTGTTTCACCATGTTGGTCTGTAGCTTGGTTGATTTGATGCGTAAGAAGGCAAAGAATGTCTGCAGTTGATCGACATCGTCTAAAATCATATTGCCTATCACTGATTAATTTATTATTCTCAAGATGCTTAATTATGTGATTATTTAATATAATTTCAAAGACTTTACCAAGAGTGGAAGTTATAGCTATTGGTCTGTAGTTTGATGGATCTGAAGAGGCACCTTTTTTAGGAACTGGATGGATGTTTGCTTCTTTCCAGGGTACTGGGAAGCATGAGGTATGAGTACATAGACGGAAAAAATTTGCCAATACAGGAGCGAGCACCAAGGAGCAATTCTTAAGTACTATTGGAGGAATTTCATCTGGACCAGGAGCCTTATCTACCGAGAGATTCTGCAAAATAGTTTTGACATGTCTGGTGTGGATCTTAAGTGAGGGAATTTCAGGCTAATTACAATTAAGTACAGGGACATCTTGATTTATTTCATCTAAGGTTGAGTTGGTGGAGAAAATATCCGCAAGAAGGTTAGCTTTACCTCGTGGGTCACTTACAAGATTGCCAGTCGGAGATTTTAATGGTGGAATGGATGAAGCAGTTGTGAAGTTGGATTTGAATGAGTTAAGAGTAGACCAACATATTTTGTTATCATTTGGATTATTTAGAAGTTTATTTGCCTGCTTGTGGAGAAAGTTTGATTTAGTTAGGTTTAATACAGTTTTGGCATGATTTCTGATGTTTCTAAAGTAATTAAAGGCTTCATGTGTTTTTGATCTTGTGTATGCATTGTAGGCTATTGCTTTTTGTTCAGTTACTCTAGCACAATTATGGTCAAACCATTTAGGTGAATTAGATCTTTTAATGTACTTTTGATGAGGAATAAAAGTTTCCATTCCAATTTTTACAAAATCTTGTATGTGGCTCAAGGTGGAGTGTGCATCATTAGAAAAGAAAGAGGTC
This sequence comes from Paralithodes platypus, assembly GCA_032716605.1. Classification (NCBI taxonomy): domain Eukaryota; kingdom Metazoa; phylum Arthropoda; class Malacostraca; order Decapoda; family Lithodidae; genus Paralithodes; species Paralithodes platypus. The sequence goes on along the minus strand of CM064577.1, from coordinate 32,908,159 downwards.
CAGGGAATATCAATAAAGAAACCTTGAAGACCCTCCCAGTCTGCCCTATCGTAATGCCATTTAGTCACCAAAACAGGTTCAGAGTGGGAAGGTGTGGTAGGTGATAGACAGGTGGCCTGTATCAGACAGTGATCAGAAGATCCAAGCGGGGACCTCACTGTAACATCATAATTTTCTGAATTGGTTGTTAAAAATAAGTCCAGTAGGTGGGAATTATGATTAGGATTATCTGGTACACGGGTTGGTTGGTTGACTAGTTGAGTGAGATTAAATGAGTCTGCAAATAGCTCACATTCAAGACCAGCATCATCAGTCCTGGCTGAATGAGTGAGCCATTCAACATTATGGACATTAAAATCACCCAACACAGTGATTTCAGAAGAAGCATTTAAGTTGAGGACTCTGAGTTGTGAGGACAGAGAATCAAAAAGATGTACAACTAGGGCCAGAAATCCTTGGTACGCTACACCACAATATACAGGACACACTCAATCTTCTTAAACCTTTCAGTAGTCCACCAGGGCTCTGTGTTAAGCCCACTTTATATGTGATGGTCCTGAATGTGGTGTCTAGGAAATATAAGATCTGAAGTCCCTTTGGATCTGCTATATTTAGATGACCTATTCCTTATTACAGATAATGGACAGGTGGATGAGATTTAATTCAATCGCCGAAGGGAAGGTATGGCAAATAAATTATCAAGAGTATACGTAAATATATATAAAATAAAAATAAAATAACTACATGAACGCAAACATAACCATAATACAATAACGAAATAATAGATAAGCATGTGAATGTGCACATCCGTGCGTGTGAGTGTACGAGTGATTTTTTTTTTTTTAATCTCTCCTTCCAAATAGAGGTTTTCTATAGCCTGTAAATTCGATCGTTTGTCATTACGAAATGTATAGGTCTTACTGTGGATGAGGATTTTGTAGTCGGATATATACTGTATATATATATATATATATATATATATATATATATATATATATATATATATACAGTATATATATACTAGTTGGACTTTCCAAACTATAGTCCGTTCATTTTAGGTTGGGCAGAAACTAACCTCTAACCCCTGTAACTAAAAAACGGCTAGAGCAAATGAGATGTCAATTTATACACAACTTCCCTAGCCAAGTTTTCCTATTTGGTAGACAAACTAGGATTACTCTAGTCCTTTTTGAGCCACAGAGGTTATAGGTTACAATTTCTGCCCAACCTAAAGCGAACAGATTATAAGTCTCGCCTACACAACATTCATCATGACAAGTCTACAAATGTCGACTCCTAACAACCAATAAATAGGTGTGGATGTCTACTGGTCGTTCGTTACAGCCCTCCCTGAGTTACAAGAGAATATACCCTGTTCCAAGTAAGTAGGCCAAAACTCTTGAACATTAACGTCTATAATTCACAAACGACTAGAGTCTATCTATCTATCTATCTATCTATCTCCTCATGCCCAATCCCCACTTTTCCTTTTATTTTTTATTTATTATTATTATTATTATTATTATTTTTTTTTTTTTTTTTTTTTTTTTTTTTTTGGGGGGGGGGGGCCGACTCAAGACAGAGCCAGACTAGGGACAACACAACACAAACCAATACAACTCTTGAACATTAACCTCTATAATTCACAAACGACTAGAGTAATCGAGCTATTATTGCTACCAATTGTGAAGGTTCAGCCAGGAAATGGGTGCGGAAAATCACAGCCTACGCTATTTGCTCTAGCCATAATTGAGTTAGTGTTCACAATTTCTGGCCTTCCAATTTGCAACAGGGTATAGGGGGTCTCAGTTTCTCGCGAAGTTATAGTAAACAGACTCCTCAATAGGTACCTTTCCTCACTGCATCTTTGCAATACAATGTTAAGGCGGAAGGGTTATTTATCGGTCAATTTATATATTAATTCATTAGTTTTTTAAATTTCCTCCCTAGTCCTCCATCAAGCTTTAACAAAATATCCCCAAGATCCCCATTCTAAATAAATGTGTACATTTTTAGGTAGAAATATGTCTGATCCGAAGCAGGCATGGGGTAATCGTAATCTGTAATCGTAATCGATTACAGTTTTCTAAGTAATCTTAATCGATTACTTTCTTATATTTGGGGATGTAATCATAATCGTAATCTATTAGGCCTATTCTCAAAAAGTAATCATAATCATGATTACTCTTACGATTACACAAGTAGCATACACAGTACCGGTACTTAGTACGTACTAAGAAGGGTAGAGATGATTTTCTGTTATGTGAGTGAGGGAGACTAAAGGCAGAAATGACCAACGAGTGCCTCTCCCAGAGTTGAAAGAGTGACAGGGCCAAAATCAAGGGACGTTCGAACCAAAATACCTGGACACTGAGTTTGAAGCAATTTAAGTTATAGGAAGAGGCAAAGACTGATTATGGGAGAGAGTTCCAGAGCTTATCTGTTGAATAGAAGAAAGACTAAGAATAACTTTTCACTCTTGGTTTGGAGAGTAGGGGTGGGATTGTGTTGCATGACTGGTGCTACGTGCTCTACGAAGAGGGAGTGGTATATATTGAGAGAGCTCTGAGGAATAATAAATTGATAGATTGGCTGGTGAGTGATGAGACTATTTAATGTGTGCTTAGTTGTGCCAGCTTGAAATAAGAAAGATTTTTTAATCTTCGATATGTGTCTCTGTGGAACTCTTTGCCCACAGAATTGGTATCCCTGACTAACCTGTTATCTTTCAAGGCTGCCCTTTCCGACTATCTTGCAAGAGTTTTATATGAATATTCATGATTTTGTTCTCTATGTCACACCTTCTGGCCTCCTCAACCACTTATACTTGTACCTAGTTTGTTAACGTAGCTGCTTATGATGCACTTTCCAGTCCATAGATTTCTATACTCCCCGTTTTTACTACAAATTTTAAATTATCTTTGGGCTGGCGCATCAGCAGTGTGTGGCTTCCGTGGACCCTGACCTACCACTTAGCTCTGGGGGTCTGGGAAGCCCACCAGGTAAGAATACCAGGCAAGAATGGTACCACCATGTATTGTGCCATTGTACAAAAGGAAGGGAGACCGGCAGGAGTGTTCAAGTTATAGAGGTATTTGTTTATTATCAATTATTGGAAAGCTGTATGGCAGGGTGTTGATAGAGAGGAAAATAAAGGGTACAGGAGGTGCAATAGGAGAAAAGCAGTTCGGTTTTAGGAGAGGAAGAGGGTGTGTGGATCAGATTTTTGCAGTAAGACATCTATGCGAGAAGTCTTTAGAGAAGCATAAGGAGATATTTTGGGCTCTTATGGATTTAGAAAAAGCGTATGATCGTGTGGGTCGAGAAGCAATGTGGAAGGTGTTAAGGATTTATGAAATTGGAGGAAATTTGTTAAGAGCAGTAAAGTTTTTATGAAGAGAGCAGAGCATGCGTTAGAGTAGGAATTCAGTTGAGTTAATGTTTTGAGGTAAACTTAGGTCTGTGACAGGGTTGTGTAATGTCACTTAGTTGTTTAATGTATATATGGATGGTGAGGTTAGGGAGGCGAAAATAATAACCGGGTAGAGGATTGAGTTTAGTAGGAAAGAACGGTAGAGGTTGGCGAGTTGAACCAGTTGCTGCTTGATGATACAACGTTGGTGGCGGATTCTGAGGAGCAACTGCAGCGAGTAGTCAAAGACTGGTGTGTTATGTGGGAAGAGGAAGCTGAGGAAGAACATTAAGAAAAGTAAAGTGATGGTGTGTAATATAGGTGCTTGTAGGGTGCATCTAGATGTGCGGCTGATAGGGAAATTCTGAAACAAGTAGAGTGTTTTAAATATCTAGGAAGAGTGATAAGCAAGGACGCAGGTGCGGATATAGAGGTAACACAGTATGTGAAGTGTTACGCCCCTCTGGGACTAGAATCTAGGTAATAGTTTACAAAGTTGAAAGGAAGGCCTTTCGTATCATTAACTCCCGTCCACTCACCAACTCTCTGCAATCTTTCTCTCTCCGCCGCAATGTTGCATCTCTCTCGCTATTCTATCGCTACTATAATAATCAGTGTTCCTCAGAGTTATCCCAGTGCATACCACCTCCTTTACGTAGGGCACGTGGTACCCGTCTTGCAACTCAATCCCACCCCTACTCTGTGCAACTCTCCAACCCAAGAGTGAAACTTTACTCTCAAACTTTCTTCTACTCAACATCTGAGCTCTGGAACTCTCTCCCAGAATCAGTCTTTCCCTCTTCCTAGGACTTAAATTGCTTCAAACTCCGTGTGTCCAGGCATTTTGGCTCGAACGTCCCTTGATTTTGGCCCTGTCACTCTTTCAACTATGGGGGAGGCACTCGCTATAGGTAGTTATGCCTTTTGCCTCCCTCAATCACATAGAAAAAAAGAAAAAAAAAAGTAATTCGACCGGATTATCCAGAGGTGTAGACACCCCAGAGGGACAACACATAGACAGACGGGAGAGGGTATAGACGCTAACTAGTATAAATACCAGAAACCCAAGTTCTTATGGCACTACGATAATATATGTCTCTATAATCTAAGTGATTATTAGAGTATATCCTCTCCCCACCAGACACCCCCTAGCAATCACTATTTTAACAATCCCAGGTATATAGGTAAAACAAAATATTCGTATTGCTTGAGCAAAAGAATAAATAGTCACCAGAGTAAAACAAAAAAACTCACACTAATACATACACAAACAGGGGAATAATTATAACCAATATATTTATATATTTTTTTAATAAAATAAAGTTTTACTTACAAGGTGTTATTCAAGTTTTAACCCTCTCCGACATATGACGCGATTTTGAGCCTATTAGGGATACTGTAAAGCCTTTGTTACCATCAGGGGTATTTAGAAACTTTTAGTTTAGTTTAGTTCCTTCAACCTCTGCAGTTTTCTTTGAGTTAGCTGTGGGCAGAACATTAATTTTGAAAAGGTAATTATAAGAGTGAGAGAACTATTTCTTATTGCTAATCTGGAAACCTGAGTCATATGTGCGTGAAAGGGTTAAAATGAATACGTTAAACAATTAAATCAAAAGTGAATTTCGTTAATAAATAAACTAAGTGAATTTAATGTTTATAAATAAAGTAAATATTTAATTATAAAGAAATATTAAAGAAAACTAAAACAAATAAAATATCAAATTAAATGTTAATATTTAGTTAAAATGAGTTTAAGTCTTGGAGCAACCCACAACCACCACACATCTCCACACTGCTAGGTCCCCACAGGCAGTACGTCGAGAAAGGTGAGGCGGACAATCCAGGCTTGTAGAATCCAATAAGCACCACCCGTCGAGAACACCACCAGATGTGAACTGCCTAAGCTCTCCAGCTCAAACCCTATGTCACCTCTCTTTATGTGTGATGTACCAAGAAGCGCAAGTGGGTACGTAGTGGTGAGGAGCCGAACTATTGAAGTCCCGTATGCCATTGTGAGTCATACGGTTCATTGAGGAGGTTCAGTCTGGAGTCAAGACGGCTTCCTTTGATAGGAGTAGAGTGAACCCGGGTGAGCGAGCGAGGCAGGCGAGGCGGGAGGGGGGTACAGTCACGGACAACAGGCAGTACAGTCACAGCCAGTATATGACTGTGGGAAGAGCCTGCATGATAAGAGCATAACACACCTCCCCCCATAAAACCTTTGTAACCGAGTGGAGAAGGTACTATACAGTATGCTCTAAGGATGAGGGCAGGTCTCGAGATAGGGTGTCCGCGATCCTGTTGTCAATCCCTCGTATGTGGCGCATGTTAAGTCTGTACTCCTGTAGCAACAAGGCCCATCTGAGAATGCGTTGGTTTGGAGTTCTTCATTCTATTAATAAACACAAGAGAGTTATGATCCGTGAAGACATTTATAGGTGTAGAATCCTGTGGAAGATAGCACTCAAACTTTTCAAAAGACTCCACCAAAGCTAAACACTCCTTTTCAATAGTAGAGTAACTTCTCTGGTATCGTTTAAGGGGAGATATCCACCTGGAGGATTTTTTTCTGGACCCCTTTCTCCCTCATGTTTAGCACCGTTGCTTTTGAGATTTTAAGACGTTCGCCCCATTAGTTTGACGATTTTAAGAACCCTCGGCCCATTTAAGTCAATTTTAAGACCATTTGTGCCATTTAGGGGTCTATTTTTTCTTGGCGAGCGATAGCGAGCCTGTAATTTAAGGGGAACCGGCCTACGGCTGGGATATTTTTCTACCGAAAAATGTACACATTTATCATGAAAGGGGGTCTAGGGGGAGTAATTTTAAGCTTGATGGAAGTCTAGGGAATCAACTAAAAACCTCCCCTTAAGCATAGTCGAATGATAGGCCACAGGATGTAAGATACCACTTTTAGGATCCTCTTGCAAAAGCACTACCCCAACACCTCGATCACTTGCGTCGACCTGGAGATGGTATGGCAAAGACGGGTCCGACGAACAACGGAGTACCGGTTGAGATGAGAGTTGTTGTTGTTGTTGTTTTTCCCCAAGCTGCCTGGCCGAACAGCCCCAAGGCCCCGAGCAAGGCCAAGGCCATAACCGAGCGCCCCCACAGAACCCTCCCTGCCAACCACAATAAAGCCTGGGTGACCGAAGCCACTCCATGGCGGGGAGCTGAGGAGGGTGCGGAAACGCCCGGGAAACCAAAGTGTAGTATGACATTATAAGCCCTGCATATATATTGCTATACATATATCTCACTGCTTATATGCCTTTATCCCTGTAACTTTTAAACTCTCAACATTCTTATTAAACATTCTTCATTTATTGAACTCCCTATAACTTTATCTATCTCTTTAACATATAATATATTTGTTGTTACTTCCACTTAAATCAACACCCATTTCCTCTGTAAATGTAAACTGTATAAGGTATTTATCCGGTCCTACGTCATACCAGAATGCTGAGTTGATGCTGTGTTGCTTCAGCATCCTTGAACCCAGTCGATGCCTTCTTACTCAGGCATCTTCAGTTAGACTTCAACAGACCTCAGCCAGAGAGAGTCAGAGCTCTTTACTCCCTCTAGACTCTAGACTCAGACTCATCCTCTATAGCCAAGCTCCTATATCCCCTAGATATATTAGATCACACAAGTCATATGTCACCTTGCTCCTAAGGCTTTTATTACAAGCCTTATCTTATATCTGTACTTATATACCTGTACGTTTATACTTATTATCACTTATCCAATAATTAATGTGTTGTGTTATTACCTATAATCCCCTATATACTTAACATATAATATGGCGACCTTGCAAATAGCGTATTAAGGCTATACTTAAGTTTTTCCCCAATCTACCCCTCTACAATTATCAACATTACAAATCCCTAATTATACCTTACGTGTCATGTGAGGATAATTGCTGTACTTCAAACCCTGCCTACCAGCCTTGCAGTTTCTCCAAAAGCCTTACAGCCTGCCAGCCTGACAACCATACAGCCTGCCAGCCATTCTGCCAAGCTGCAAGCGTGTGCGTACGTCCATGGTACACACACAGTCACAACGCCTCGACCAGCCGCAACAACCACACACAACTAGCCGCTACGTGTGTACATCCGTACACACACACAACGCCCCTGCCTGTCGTACGACCAACTGATCAACACTGACACAACGTTCTCTAAGAGGAATCATGTGAGTGCTTAACTTTACTTAAAAGTGCATTGTTTAAGAGGATTAAGTGATCATGTTTTCAAAGCCTCAACCATTAGAGTTCACATATACCGCAGGTGCGATTACTAGATCACATTCTCAAAATGACCCACTGACACACTCACCCGCTGACACACACAGTCAAACACCAACAACAACACCACCACCACCACCACCACCTTTACCTACCCTCCCTCCACCTGATCAACCCCCACTTACACAATATTCGGAGGCCACAGAACACTTATTTACTCTGCCATCTAGAGTTAATGATAATAGACGTGTATCATTTTCTCAACCTCAGAACTCAAATACATCTTTCAACATCACTTATTCAAACAAACAAAACACAGCCCCTCCTATGCATTCAGCTTCTAGCTGGAATACTACTTGGGATGATGGTTCAACTCCCAGGGACAGACCTGTGGTGTCACCTATGAATGGTGCTACAGCTCATTCTGAAGGATTTTGGGATTTTCAACCCTCTGACCCTAAACCAAGGTTGTATGCCAACAGCAATATCTTTCAACCTCCTCAACAACAACAGGGTCTCTCACATCAAATTCCCATGTATGCCAACAGCAATATCTTTCAACCTCCTCAACAACAACAGGGTCTCCCTCCTAACATACACAGTCACCAGCAATTTCCTACTATCAAACACGAAGCGGAACAATACCCAACACATCCTTTATCATCATCCCACCAACCCCATCAAATATCCTACCAACCTCAACAAGCACCTTACCAACCAAATATCCTTGAAATCATCCATCAGAACGCCCCTAGGTTATTTTCTGGGAACACCCTCAAGAATTATTCTGTTCATGCTTTCATACAGGATGTAGACGGCGAAATTGCCATGAGAGGTGCCGGTCAAAATGATAACACCAAAGTGCAAATTTTCAAAGCTAGAATACACAAAGGTGATTCCAACTCAGCTCAGCTCCTTCTAGAGTCAGACAAAACTGAAGACTGCTCTTACGAGGAACTGAAAAGTATGTTCATTCAAAGATATGGCATACAGATGGCAGGTACATTCTCAGCTACTCACAGAATTGCTAATGAATTAAAGAACCACCAGAAATATCTAAATACCCCAGTCGATAGGATTGTTGCCACAGCTTCCACCATGACCAAATCACTTAGACATGAATTGAAGGATAAGGACTGGACACTCAAGCACGGCGGTGAGGAATACATGAATATCAAACAAGTGGCCAAGTTTGTTGGTTACATGATGGTATCAAACCTCCTTCCTGAATCCATAACGGGATTAATACAATCTATTCCATTCACCCCTAACGACACACTGGTAGATTTCTCTCAAACTGTCCATGCCAAATGTAAAGAGAATGGTCTAGACCACAAAATCCAATTCCTAACCAATCCCTCAAAACCCCAAGGTGTTGTAGCTGCTATTCACAATCACTCAACCTCCCCCAATCACACCAAACACTACAATGCTCACTCAAAACCTTTCGACCACTCACAGAAACCTAAACCTCATTACTCGCACAAGACACCCTATCTTTCTTCCAAATCTAACTCCAACCCACACAAATCTCCGACGAACTCTAACAGTAATGTCACCTGTTATTATTGCGGTAATCAGGGTCATATAACTCCTGAATGCCTCATCAAGGTAAGAGAGGAACAGGAGATGGCATCACATAAAGAACCATTTTGCCGCAAATGCAAATCTAAGGGTCATTGGACCAAGTTCTGCACTCACATGAAGGCTCTTAGGGAAAAGACTAGGACGGCCACACCAGGAAACACCAAAACGGCCACACCAGGAAACACCAAAACGGCCGCTTCAGTCAAGACAAAATCAACCAGTTCGGGGGAAGAATAGACGCCCAGCACGGTACTATACCTCCAAACTGTGCTGGGCGGACCAACAATGCCACCCAAACTCGACCCCTCAAATCTGTCGAAATAGGTTGTCTTGATAAATCTTCCTTGCTTTTACCCGCTAAATGCGAAGAGCATAATCTAAATATCTTTTTAGACACAGGCTCCCCAGTGAATCTTATAAGTCTCAACAAATTTAATCTTATAAATTCTAATAATCAATTCAGTCAATCTTACCCTGATGTCAATATAAAATCAGTCAGTGACAACCCATTAGAGACATTATCTAAGGTTTATCTACCTATCAAGATCACCGAAGAATTAGCAACACCCCTGCCATTCTATGTCATTAACAAACTCCCCATAAATGCCGACTTGCTCCTAGGGTTTGTTAGTATGAATATGCTCAAAATAATAATTTTCACCCATATGGACCAAGTTATGATCGGTGGTTTAAAAGGCGACACCATCGAATGCACACGCAGTAGTGAAACCTCTGTCAAAAGTACCACCAACCACCCAAAACAGGCATTCATTCACACTAAACCTAGACCCAAAAGAAAATTCAGTTTCAAAACTACTGTAAAATCCAGTCCCTTTTCGGTCACTCAAGAGGTCACTAAAAACCCCCCTGATGCCCCCACTCCTAGCTATCAATACACTGAGGTATCTATAGGTGATCTGATAACTGACCATTCCCTTACAGCTGACGTAATTTTGCAAGATGATGTAACTATTCAACCAAGATCATCTATGAAGGTAGAAACTTATGTCAATCAATTACCAGCTAATTATCACAAATACAGCATCATCACTCTTCCAGACACTACCTCCATAAAGGGTCTTATAACCACTCCAGCCCTTCATGAGAGCAAGAATGAATATTTTGAAACTTTAATTCTCAATTACTCAGATAACATACTTAGTATTAAAAGTGGTACCAAGATTATGGAAGCAGAAGTTTTCCCTTTTATTTTTAACGACCAAAGCTTACCAGTTAGTAAAGACCTTGTCATTAACGCTGCTATTAGCAAGGATGAATCAGAGACTAGGTCACAAATAAAATCTCTAATTAATGATCTTGATTTTGAGGACTACACTGAGAATCTTGTGAGTTTGTTGTGCACGTATAAAGAGGCAGTTATGTTACATAATGAAGATCTTGGGTTTTGTGATGTGCTTCAACACAAGATCATATTACGCAACTCGGAGACTAACCCCATATACTGTCCTTCTTATAGGTTAGCTCACGCTCAGAGAGAACAGGTAGAATCTCAAGTCAAGGCTATGTTAGACCAACAAGTAGTCTCTTCCTCATCCAGTCGTTGGAGGAGCCCTATATTCCTAGTACCTAAGCGGAACCCCAACGAGTGGAGATTAGTGGTGGACTTCAGGAAGTTAAATGACGCTATCATTGAGGAGAAATTTTATATGCCCTCCATCAATGAAGTTATGAGTAATTTGAACTCTAAAAACAAAATCTTCTCTACCATTGATTTAGGTAGTGGTTTTCATCAGATAAAGTTGGACGATGATTCCCGTAAGTACACAGCTTTCAGCACTCCCAGTGGTACTTACGAGTTCAATAGACTCCCTCAAGGGTTAAAAACTAGTCCAGCCTTTTTCCAACGGCTCATGTGTCACATTCTTGCAGGCCATTTGGGCAAAGATATCCAAATCTACATAGATGACATCATTATAATGTCGCCTGATATCAAATCTCACCTTGAAAGCCTAGGAAAGATCTTTCAAAAACTAAAGGATGCAGGTTTAAAGGTAAAATTAAAAAAGTGTAAATTCTTAAAACGTAGTGTTGAATTTCTCGGTCACGAACTTTCTGCAGATGGCATCAGAACAAAGACCGATATCACTAAAGCTATACATGAATTTCCCCAACCTGAAAATGTGACACAACTCCGCCAATTCCTTGGCCTAGCCGGGTACTACCGTAGTTTCATCTCCAAATTTTCAGAAAAAGCCAGTCCCCTTTTCAAACTGTTAAAAAAGGACGCTGAATTTGATTGGAAAGAATCCGAACAAACATCATTTGACGAGTTGAAGCATCACCTGTGTAATCCTCCTTGCCTGTCTTACCCCGACTATACTCAACCTTTTATTATCCACACCGACGCGTCCTATAGCGGTATTGGAGCTTGTTTAATGCAAAAAGACAGCCGCGATAAATTTCAACCTTTAGCCTTTGCCAGCAGGACTCTTAAACCTGCCGAGAAAAATTACTGTGTCACTGACATTGAAGGAGCCGGTCTAATCTGGGCTCTTCAGACATTCAAAGACAAAATCCTTAACTATGACATTGAAGTGTGGACGGATCACAAGCCTCTAGTTGATCTGTTTGACAACAATAATATGTCTGGTAGACGCGCAAGGTGGAAGTACATATTACAAAGTTTCAACCCTAGGATACTCTACATTAAAGGTCACAAAAATGTCGTAGCGGATGCTCTCTCTCGTAATCCGGTAGTTTGTGCACATTTAAACACGATGACTTTAGCTAATGAAGACATGTCCACAGCTCAGAGAGGTGATCCCAAGTTGTGTGAGATCATTCTTGCTCTAGAGAATAATGAAACTAACCAACACCTAGAAGATTACACTCTAATTGATAACACGCTATTTCGTAATCAACTCATCAAAGGCAAACATCAACTTGAAAGGAACATTCTGCAGTTAGTTGTACCCAACAATAAAGTAGAAGAAATACTCCCTCATCTTGATGGTTCTAAATTTGTCGGTCATCCTGGCAAAGAAAGGGCTATGCTCATTGCTCAAAAACAATTCTACTGGAAGTCCATGAAATCTGACATAGATAATCACATAGACGCTTGCGAGAACTGTGCCAGAATTAACCCTAAGCTTACACCCCAAGCTAATATCAAAACTTATCCTGTCCCAGAGAAACCTTTCCAGTTGATTGCCATTGACCTTTTGAAAATTGTTAAGACTAACAGTGGTATGAATTATCTTCTCGTAGCCTCGGATCATTTCTCTAGGTACTCCATTCTCTCTCCCATACCTGATAAGGAAGCCAATACTATCGTTAAAACTCTTGTAAATAACGTGATTTGCAAATACCCCTCACCTAAATTTATTCTTTCAGATAATGGCGGGGAGTTTGTGAACGAGACTATGTCTAAGATGTGTGATGAGTACGGGATAGAGCACATCAGGGTTGCCCCTTACTCACCTCAGAGTAACGGCCTAGTTGAGAGAGCTAACCGTAAAATACTCCATGAATTGAAAAACATTTGTCTTGACAGGGATCATGAAATTTGGGACGAATTTATCCCCTTCGTGGAATGCACTATGAATTATCTGCCTAATATCTCCACAGGTGAATCCCCTCATTTCATCGTCTTTGGAGAAGACAAACACCTACCCCACATGCTCAATGAACAGATTAAACCCATATATACTCAGGATTTCATAACTCATCATATAAACACCTTTAAAAGAATTCATAAACAAGTCATGAATAAACTAACCTTAACCAAAGAACAAATGATAAAAAGCAATCACAAATCTAATAGACAACAAAAACTGAAACCAGGAGATATTGTGTTCTCAAGAATTCACGACAGGGCTGATAAACTAGACCCTCTGTTCGAAGGCCCCTATCGTGTGATCAGTATTCGCCACAACATTGCAGTCATTAGACATCTGGAGAAAGGTAAAGAATCCAGGAGTAGCATTAACCACCTCAAATTAGTGCACAGAAACTTAAACTGTGTCCAAGAAAATTTGGTCAGAGATATCATACCCATCAACCGATCCCCTGATAAAATCCTACAAGCCCCGACCCATGATTATAATCTTAGAACTAGGAGTGTAAACAATGTTCTAGTGGATTATACTTCTAAAACTCAACTTCTGTTTCAGAATAATATTAAACCTAATATCTTCTACTCATAATACACCAAGTTTGCCTATATATCTATTTAACTATGTATTTATCTTGTGAATATATTTAGTGTACTCTTGGCCAATTTGTTGTCCATTATTTATTTTTGCATAGATATCTCATATTTCATGTTTAGATGTGGCTACTCCCAGCGTTCGCATTATCTAAAAGCGTTCGCATTGCTCCTTGTGTTCACTTTACTCCCTGTGTTCACATTACTCCTTGTGTCCGCATTATTCATAGCGTTCACATTTATCTCAATTTTGTACTCAAATTTTACTCCTTTAAATCTCAAACTCCAATTATTATTTACACTCCCAAGTTATATATTTTTTTTTACTCCTCTATAATATTTACTGTTATTTTTATACTCCTTTTAACCCCCCAGGAAGACCAAGGTCAGAATCCAAACGAGCTAGACTTAGATACAAGAGAGGACTTATTGATGCAGGAGGTTACCTGTTGTCTTCTCTCTTCGGGACAGCTACTGAAGACCAAGTGAACGCCATCGCTGATAAAATCGGTGAAGTAGAAAATACCCTCAGACGCCAAGAAAAGTTAGTGGAGATCCAAATAGACACTATTAATGAAATCTCTACTCATGTTTACGACTTACAATCTCTCATGAGTAAAGCGGAATCTACCATTAATGAACTCTCTGATATTACCTCATTTCTTGAAAACATTCTAGAAATCTCTACCCAACTTGACAACATTTATTTTATCTCTATGAAATTAGAGTCAGACTTTAGTAGACTCTTAAACGCCCTCAACGATGCTGATCACGGTATAGTGAGCTCAGATCTTCTTCCCTTGAGTAGTCTGAGGAAAATCATCACTCAGGCCGGCAATGACTTCCGCCTCTTACCAGTGTTCCCGCTTGACCAAATTGAACTATTATATGGATATAAGATGTCCACATGTATAACTATGAATATATGCTTATTATTCCATTTGCATCATCCATTTCCTTCGCTCATTACATGATCACTCCTTTCCCCTTTTTCCTCAACAATCAATTAGTTTCTTTGAACAACTCCTTCAGCAACTTGTTCATCTCCACTTCCGAGAATCACCACGCCTGGTTGGATGATTATTCATTCTCTACTCTCTGTCACTCCCCTATTATATCCCAGGCCATTTGCCCAGCCTTTGCTCTCAAGTTAATCCCCTTCCATGCTGACGGCTGTGCTAGTGCCTTGATTCACAATAACTCCATTATAGAACATTGCCAGTTCAAGGAAGTTGCTAAGAAACCCTTCTATCATGCTCATGTGTCTCACTCTCATCACCTTTATTTCCCTTCTGACACTACCATCTCCATCTCCTGTCAGAATGATATTCCATCTTCTGATCAGGTAATTTCTGGTCTCATCATTATACCTGACACTTGCTCTATCACCTCTTCCAAGGTAACCATTTACCCCACAAATTACCACCTTACTGAACTCTATCATCTATTCAACGTGAACGATATGTTTCTCACTCTCCCAAATATCTCAGCTAATATATCTAAACTTCACATCAACTCACCTGATTTAAAAACCCTTCAATGGATCAACAAGTCAATTCTACCTATGGATTTTGTTAAATACTATCACCCTTACATTGCCATCCCAGCGATTGGTACTCCTATGCTCATTATCATCATCATCCTAGGTGTCTCTTGGTTTGCTCTTTCTCGCCTGAATCTTCGCATTGCTGCTCTTGAAGCCTACGCGAGGAATAGAGCACTTTAAGTTCTTTCTTTATTTTTTTTTAATATATTTCTTTATATGTATATATATTTATATCGTCAGTGGAACAGCTTAGGGTATTATTTCTTTCCACTGTCAGATGTTAAATTGTATTACTATGTAAGTTTACACCTGCCATGTGTTATATATAGCAGTTGTAATCTTCTCCTTATACTCAACTATATATTTATATTATTTAACATAAACCTTTATTCTAATTTGTTGGTAGCTCACACCCTTGATCTAGGTCTAATGGACAATTTTAATACGGTGTGATGTGTCAACAGACTAGTCATTTTTTTTTTACTATAGTTGATCATGGTGAGATCAATTCTTTTACCCCCCGGCGAATGTAGTATGACATTATAAGCCCTGCATATATATTGCTATACATATATCTCACTGCTTATATGCCTTTATCCCTGTAACTTTTAAACTCTCAACATTCTTATTAAACATTCTTCATTTATTGAACTCCCTATAACTTTATCTATCTCTTTAACATATAATATATTTGTTGTTACTTCCACTTAAATCAACACCCATTTCCTCTGTAAATGTAAACTGTATAAGGTATTTATCCGGTCCTACGTCATACCAGAATGCTGAGTTGATGCTGTGTTGCTTCAGCATCCTTGAACCCAGTCGATGCCTTCTTACTCAGGCATCTTCAGTTAGACTTCAACAGACCTCAGCCAGAGAGAGTCAGAGCTCTTTACTCCCTCTAGACTCTAGACTCAGACTCATCCTCTATAGCCAAGCTCCTATATCCCCTAGATATATTAGATCACACAAGTCATATGTCACCTTGCTCCTAAGGCTTTTATTACAAGCCTTATCTTATATCTGTACTTATATACCTGTACGTTTATACTTATTATCACTTATCCAATAATTAATGTGTTGTGTTATTACCTATAATCCCCTATATACTTAACATATTATAAAAGCCCCACCCAGGGCCCTGTGCCCCTCAGCAATTATGAAGAGAAAGAGATGAGAGGAGTACCTTGAGACGGCTAAAGGACTCAGCACAGGCAGGGCTCCACTCAAACCTCTGTTTCTGACTGGCGAGATCAGTAAGAGGTGAGGAGACCTGTGCAAAATGACTGCAGAATTTACGGTAGAATCCACACATCCCAAGGAATCTCATGAGGGACTTGCGGGTCGTAGGGGTAGGGTATTGCAGTATGGTCCGGATGTTGGCGTCCTTGGGTCTTATCTGTCCATGGCCTACCACGTGCCCAAGGTAGGTAACTGTGCCTCGGCCGATCGTTGACTTCGCTAGGTTTATCGTGAAGCCGGCACTGGCGAGGCACCCAAACAACTTCCGCAACCTGGCCACATGCTGTACCAAAGAGTCTGCAACAACCACAATGTCATCAAGATATGCATTAACACCTTCTAAGTTCTGAATAGTATGAGAGATGGTTCTTTGGAAAGTTGAGGGAGCATTTATCATACCAAAAGGCATGACCTTCTACTGATACAGACCAAAAGGAGTGATAAATGCAGAGATTACTTAGGTCGGTCTGTAAGTCCTATCTAATAATAACCCTTTTGCAGATCAGTGGAAACAAATCTAGCCTGTCCCACTTCATCAAGCAAGTCATCTATACGTGGGAGAGGAAAAGCATCCGCTACCGTTACTGAATTAACTTTACGGTAGTCAGTACACAATCTAAAAGAACCATCTGGCTTGGGGACAAGTAGAGAAGGTGAAGCCCAAGGTGAATAACTTGGTTCAATTAAATAATTATCAAGAAGATATTTGATTTCACATTTTAAAATATCCTGTTTGTGAGGACTAAGCCTGTAAGGTGATTGTTTTATAGGCTTTACATTTACATCACATAATTTACATCACATAATTTAACATCATGATAGTGAGATTGACAGAATCCAGGACTATCTTTAATTACTGTAGGAAACTCAAGCAAGACTGTTATTAAATCACTTTGTTGCTCCTTACTTATATCTTTACAGTACAGTTCAAAATTATCCAAGATTATACTGTTAACAGGGTTACCACCAGGCGTGGGAACCGGAACACAACTTTGAACACAACAGTCTCTGGGTCGTCAACCTCCACTACGGGTTTTGTACATACAGCAAGACACACTGGATCTTCCTCCGAGTCTGTCAAAATAGGGCTTAAGCTGGTTAACATGTACTAGGCGAGAACTCTTTTTATGATCAAGAGTCTCGATCACATAGTTTATATTAGACAACTTCGTAGAGACATGGTAAGGTCCCTGATATTTACCTTTTAGAAGTTCACCAGACACTGGGAGATAGAGAAGCACTTTGTCACCCACTTTGAATGCTCTCTCCCTAGATTTCTTGTCATACTGTACTTTCATTTTTGACCGACTCTTCTTCATATTAGCAAGGGTAATCTCTCGGACTGTAGCCATTTTAAGCTTAAGTGAATTGATATATTCAGATACAGTGATAGAAGGATGTGAAGACGGCTCTGTGAACCATGAATCCTTAGAGACTTTCAGAGGGCCTCGAATTTGTCTACTGTACAAAAGCTCAAATGGAGAATATCCCTAAGATTCCTGAGGGGTCTCACGAATAGCAAAGAGAAGATAATCTATGTCCTCATCCCAATCTTTACTTAGACTCATGACAGTACTTCTTTACCATGGATTTAAATGTTTGGGGAAAGCGCTCGAGACACCCTTGTGTTTGTGGGCGGTATGCCTATGCCGTAGAGATCTGCTTGTTAATATTAAGTTCCTTTACAACTTGAGTCACTAAATCACTAGTAAAATTTGTACCTTGATCAGTTTGTATAGATTTTGGAATGCCTACCCTAGTGAATAAATGTAACAAGTGCTTAGCTACTTGCTTAGATTTAATGTCATGCATAGGGAAAGCTTCTGGATATCTAGTTGAGGCACACATTACAGTTAATAGATATTGGTTACCCTTTTTTGTTCTAGGCAGAGGGCCCACACAATCTACAAAAAAATTCTCAAATGGTTCAGATGTTATGGGAATTGGATGTAAAGGAGCTGGAGGAATCACATCAGAGGGCTTACCCACAACCTGACACTCATGAAATTTGTTTACATATTTCTCAACATCCCTTTTCATACCTGGCCAAAAGTAGTGTTGGAGTAACTTTTTATGTCTTTTTCTGTCCCAGATGACCTGATAATCCGTCATGTGCTAAACTGATTACTGGACTTCGAATTGAACTTGGCAAAATTACTTGTGTAGTCTTAGACTAGGTATCATTGTCACTAAGCTCAGGTGGGTGATAACTACGCATTAAAACTCCTTGATAGAACATACTAGGGTTTTTAGTGCTAGAAGTAACTTCATCGGCAATATGTCTTAAGGACGCTAAGCTCGGATCAGAATTTTGTGCAACAATTAAATTTGACTTACTGAAATTCGACTGGGCGAGGTCGTCCCGGACTGGTGTGGGAAGGTCCACCTCTGTCCTGCCCGATTGAGACCGGGTGACAGCGCACACGGGGAATATCTCTGGATCCGCGGCGTCTATCTCCTCGATCGGGCCGGACGAGAGGGGAACCTCCCGCAACGCCAGAGCCGGAATCATCCCTGACACAGCGACATCATTCCCAAGGAGAAAATCCACACCTGGAATGGGCAAATCATTAATCACTGCAACTCTTACTTTACCTTTTACCAGATTACTGTCAAGCATTAACTCAGCCTCCTTCACCTGTTGTCCCACACCAACTGTTTGCAAGTTTTAAGGTTTTACCTGTATAGTTTACATTTGAATTATCAGAGAATACTTTACGGCTGATGATACTTTGGCTGGATCCCGTGTCTCGTAGTATCGTTACCTTCTGACCTGTACAATCATTGTTAAGGAAAACTTTATCTGGGACCTTGAAACCTTTAAACAAGTCAGTGGAGGGCCTCGTGACATTGATACATGCCACAGGTTTATTCTGAGGGTTTTTACCTATTTGTGTATTTGCAAGTGCTAGTTTATAGGTAGCTGAAGTCCTACACCTGGGATGTGTACAAGTTAAGATGGGGTTACCTGTCTTTTTACAATAGGAACAATACATATCATTTGAAGCAGATCCTCGAGCATAGTTATATGAATAAGGAGTAATACTACCACCCACAAACTCTCAGCGACCAGAGGAAGACCTTACATTAACCTCTTTTGGTTTATGTTCCCTCGGATGGTACTTATGGATGAGGGAGTAGGCATCCGCAAGTTGGGCCGCCTTCCTCAGGTCCGTCTCGCCTTTCTCCTCGATGTAAACTAGTACCTGTGGTGGTAACCTGCGCTTCCATTCTTCTAACGCAAAAAGGTTAACTAGACCAGAGAAAGAAGTGAGTGCTAACTTCTCAAGCCATTTTTTAAGAGTTCTAAGTTTGTCCATTGCAAAGTCTAGAAATGTTTGTTTATCATTTTTTACCATGTTACAAAATTGCCGCCTGTAAGACTCAGGAGTTATCTCGTACGCATCTAGAACAGCCTTTTTAACCTCGTCATAATCACTAACGTCCACTAGATTATTTACAAAGAGAGCAGCCTTACCTACTAGTTTGGGTTTGATGAGCCACGTCCACTCCGTCTTGGGCCACTTAAGATGCTCGGCTGTTTTCTCAAAAGTATAGGAAGGATTGCTCAGGGTCTATTTCTAGGAATTGAGGTAAGAGTGATAAATTTTTAGCTAGGTTAAATTACTTATTTTGCTTTTCAAGTTCTAGTCTCTCCCTCTCGATGGTCTTAGTTTCTTCAAGTTGAGTAACCTTAGCCATCTCTATGTTCCTATCCATCTCTCTAAGCCCCACCTCCTTCTCCAACTTGAAAATCTCTAACTCCTTAGCTTGTTCTAGTTTCTCCCTCTCGATGGTCATAGATTCTTCTAGTTTTGCACGTTCTACCTCGTTTTTGGCACGTTCTAACTCGTTTTTGGCACGTTCTAACTCGTATTTGGCACGTTCTAACTCGTTAGCATGTTGTCTATCCTTCTCCTTTTGTTCCTCCTTATATTTCAGTTTTATTATCTCTAGTTCCTTGGCCTGTTCTAGTTTCGCACGTTCTAACTCTCTCAAGTCTCCAAGTCTTTCATGCTCAAAAGCTAACCTTGATTCAGACCATGGTTCGTAAACAGAAACGGCAGAATACTGGCTAGTAGTGTCCTCCACATCTACTGCTGAAGGATCTGGTATTCCACTAGCTGATTTTATTTCTGAAGTTTCTTGGGGGAGGAGTCCCTTACTCATTAATCCATTAATAACTAGGTTCTTTATCTGTTGTTTAGTAGGAGAACTTTCGAAATGGATGTCAAAATTTAAAGCTATGTACTTCCAGATATCCTTGTTCAGATCATGTTCACGAAGTTGCTCTAAATCAGGAGCCCTGCAAAATTCCTTTACACTAAATGAGCTAGACATGTTGAATGGTTGGCGCAAGAAAAAACAAACAAAAACATAAATATTGAGGTTACCACTCACTTACCTGAGGAGAACTAGCAGTGGGCCAACCTACACTACTAAATGCTCAGGCCTAACTGGTAGAATAGTATGGACGCATTTCATGAGACATATTTAGCATTTTACTGTCTTAATACATGCTGTGAAGATAATGCGGGGAATTAGTGCCAATATTATAACACTAATGAACAGATACTATGAATCCGATATGACATCAGCAATACCCAGTTAAAATATGCCAATGGAGAGAATGATGTGTACAGGCAAGTCTGCAGTTAGGTTCTCGGTACCCACTTACATTTAATCTGATTCCTAGTTTCCGTGACGCATACAACTCTTGACATGATAAGACATGATAAAGAGGCATGAGGTGAAAGCACAAGGCAGACAAGATCCTACTTCAATCCTAATCACTAATATTTGATGAAGGTAGTCATGGCATTGATCTTCTAATATATTGGATTATATTGAAGATAAGATGAGGGGTCTATCCTACTCTGAAAATGATTTGGATTATATGATTCGACTCAGGTGGAAGACCGGGGTGCAGGGATTCAATTCCTGTCACCGAAGATACCCATAGAGAATACAAGATACTGCCTGTCAGAGTATGAATGACTAGTATGAGTAAGGCTATGATTTGAGCACTATTCTGGTGGTGTACGGGTTTTACATATAGACACACTTAACCCTTAGTGAGTACTGAGGTTATGTTATTACTGTTACTTTACAAACCTAACCACATATAAATATATATAGAACAGAATAATTTAAAGAGCCATAGCTATATACATAACCACGGACAACAAAACCATTTAAAATAATAAGTAAGGAAAAATTATGATTAGGCCTAGTAATAATTAATAAAGATTAGCACAACTATTTATAAATACAAAACCCTGTGTATATATATATATATATATATATATATGCAAGTGCGAGGTCTATCACTATCTTATCTGGTGAACATATTAAACGTCACTCAAGCTCATACACAAAAAATTAAAGATCCCGGACAGGCCCCCATTTATGTTACGCCCCTCTGGGACTAGAAGCTAGGTAATACTTTACAAGTAATTCGACCTGATTATCCAGAGGTGTAGACACCCCAGAGGGACAACACAAAGACAGACGTGAGAGGATATAGACGCTAACTTGTATAAGTACCAGAAACTCAAGTTCTTATGGCACTATGATAATATATGTCTCTATAATCTAAGTGATTATTAGAGTATATCTTCTCCCCACCTGACACCCCCTAGCAGGCACTATTATAACAATCCCAGGTATATAAGTAAAACAAAACATTAGTATGGCTTGAGCAAAAGAATAAATAGTCACCAGAGTAAAACAACAAAGAAACACTCACACTAATACATATAAAAACAGGGGAATAATTATAACCAATATATTTATAAAATAATTTTAATAAAATAAAGTTTTACTTACAAGGTGTTATTAAAGTTTTAAAATGAATACTTTTAAACAATTAAATCAAAAGTTAATTTCGTTAATAAATAAACTAAATTAATTTAATGTTTATAAATAAAGTAAATATTTAATTATAAAGACATATTAAAGAAAACTAAAACAAATAAAATATCAAATTAAATTTTAATATTTAGTTAAAATGGGTTTAAGTCCTGGAGCAACTCACAACCACCCCTATCATCTCCACACTGCTAGGCCCCCACATGCAGTACGTCGAGAAAGGTGAGGCGGACAATCCAGGGGCGGTATTTATAAAGCAATTTTAGGCTTAAAAGTAGCTTTTAAAGATGGCGGCCACTTTTAAAAGATAAAAGTTGGGTAAAAAAAACTTTTAGCAGCTAAAAGTAACTTTTAAACCCGGCGGACACTAAAAGCCCTCCTAGGGACTTTTAGCGCTTAAAAGTTACTTTTAGAGGACGATGAAGATGGTTGAATAACAAATCCGCCACCCCCTGCCAAGGAATTTTCATGTTAAAAAGACCAATTGGATTAATAGGCCTATAGCGACTCTTGAGTTAATCAAAAGATACCATATAAACCACGAATGAAACTTAGAGGAACAAAGCTCCTAACCCAGAGATGAAAGTGTGTATAATCCTACATTATTCGGCAACGGTCAAAATGTAACTGTACTCATGATTGTAGGTTATCTATATTATCAGGAGAGTATGTTAGGTAACTCTTGATTCTATCCATATACTACCCCGCACATCATACTACTCAAAGGTGATCCACTGTGTGTTCTCCAACGAATAAGCTATATTAGAAAGTAACCTACCACCATATATATCCACCTACTTTAAACATTTCGATTCATACTGTATAAATATAATATGTCCGACTACATTTTTTGCCGCGGTCGGTCTCTCTATTTTTAGATGGGTAAATTCAAGGATAAGAGATATAAATTTCTTAACCTTGGGTAAATCCCCTCCTCCGCCCACAACCTCTACAGTTCCAGCGTCCTCGTTGACAAACGCCTATACTGTACTTGTTGGAAGAACACTAACAAATAGACCAAATTAACCCTAGTCTAGCGGGTCCTCTGTGGCCGTTTTGGGCCTTTTCAGGCCATTCTGACTGCTATATCAACCATCAGTATGAAAGGAACTGTATTGCGCCAAAAACTAGGTGGAAATCGCTACACAATGACGCCACATACAGCTACGTAGCACTCGTGGAGCACTGACAGTGTTACCTCGAAGATGGAAGTTTAGCTGATTTTGCTACCTTGCTCACTTTTAGCGAACTATTGGTTACACTGTCATCCTCCCGCGCGGTGGGGGAACTGGAGTTAGTGTGGGCCGGGAGGCCACAGATGTCGGACGTATGGATCATTACTATCCCACCCATTTTCACTCGATTTCCACCCTTTTTTCACCCGTTTTTTGCCAGTTTTTTCAACTCGACTTATGTGGTGAGCCGCTTTTTAAGGGTTAAAGGAGTGTAGAAGGACTAACATATAATATTAGATTGTAGTTGTTGTTGTTGTTGTTGTTGTTGTTGTTATTTTTGGCGCACTCTCCCATCCAGGAGTTCGTTCTATGAACGATGGCTGTTTCCTTATTAGGGGTTCGTCCCCTACGGGGAACCCCTATTGTAATCATTAAACCTGGAATTTCATCCAAATGTTTCTTACGCGCCGGTTTCGACGCAATAACTCCAGAACCGCTTTTTGGATCGGGATCAAACTTTCACAAGAGGTGCCTTTTTGTATTGGGCAACTTTTGATATGCTAAACATCCGGCATGGTGGCCAAACAGGTCCGTGGCAGCCGATTTCCCGAAAATATTGACGCCTAAATACCGTCTCTCCCACTCACAGGAAACGACTGGGCTTTGGCATACGCACTCCCCTACTAATGCTCCGCAAATTTTATAGAGAAGGTTTTGCTTTTGCACGTGGGTTTTTTTCCGGCAATCTTGAAAAAACCTCGAATTCCACTTAAAATTCCACATCTTGAAAACTACGCCGATGATCAGAGCCATGCTTGCGTAGTTGGGTGAGGCTCGCGATTCCGAACGTTTTGATACCAAAAAAATATAAATGGGTGGAATAGTTTGGCCGCAGCATTGAAAACTGTCTATTCTTAAATTACTTTAAAACCGAATTCGCTACCACACACAAAGTTTACCGTCTACAGTCTATAGGCTTCCACGCATCCCCCAGTTTTGCTTAATAACATAATCTCTTTATTATTCAGTCCTAACTTTTGTTTTTTTATTGAACTCTCTCAAAACCGTTCAAGTCCCTACGAATTCCAGCAATTATTTAGCCAACCTACCTATACATATCTACCCTACCAAATAATAATGATAAATTCAAATTTATTTTTGGTAAATGACAGAGTATTGGCTAAGGTTTTTAACAATTCCTCCCTTTGCCAAATGCTTAGTTTAATAACTATGATATGGACCTTTAAAGTTTTGGCAATTGCCCGTGTGACTCCTATTTTAACCCTCCTAAAGTGTTACCACGAAATACCGCTAGATCCTTTCTCAAAAGTCGCTAGCATGTTGCTACATAGCCAAACAATGTTAGGATAATGCTGCAATTTCTAAAGAGTTTTGGTTTGTTTGTTTTGCAAATTTTACAATGTAGTATGACTAGAATGTCTGAAATTTTCAAATTATCCCTAGTAAATGTCTCTAGATATAAAAGAAATGGCTGCTAGATTGAAGTAAATAGCTCTACATTTAGCGGTAATATGTAGCTTTACAACTGGCACCACTGCAACCACCACCTCCCTCCCACCCTCCCAGTAGTCTCCACAAAATACCGCTAGATCCTTTCTCAAAAGTCGCTAGCATGTTGCTACATAGTCAAACAATGTTAGAATAATGCTGCAATTTCTAAAGAGTTTTGGTTTGTTTGTTTTGCAAATTTTACAATGTAATATGACTAGAATGTCTGAAATGTTTAAATTATCCCTAGTAAATCTCTCTAGATATGAAAAAATGGCTGCTAAATTGAAGTAAATAGCTCTACATCTAGCGGTAATATGTAGCGATACAACTGGCAACACTGCCTAGCCCTTCCATCCTCCGTCCCTCCTCCCTCATCTATGTATCAACAATCACTCTAGTGAACTTTCGGTATTTAGTTTATTCAGCTTAATACTATTTATCCACATAACATAGAAACCTATCACGATTGTTGTCTAATACAAACATAGATAATGCTATTACATATTATTTGAACATGATGTCGAATTTAGCAGTTGCTGTACGTGACAGTCTGTGACAGAACCGAAAGCTTCTCTTGCCGTGTAGTACTCAAAGAAAGCAGGGGTACTTAAGCCAAGTCAGAGATGCAGAGGTAACTTTTACAATGCATTATAACCCTAGACAGACACCAATATACCACTAAATCAGACAAATATCACTACAAAAAAGATAGGAAAATATTATATTAATGTCCTAGGTATTTGAAATTATGCAAATGAGTAAAATCCATTATGATATTATGATAATGGATCGATTAGTATCTGGCAACAGTGTTGCACAAAATTTTCTGAACGTATGCGAACTTCGGAGTATTTATCCCATTAATATACACATCTATCACTATTTAAATGTAATACAACCATACACAGTGCTATTACATATTATTTGAACATAATATAGGATGCTCTTTCCTTTAAACCATTTTCTATATCTATTCACGAAAAATATAGGCCTAGCCTAACTAAGCCTAGGCAGCACTACCGGTAGGTACGAATTTATCAGTTCGAATTTTGATTGAGAGTGGGATTAGGCCTAGGCCTAGCCTAGGGCTTAACATGGGATACTATTTGGGGTTAGGGAATAGACTGAGGCTGCTTTAGGCCTAATTAGGTAAAATTAGTCAAATCGAGACAGTTGCATAGCCTAGGCCTAGGCCTATTAAGCAAATATTTTACGGTTATACTGATGTTTTGGACCGACAGTTAGCCCATCGATCTTTTTAGGCCTAATAGGTCCGGTAGAGCATATACATCACTGCTATATATGTCATTAAGAGCTGAAATGTATTATAAGGGAGAAAAAAAACCAAAAACGCTAAAATACATATATACTGTAAAACAATAAGTTTTTCAGCCAGTACCCAACCAGCGGGGGTGTGGGGGCGGCAGCCCCCACCCATATACTAGGTTAGGTTAGGTTAGGTTGTTAAGTTAGGCTAATAGGCCTAGCACTAGCCTACAAAAAAAAAAAAAAACAAAAAAAAAAAAAAACAGCGGGGGTGTGGGGGCGGCAGCCCCCACCCATATACTAGGTTAGGTTAGGTAAGGTTGTTAGGTTGGCTAATAGCCTAGAACATTAAAAAAAATAAAAAAAAAAAAAAAATAAAATCTAGCCTAACCCAACCAGCGGAGGTGTTGGGGCGGTAGCCCCACCCATAATACTAGGATAGGTTAGGTAAGGTTGTTGGGTTAGGCTAATGTCTTCCCAAAGTTGACTATTTTTATAACATGAGATATTAGGTTACCCACCACCACCCCGAGCCAGCTTTCGTCAAAAGTTGGCTCGGGTATCACAAAATTGGGTTGTATGGGTTTGCAATTTGGAAAACCCGAGCCAAGTTTTGATACAAAACGCTATATGTATTTTACGCGTTTAACCCCTCATTTTCCCTGAACTTCATAGCCCTCCCCACTAGTGGGGGGCGTGT
The DNA here is from genome assembly GCA_032716605.1 of Paralithodes platypus. Taxonomy (NCBI): domain Eukaryota; kingdom Metazoa; phylum Arthropoda; class Malacostraca; order Decapoda; family Lithodidae; genus Paralithodes; species Paralithodes platypus. The sequence goes on along the minus strand of CM064577.1, from coordinate 32,881,431 downwards.
TTTTAGATTGTTGGATAATGGGTAAATACTCATTTCAGCTCCTCTTCAGTATAAAACCACACTATATCTGAAGGAAAAATTACAGAAAACAAACTAAAACTTACTGAAATCGCTGTCGGTCCAAAAAGTCAGGTTTACCTATTTTACCAATCTACAATAGGCCTAGTCTATTCGCTGTAAGTAGGCAAGAAATCATGACCTAGGCTATAACCTCTGTAACTAAAAAACAACTAGGCCTAGAGTGATCAAGCTAATATGTGACCATATGTCGACCATTTGGGAAGAGTCAGTCAAGGAATAGCCTAGATGTGGAAATTTGCAGCCAATTTGCTCTAGCCCTATTTGATATACAGAGGTTAGAGGTCATTGTTGAGGCCCCCCCCCTCATGACATATTGTCATCATCTTATATATTGCCAGCAGGGGGCAAATAACCGAAAAAAAACCCCGTCAAAATAGACGCGAACTTAACCACGGCGATCGACACATGTAAACATGGCGGTGGAGCGGCGCCGAAAGCTTGCCATCATGTTCCCGTCCATTTTGAATGCCGTTGGATACAATAATATGTTGAGGGGGGCAAATAGGCCTAACCAAACTGCGGCGATCGACCATGTAAACATGACGGCGGCGGCGGCGGTGGACGGTTGCGATCATGTTCCCGTCTATTTTGACTGCCATTGGATACAATAATATGTTGAGGGAAGGGCTTTGCGGCAATTTTTTTGGTTGTTTGCCCCCTACTGGCAATATACATGATGATAACATGTCATGGGGGGGTGAGGGGGGACTTTCAACATATTATTGTATCGAATGGCCTTCAAAATAGACAGGAACATTATCCCAAGCGTCCAACGCCGACACCGCCGCGGCTGCTGAAGAACAAGGAAATTAGCAATAGGTTTCATTGTGAACTGGAGGAAATTAATAGAAATAAGGAAGCTAGGCCTAGCGATGTAAATAGTCAATGGAATTTCCTTAATAATGACAATTATATGTATAGGTATAAAGTAAAAACAATATATTTTACATAATTTATTGCATATCTTACATATTTAAACAAATATATTAAAAATAGTTTAACCACACCACTGAGTTCCCCCAAAATACTCTAATAGGGCTGGCCTGAAGAATTAGATCAAGATGGACAACCAATCAACACACGATAGGTAGGGAAGGGCAGGTTAACAACGGCGATCGACAAATGTAAACATGACGACCGTACACTCGGAAACTACATCCATCCCCATTAGCCTAACCTAACAACCTTACCTAACCTATCCTAGTATTATGGGTGGAGGCTGCCGCCCCCTAGACCCAGTATGTTGGATACAAAACTAACCCTCACGTAACACCTAGTATATGTCCCTAGTACCCAGTACGTGGGATACCACGCTAACCCTCACGTAACACCTAGTATATGTCCCTAGTACCTAGTATTTGGGATACAATACTAACCCTTACATAACACCTAGTATATGTCCCTAGTACCCAGTACGTGGGATACAAAACTAACCTTCACCTAGCATATGTCCCTCACTCAGTACACCTTTCACCCTCACTACCGTTCGTGAGTCTTCATACATCTTCATTATCACACGCACCAGCCACTCCTCTACGCCAAATTTTCTCCTAGCCTACTGCACAACTTCTTACTTTCAGTAGAGACGTGATTTTCCGGGCCCGTCGCAAGACCACCGTCTCAACCGAGCCGTCACAAGATCATCACAGGACAGGAAAAACAACACAGGCTTGCTCCAAGCCAGCACACATCTTACAAATATATAAGCTAGGCTATACAACTTTCATTTCATCGGAATAACATTCACCGCCAATTTAATTATCATAAGGATTATATAAATGCAATTCTGATATGAAAAAACAATCGGTAAATAGCATAGCCTAGGCCTAGTCAAAGCTGGGGTTTGTTGTTGTTTCGTGGACAAAATTTAACCAAGCGTACTGTCCCACATTAATTTATTATCAACAATTGGATATACGTTACTGTGGGCTCTTATTACTCTACTTCCTAATAATAGGCAAGTAAATTATAACAATGTTTGGATAAACAAATATACCGAAATAAATTAGAATGGAGAAACAGTAAGTTGAGTGAGATGTTTCAGCTTGCCGTCAACCCAGCTCCGGAGCTCTCTTGCCGTTGCAAGAGAATATTGGTGTCTCGCTTGCTAAAGGTGGGCTTGCGACGGGACCAGAAAAACAGTTTTTCGGGTAGATCTTGCGACGGTGGTCTTGAGACGGGACCGGAAAAACACCTCTTAGATATCTTCCCTGCAGCTGCCTGACTATGAAGTTATCATACCTTCAAAGACTCCCTCACACTCACAGACCTTCATGACTTGGCCAAGCATTTTCAGGCCTCTTATAGCAGTTGCAAGGGGAGCCTAACTCTGAAATCACTAGATAGTGCCTCCAGAACCATAAAAGAGAGGAGAGGGCTTAATTAACACACTTCCCTGTTGGACTCCGACGCGAACTGAAAACTCATCACTCAGTACCCTCACGTAACATCTAGTATATGTCCCTAGTACCCAGTACTTTGGATACAAAACTAACCTTCACCTAACACCTAGTATATGTCCCTAGTAACCAGTACATGGGATATAAAGCTAACCCTTACCAAATATCTAGTACCGTACTGTATGTCAATCCAAGGTCCTCCTGCTAACGAAGAAGTTCCTGAGGTTGGCGGGGCGTCTCCGTCGACTGCGGGGCATGGGTGCCCTCCCCTGAAATCTACGATGTCCCCGTCCTCCCTGTGAAACCTCTCCACCCTGGGGTCCTTTCCGCCCGGATAGGGTGACATAAGCTTCACAGCTTCACTACCCTATATCCTCAACAAGAAGTACTGTATATGTCCCTCACTCAGCTGTACACCTTTCACCCTCACTACCGTTCGTGAGTCCTCGTACATCTTCATTATCACATGCACCAGCCACTCCTCAATGCCAAGTTTTCTCCTAGCCTACTGCACAACTTCTCTGGCCACCTTATCAAAGGCCTTCTCCCGGTCTCAGCGGTCTGCAAACAGAACATCAGATCCCTATCTTTTAAGTACATACAGTACATACAGTATCTTTCCCTTATCATACCTTCTAAGACTCTCTCACAGACCTTCATGACTTAGTCAAGCATTTTCAGGACCCTTATAGCAGTTCCCAGGGGAGCCCAACTCTGAAATCACCAGATAGTGCCTCCAGAACCATAAAAAAAAAAAAGAGGAAAGGGCTTCATTAACACAGAGCCCTGGTGGACTCCGACGCGAACTGAAAACTCATCACTCAGTACCGGTACATCTTTTACCCTCACTGCCGTTTGTGAGTCCTCATACATCTTCATTATCACACAAATACCTTCATGACTTGAATTGTGCCGTGTCCTAGCATGAAACCAAACTGCATATCGTCAATATCATACCTTCAAAGACTTTCTCACAGACCTTCATGACTTGATCAAGTATTTTCAGGCCCCTATAATTTTCCCTATCCAATGAGTCCCCTTTGCAGTATATACTGTAATATACTTTTGTGCCATTCATCAGAGATTACTTCCTCTCTGATGATGAAGTTAATTAGCTCATTGAACACACCTACTCCTTTCTCACCTGAGAACTTAATCATCTCGGCTAGAATGCCAGAGCATCCTGCAGCTTTTCTGTCCTTCATTAAGTTATTGCACTGCTTACAAAAGCTGGCACAATCACAGGGAGGGGGGAGTATTGGCTTTTCGTTGCTAAGCTTCTCTATTCCATTCAAATTCCATGTTGAATAATCTTTCGTAGTGTATCACAAACTTATTTTACAATGGAAAATAATGCATGAGGAGGGCTGGGTAGGCCTATTAGTATTTTGTGAAATAACTTAAATTAGGTTAGGCTATAGTATACTTCATTAGGTTATTAGGCCTATGAGAAACCAGGCCTAGGCCTAGCTTAATTTTATTTCACTGCTCAACATATTTTTTTTTTTTTTTTGCTTTTGAGCTCTGCATAGGGCTATATTCAGGTAGGCTTGGGTTTTAGTAAAATTGCATTAGGCTATGCTACATATTTGTACTTCTATTGGAAAGCACAGGCCTACACAATAGTACACATGTTAAAGAATTTAACCTAGCCTACCACAATTTAGCCTAGACTGAAAGAACAAACAAAAATAGGCTAGGCTAATTGCAGCTAAATAATTTAGCCTAGCCTCACCAATTTAGCCTAGACTGAAAAAACAAAACAAAAATAGGCTAATTGCAGTTTTGGTAAGAGTTGTAGTTGTGGGCATACCAAAAGCTTTGTTTATATAGCCTAGTTGCACGCTCACAGTTAGGCCTACATTCGCTTCTAATTTAACTGCTGGGGTAAACTTGGTAAAGCCACCCTCAATCCGCCGGCCGGTAACAAAACAATTTACCCAACGCCTGGCCGTGAGATACAATAATGGGTTGAAGGGGCTTTATCCCCCTATGACTTATTGTCATCATCATCTATATCACCAGCAGGGGCAAATAACCACAGTCAAATTAGACGCGAATGTAACTGCGAGCGTGCGACTACGTAAATAAAGGGGACGATAGACCCGCTAACACAACTCTTAACGCATTTTTTCCTAATGTATTATATTTTTTTATATTTATGACCTCAACAGTTGAAAGATGACAATTTTATGGTTTATTTTAGGCTATACAAACACATTTGCTTTGTAACTTAGATACTCATATTTATGCTTATAATTGCAGTACGAGTGGGTTTTTTCTTTTTATATGTAGGCCTAGGCTAAACAAATGTTAGTTTTTGTTTTATAGGCTAAACTAGGCTGAATTTATGCTAATAAATATTAATTGGAGGGAGCAAATCTGTCAAGGAATAGCCTAGATGTGGAAATTTACAGCCAATTTGCTCTAGCCCTTTTTGAGATACAGAGGTTAGAGATCGTTGGATACAATAATATGTTGAGGGAGTCAATCGCCCCCCATGACATATTGTCATCATCATATATATTGCCAGCAGGTGGCAAATAGCCTAGGCCTAGCCTAACTACAAAAAAAATCGCCGTCAAAATAGACGCGAACTTATATTAACTACGGCGATCGACCATTGCCCGCACCGGCCGTCCCCCGGTTATTGTTGAGGTCCTGAGGAACCGTATGACTTTGACGAGCTCTTCCCTCCGCTGTCTCCGCATCCCATGTATCGTCGTACGGTACCCCTTCCCCTCCACATCCTACATCTGGTCGTTCTACATATGCCTCCTAAGCCTCGCCTCGTCCCATCACTGAGCATGTGGATGGGCGTCCCTTTCTGGCTTCAAAGATGGATTCCTTCCGACAGCTCCTACTGGATTGTCTGGGGTTGGTTGATAAGGGCACCTCGCTTCAAGACATTGCTCTGGCCCTAGTACCGTGGTTTGTAGGTCTCTGGTTCACCACCTGATGACCTGCTATTGGGTTGTTGCCTTTACAGTGTTACGGTTCTACGAATGACCTAGAATGAAAGTGACACGGTGGTGAATTTTAACTTTAACTATAAACTAATTTAATTGTGACATAGGATCTCCGCGACTACGGTAGGGCCGGAGTGGGCGAGTATTCGCCTGAGGTTGCCCCAAGACAAGACAAGACAAAATTCTAGTGCTGGTTTTACTCAGATTTTGTGAGTTTTAATTTAGCCTAGCCTAGGCCTAAGAGTTCAGAAAATTTGCAAAATGCACCCCATACTAGCCTACCCATAGCCTAATAGGCCTAGTGATTCTTTTTTGGCAGACCACCCACAAATTTTCATATAGCCTAGGCCTAGGCTAGCCTAAGTTCTGGAATGCATGTTGGAATAGCCTTCCTATAAACTGTAGGCTAGGCTACTTCCTTTTAATTTAAGTTTGATTCTTTGGAAAATCTATTAGGCCTAGACCAGGGCAGGAAAGTAACATTTAAAATGACGTGTAAAAAGTCGCCCATAAACGGCGGGCCACTATGTTATTGTAATTTGGGAGCTTATTTCGTCTGTTGATTGACTTTGTCCTTAATTGGGGATCCTATGAATTAGCACAGATGATGATGACTTACCGTACATCATAATACGTGGGGGGGCAGAGCCGCAGAGACCCCCTCAACATATTTGGTGTCCCACAGTAACTTTTAATGGGATGGATGTAGTTACCAGGTGTACGGTCGTCATGTTTACATAGGGCGATCGTCGCGGTTAACTTCGCGTCTATTATGACGTCAATTTTTTTCGGCATATTTCATTTTATTCACTTCCGTTTATATTTAGGCTATAATCTAGCTTTGGCACGACAATAACCCTAACCTAGTCTTTCTTAAAGATTCTTCTAATCTTCCAGTAGCCTATAGCCTAATTTAGGTCATTTTTAAAGGCACACAATTAAATGGTTGGTATTTTTAACGACACTACTGCAGCATTATGAGAAACAATTTATTAGAGATAATAGGCAACAATAGATTCGCCATATTTTTCTCCATAAGCTATAGTCCGCATGGAGGATTTTCATTATCGACAAATTGAAAAAATTCCCACTTCACAGACAAAATAGACAAATACACCAAAAATTGGGGTGTGGGGGCAGCAGCCCCCACCCATAATAGCCTACTATAATAGGTTAGGTATGGTTGTTAGGTTAGACTAGGCTAATGTCATTTCAAAGGGATATAGGCCTATTAAACACTAGGATAGCCTATACCTGGTCAAGGGTAAGTCCTGCTGTAGTCAACTTGAATGCTACCTTAAATTGTAATATTAGACTAGGCATAGCCTATAGAAAAAATAGCCTAGCCTACTTATTTATTGTAGCCTATAATATAGGCCTAGCCGGGTAGAATGTAGAGTTCGGGTGTACCACCACCATTGTTTACACTGCGCAGAGCGGCGACGGAAGCTTGCCATCATTTTCCCGTCTATTTTGACTGCCATTGGATATAATAATATGTTGAGGTGAGGGCTTTGCTGCAATTTTTTTGGTTGTTTGCCCCCTACTGGCAATATATATGATGATGACAACACGTCATGGGGGCAAAGCCCCCCCTCAACATATTATTGTATCCAATGGCATTCAAAATAGACGGGAACATTATCGCAAGTGTCCGACGCCGCCACCGCCGCCGTAATGTTTACATATGTCGATCACCGTGGTTAAAGGCTGGTTCACACATAGCCGAGTCGGTGCGCGAGTCCAACACGAGTCACACTCGTCGATTATCGCCGTCGCTGGAGGCTGAGTCGGCCACGAGTAGCAATTGTTCCCGAGTCAAGGCGAGTGTAACACGAGTTAACTCGATTCAATACGAGTCAACACGTGTTCATGCAAGAGTTTGTACGAGTAACTGAGAGTCAAAACGAGTGTAACACGAACCCAACACGAGTGTCAAAAATTTGAAAAATAATGGCCACATTCCAGGGCACGTAAACAAAGAGTATGGACGAGTCAACGCGATTGTTACACGGATCAACACAATTTTTATACGGATCAACACGAAAGACAACGCGTCGACTCTCGTTGGTCTCTGTTGCACACGTGTTGACTCGTGTTACATCCGTGTAAACTCTCGTTGATTCTTCCTACATTTTTGAAATAACGGTATTTCAAATGACACTTGCTTTTTCGTGTTACACTCGTGTTTTTTTCTCAGTGGATCGTGTTTACTCTTGTTTACTCGTGTTTTCACTTGTGTTTGAATCGTGTAAACTCTGGCATCATGGGGGCACCAAATTTTGGCACTCACATTCGTGCTTTCTACTCTTGTTGATACGTGTTGCATGTGTGTTACATACGTGTTGTTGCGTGTAGACACGTGTTGCTGTGTTGCTTCGTCAACGTCGAAATGATGACGAAAAGCGACGAATCACCAAAGAGTTACACGGGTTTACACGAGTCAACACGAGTTAACACGAATAACGAAGAGTTATTCAGAGTCAAACACGTATGTACACGAGTCTACACGTATTTAGGCCACACTCATGGGTACTTGCCACGGGACCCAAAAATTTCATGCATGCATGAAATTTTTGGACCCCGTGGCGAGTACCCACGAGTGTGTCGAGTATACACGAGCGTAGCACGAGTCTATACGAGTGTTGAGGAGTATCGACGAGTCATTGCTGAATAGCAAAATTTCATCACTCGTGTTGGACTCGCGCACCGACTCGGCTATGTGTGAACCAGCCTTTAGTTCGCGTCTATTTTGAAGGCATTTTTTTCGGTTATTTGCCTCCTGCTGGCAATATATATGATGATGACAATATGTCATGGGGGGGTGACCCCCCTCAACCTATTATTGTATCCAAAAGCAGTCAAATAGACGGGAACATGATGGCCAGCATCCGCCGCCGCTCCGCGTTGTGTAAACAAGGCTGGCGGTACACCCGAACTCTACATTCTACCCCACTAATTTTCCAACTAGCATAACCGATGATTATCAATGATCAATCCCAGTCAGAAACGTCCATGCTTCCCTCCCATAAGTCAATGTCGGGATTACCACACTGTCATGCAAGGACTTCTTTACTTCCATGCTGATCACCCTATTTCTTCTTACTGCTTTCAGAGTTCCTACAACGCTCTTCCCCTGTTACACTTTCTCCCACACTTCTTTATCCATAGGCCTACTCACATCTTTACTCAACACACTGCCCAAATACTTAAATGAGCTGACATTCTTCATAGCCGTTCAACCTCACTTCACACTCTATGGTTACACCCCTTTCAATGACCATAATATTGCTCTTCCTAGCATTTACCTCCAGATTCCGTTTTTCACACACTGTTCCAAACATATTTACCTGACCCTGCAACTCCCATGCACTATCGCTCATCAGAACTGTGTTGTCAGCAACAGTAGTACCGGTACTGTACTGTTGAGGCAACTTCCACTCGTTTCCTTCCCTTATCAGCGGTACACCAATGTCCGCTGCTCTTCCTTGTATTTCTTTCATGACTCCATCCATATACTGTACTGGTATATATTGAACAACCATCGGGACATCACATACACCCTTGCTTTAACCCAACATTCAGATTAAAGAACTCGCTCTGTTAATTATCCACACATACTGACACCTTTGCACCCTCATACATGCTCTTAATTGCTTTCAGCAACTTGCCATCTACTCCGTATATTTTCAGTACCGGTACCGGTACTTTCCACATACCTTCTCTATCAATTCTGTCATAGGTCTTCTCCAACTCCATAAATGCAGCATACAACTTTTGTCGCTTCTCCAGATATTTCTCCACAACACATTTCCGGGCAAAAATCTGAGCTACACATCCTCTTCCCTTCCTAAGATGACTACAGTATGCTAACCGTTTCCCCAGCAATACTGACTGAAAATGCCCAAATATATTGCATGTCCTCTTCAGATTGATCTACAATATGTAAAATTACACCAAATACCACTACAGTAGCACTGAAATCAATAAAACTCACTAACAGGATAAATAAATGGAAGAAATACTCCAAAAGATTAATGTTTACCCTTTACCCAGCAATACTGACTGAAAATGCCTAAATAGATATCAATGATCTCATATCTACCACTCATAATCCAATACATTCCTACGCAGATGACTACACTCCACAGTTCCTTCACATTTACCAATTCTTTCACCCATCCCGATCTTATAAATTCAAAAATAAGCACTGCAATTTCTCTGAACCAGGACCTTTCTAGAATTGAAGAATGGGGACAAAAGAATCTAGTTTCCTTTAATGCACAGAAAACCAAGTACTGTACATTCAATTTTCTAACCGACAGAATCTCATTGACTCCCATATATTTTTTAATGATGTAAATATTCCCACTTCCCCTAGTATTGACATTCTCGGTGTAACATTAACTACTAACTTGAGCTGGACACATTATGTTAGAAGCATTGCTAAGAATGCCTCTAAAAAACTGGGACTCCTGTACAGAGTTCGAGAATTCTTCACTGACGAGCAGTTGGCCGTAATATATAAGTCATGTGCGTTCTCAGATGGATTACTGTTCACCTCTGTGGAGTGGAAGTGGAGTGGTTGCATTGAGGCAGTTGGACAAAATTCAAAATAAAGCTATTAGATTAATCAATAACCCTGCAATCACACAGGACCTTCCTACATTATCCATACGAAGAAACGTTGCATCCCTTGCATTATTCTACAGATATTTTCACAGCAATTGTTCCGAGGAACTTGCTTCAATTGTGCCGCCTCTCCACATCTTTCCCGTAGAACTAGGGCAGCTGAGAGCGCCCATGAATTTACACTCTCTCCTCCACAATGCAGAACTTCTGCTTATCAAAATTCATTTATCCCTAGAACTACTACTCTTTGGAATTCACTTCCCTCGAATTGCTTTCCACAAACTTACAATCTACAAGTTTTTAAATCCAGTTGTTACAAACATTTTATGAATGGAGGATGCCTTTAGGCACATGGACCTTTTGTTTTATCTGTGTTTTTCCTTCCTCCGTTCATTGTCTATTAAAAAAAAAAAAAAAAAAAAATTTGCTCTTCAGATTTATACATACATACGTACATAACATTTTAAGACTGAGTGCTCCACACAGATGTGCAGTTTCAGTCTCTTTTCCTAATGGCGGCGTTCCAGGCAACCCTGTTAAGGGATGCTTTACTTGTCAAGTTTTTGGATTTGAGATCGGCACGTATAGTCCGATCCCAGGTCTTACTCGGTCCACCCCTTGGTGCAGCTCCCTCCACAATCGCAGACCTGCATCTTTTCACCCAATTTTGTTCATCCATTCTCTCCATATTTCCATACTATCCCAGTTTACTTGTACGCATCTCCTCGCTAATACTCTTTATACCTAAACGTCTCTTCAGCTCATCATTTGTTATTCTGTTGACATCATTTATCTGAAATATGTAAAATTACACCAATTACCAACTACATTACCAACAAATTTAATAAAGTACACTAACAGGATAAAGAAAATGTAAGAAATAGCCCTAAAGATGAATTTATCTATCTATTGACGGACGCCTTGATCCCCGAAGGATTGGCCACGAACGAAACACCCCTATGCACCTCTGTCCCCAGTCAGTCGACGCCCCTCCTCCCATCCAGCACCGCTTTCACGCATATACTTCTTAACTCCATTCTTCCACCTCTCTCTCGGTTTATTTCTCCCTCTGTCCTTCCACCTCACTCGTACACGCTCTTAGTCATTCTCTCGCTTCCCATACGTTCCACAATGCCGAACCATCTCAAGGTGTTCTTTTTCGCACTTTCCAGTACATTCACACCACACCTCTCTCGTACTTCCTCATTCGTCTGTCTATCCCTCCATGTAACTCTGCACACACTTCTCAAGTAACTCATTTCCATCCCTTTCACTCTTGGTTTGAATCTCTCCAACAACGTCCATGCTTCGCTTCCGTAAGTCAGTGTCGGGATTACCACACTGTCATGCAATGACTTCTTCAGTTCCATGCTGACCACCCTATTTCATGTTACTGCTTTCAGCATTCCTACAACCCTCTTCCCCTGTTGCACCCTCTCCCACACTTCTTCATCCATACTCCCATCTTTACTCTGTACACTGCCTGCCAAGATACTTAAATGAGCTGACAATCTCCATAGCCTGACCGTTCAACTTCACCTCACACTCTGTGGCTTCACCCCTTTCGAAGACCATAACCTTGCTCTTCCCCGCATTTACCTTCAGATTCCATTTTTCGCACACTGTTCCAAAAATATTTACCGACCCTGCAACTCCCATTCATATCATCAGCAAACAGCAGTACACAAACATCCACTGCTCTTCCTTGTATTTCTTTTATGACTCCATCCATATACTGTATATATAGAACAACCATCTGGACATCACACACCCTTGCTTTACCAAACATTCAGATCAAAGAACTCCCTCTGTTCATTCTTCACACGTACTGATACCTTTGCACTCCCAGCGATACACCAACATCCACTGCTCTTGATAGTATTTCTTTTAGGACTCCATCCATATATACAGTAAACAACCACGGGGACATCACACACCCCTGTTTCAAACCAACATTTAGGTCAAAGAACTCGCTCTGCTCACTCTCCACACGTACTGCCGCCTTTACACCCTCATACATGCTCTTCACTGCTTTCAGCAACTTGCCCTCTACTCCGTATATTCTAAGTACTTTCCACAAACCTTCTCTATCCACTCTGTCATAGGCCTTCTCCAAGTCCATAAAGGCAACATTCACCTTTTGTTTCTTCTCCAGATACTTCTCCACAACACAATTCAGGGTAAAAATCTGATCTACACATCCTCTTCCCTTCCTAAAAACCTCCCTGCTCGTCGCCTATCCATTTCTCCGTTCTCACTCTCACTCTCTCAATCACTACCGGTACCCTACTGTATACCTTCCCTACTACGCTTAGAAGACATATTCCTCGGTGGTTCCCACACACTCCTCTTTCCCCTTTGCCCTTATATAGGGGGACTATTATGCCAGTCTTCCAGTCATCGGGTGCACTCCCCTTCTCCCATGCTAGTTTGCACATTTTCCATACCCATTCTATCACTATCTCACCACCATACCTCAACATTTCCCCACACACTCCATCTGTTCCTGGTGCTTTCCCCAACTTCACTCTTTTCATGGCTTCCCACACTTCTGACCTCCTGATCCCCACCTCCTCCTCCACTACTTCTCTTCTTCTCCCTCCCATACCATATCCAGCTATGTTTGCTGGCTCTTCATTCCTTACATTTAGCAACTCACTGAAGTACTCCCTCCATCTTTCGACTCTCTCTTGCTTCTCGGCTAGCATTCTCCCATTCTTATCTTTCACACCCTTACTGTTTCCCTTGCTACCTTCCCTAACTTTCTTGACTTCTTCCCAGAACAGTTTCTTACTCTCCCTCCATTTTACACTCAGGTGCTCGTTTCTGTCTCTCGGAATCTTCATTCCCTCTACTACCCAACCACTCTCTATATGCTTTCTTCTTTTCTTCCACAGCTATTCTTACCTCTTCTGTCCACCATGCTGTACCTTTCACTCCCCTCCCTCTTCTCCTCACTCCACACACCTCCTCACATGCTGCACAGATCTCATCCTTAAACACCTTGCTCATCTCCTCCACTTCCTCCATAACTTCCAGGTCGAACCCACCTAGTCGTCTTTCCACTGCTCTCCTGTACTCCTCCCTGACTTCCTCCTCCTGCAACCTCTTCACCCTCCTCACCATTCCACCCTCCTCTCGCCTCCCTCCAGCTCTCCTCATCCACTTCTTTTGTATCCTAACCTTAGCTACCACTACATAATGATCAGACAGACCCCCTCCAATACCCCTATACACCCTAGCATCCATCACAGATTTCTTCATTCGTTCATCCACACATACATAATCAATCAATGACTTTCGTTCCACCACTGTCTTATCCTTCATCATCAACATCCGTTTCCACGTGTACCTGTGGATCATTCTGTGTCGGAAGAAGGTGTTGGCTATCCACAGCCTCCTCCCCACACATACGTCCACAAGTGCACTACCATTCCCATTCACCTCTGATGGTACCCCCCACCCTCCCACCACTCCCTCAACTTTCCTATCACCCACCTTACCATTCATATCCCCAATCAGAAATATTCTTTCGTTCTTGTCAAACTTCTCCAGGCACGCCTCAACATTCATCCAGAACTCCTCTTTCTTTCTTTCAAGTATATCCTCTGTCGGGGCATACACGCATACAATCAATACAATATTTTTAACATGAGGTTGCTTATAATAATTTGTACCTCTGCAGTTTCTCCATGGCTAACGAAAAAGGTCACATTCCTAAGAAGCCCCAACCAAAAAGGCCAAGCTTCTGTACAGAACAAATGCCACACCATTACCCTTATGGTGACCCTATCAAATAATCAAAACAACCACACTTCTTAACCCAATTCCCGCGGGGCCCCTCATATGACGGAGACGATTTTCCGGCTATTTTGTAGCCTGTGAGCCAGGCCAGCTTTTGCAAGCAGCACGGATGGACGTCAGCCGGAGCCTACAGGCCCCGCCACGACACTGAGGTTTGTGTGAGAGAGAGTTCACTTATGTGCAGCGTCACACATAGCGAAAACAGAAAATAATTGGTAATTATTAGCGATTTCGCCTAGGCCTATCGGATTTGGTATTTTTTAGCAATTTTGCCCTTCGTTTGCAAGATCCTTACAAGAAAACCAGACGTCGTACAGGGATGATTCAGGAGTAATTTGAAAGCTATTACCGTACTTTCACGAATACATAATTGTATTACGCCCTGGCTTTTGCTTATGCATGAAAATGAGCAGGGAATGAAGGCAATTTCGGGCAATTATGCCTACTCGTACAGGAGTCCTTGGAGCGGCTTCGGTCGCGCCGGGAATTTCCACACCTCACACCACACACACACATCACAGTTTTTCCTACACCGAGAAATGACTCTCCGGCTGTCATTTCTCGAAGACTTCTAGCCGGAGACATTGAGAGCAACCCAGGACCCACCTACACATATATATGTCCAACTTGCTCAAAACCCATCGCTTCGAGTCGCCACACTAATGGCTCAGTTCTCTGCAATTCATGCAGGAACTGGACCCACTTCACCTGCACAACACTTGCCTCCAAGAAACACTACACGAACACCTGGACCTGTTCCTCATGCCCCTCCCTCTCCCAGTCAAATCCCTCGCCTAAAACCCGTCCACCTCTCCTCCCCAACCCACCTAACCTTCCCATATCATCCACTCCCCCCCCACCCCCTCCCTCACCCCCACCCCATCCTCGTGCAGCAGCACCCAACATACATCGTGCACATAACATTAACATTCTCCAATTGAACATAGATGGCATCAACACAAAGAAACTCTCACACTTCATCAAACAACACAACATACACATTGCCATCTTACAAGAAACAAAACTCCGCACAACACAAAAAACACCCACATTTCATGATTTCACCACCATCATACAAGACCGGGCTGTCGGCGGAGGCGGTGGACTCATCACCCTGGTACACAAAGAAATATCATACATAGTTACCAGTGTACAAACCAAATCCCTCCTCCCCCCAAATGATAACACAACAGAAATACAATCAATTAAAATATGCACTGGCAACAACTCCAACATAACCATCATAAACACATACATCCCCTACAGTACCAAATGAATACAGACCACACTTACAACACATCACAAACACCCCACACATCATCTTGGGTGGTGACTTCAATGCCAAGACGTCGGCCTGGTTTGTCGACAACCCCGACACAGATAGAGGGCTGGTACTACAAAACCAAACTGTTAACCTCATCATCCTTAACGACATCCATCAACATACCCATATTCCTCACCAAGCCCTCTATAACCCATCATCTCCAGACATCACCTTTTGCTCCCCAGAACTCGCCCCCACAACATCCTGGAGGGTGGTCAGAACCTTAGGCTCTGACCACCTCCCGATCATTATCACCACCAAAACCAGACTCACCCCAGCTAACCACAAACACACATACACCAATTATAAAAGACCTAACTAGAAAGCATTCACAAATGAGACAGAACAACACTTCACAACTCTAAACAGTACACCATGACTAACATCAACAATGCTGTACACATACTCAATAAAACTATCCAAAACACTGACAAGAAACACATTCCAAGAGGTAACAGAAAAAGACACAACCCCAACTTCACACCAGAAATTCAAAACCTCATCAGACAACGCAACATACTGAAACCCTCCCCAGCACCCCACACACAAGACATCACACAACAAATCCAAGCACTCAACACCCAAACTAACAACAAAATACAAGAACAACAAAAACTAAATTGGAATAATTTCCTACAAACACTTGATCACAAAACAAACCCAAAAATACTCTACAAAACACTAAACAGCATCACACTTTCCAACAGCAACACAACACAATCACATGCTGCAATCACAACAACAGACTCTACTCCTTCATGTAAACAACAAGCAAACACTCTCATCAATCACTTCTCACATGTCAGTCACCTAAAACCTCACAAAGACGACCGACGTGTCATCCGACGTAAGAGACAATTCCCCACAGACCCTGACTATACACCCTTCACCAATCACCGGACAAAGCATATCATCAACAATCTCAAGCACTCACCCGCTTGTGGCCTAGACAACATAAGCAACATACACCTCAGACACCTGGGACCACAAGGCATACAAGCACTCACTAACATATCAAACTACAGTTATTCACACAACACAATACCAGACATTTGGAAGCATGGTCTCATCACCACATTCCCCAAACCCAACAAAGACCCCACGCTACCCTCCTCGCACCGCCCCATCACACTCCTTTGCTCCCCCTCCAAAGTCATGGAACGCCTAGTGTTACAACTAATTACACCCGACCTACCCCTAGCTCCAACACAACATGGCTTTAGGCCACTGCACTCCACAAACACTCTTCTCACAGACCTTACACAAAGAGCTTTAGATGGCATCAACTCAGCTAGACCACCACACAGATCACTATTAGCCACACTCGACATTAGTAAAGCCTTCGATGCCATCCCCCGCCACAACCTAACAAACAAAATCTACAACACAAATGTGCACAACAACACAAAAAGGTGGCTGGCCAACTTCCTAGCAGGCAGATGTGCAAACGTATCTTTTGCCGGTCAGTCATCTAAAATCAGAAACTTTCCAAACGGAGTCCCACAAGGATCCGTCCTATCGCCCACACTCTTCAATCTGTACATGCACGATATAACTACACCCAATACGCCCCAAATAAACTTAGCCTCCTATGCAGATGACATAACACTCACATGCACACACCATGACCCAAAAAGAGCAACAGATCTCCTTCAACCCTATCTCAACACACTACATGGCTGGTGCACTACAAACAGACTTAATCTACCCCCAGCCAAATCCACCGCAACCCTGCTCACAAGCTGGACAGAACACAAATACATCCCTCAACTCACCATAAACAACACACCCCTAACACATACACACACACACAAAATCCTAGGAGTAACATATGATACTCATATGACATTCAAACAGCACACCACAAACATTAAAAAGAAATGACACCCAGACTTAACGCCCTCAGGTCACTTGCTCACACAAAATTTGGACACAACAAAGAAACTACCACCACAGTATATAAACAATACATAAGATCAGTGATCATGAGAGGCACTCAATTCCTGGCAGTTGCCTCCACGAACCAAGACCACCCACTAAACTACATGGCAACACACCCACAGACACCAAGAAATATCAAAACAACACCCAGCACACGGTATCACACACAATTACTGTCCTCTCTCCCACCCCGAACCACCTTCCAGAAGCACATCCATACTCATATCTCTCGCCGATCCATCCACTCACTCACAGACAACACGCAGCTGCAAGCACGACCTCCCGAAATCCATCCTTCCGAATCCTCCCTTCCTCGCGAGGACAGAGTCCACCTGGCCAGGCTGAGATGCGGACACCATCCAGCTCTCCTGAGCTATCAGAAGAGACTGGATGACTCCGTTGTCGATGCCTGCCCGGGATGTAACACAGCACCCCATACCATTAAACACATAATAGAAGACTGCATTTCACACAACCACTTACGCCAACAACACAATCTACACTCAATGAGAGCTCTGTGGGAAAGCCCGATCGTGGCCATGGCCTTCCTCAGGGACTCGGGGCTATTCGGCCAGGCAGCTTAGGGAACAACAACAACAACAACTCGTACAGGATTAATAGCTTTAACCAAAATGGTCACACTCCTTAATGGTCTAAGTGGCCATAGCCAAAATGGCTACACTATATTCCTTCTGTACTTTCTCCATGCCCGATGAGATATATGATATTTTGATATATGTGGCACAGCCCTTGTATCCAACACAATACCCTGCGTGCAACCCCGCTCGAACCCCGCACAACGTTGCTTGCAACTTTAATTGTTATTTGTATTTGTTAAACATTTTCATATTACTTACCGTATATATTTCTTTTCTCAAATTAACGATAGTCTCCCTCCTTTTTAGAACTGTCTCTGCTACCCTTTTTAATTAATTGTGTTTAAATATTTCCCTCAAGTTGTCCCTGCCTCTCAGATCTTTTATAGGTGTTCGTATGATTCACAGTTGAACAGGTGCATTTGATTTTAATTTTGACAAATATCGCACAATAGGTTAGGTTCATATTTGAAGTTTTCTTTTACTTCTATCATTCTTGTCCTAGTCATAAAAATTGGGTTATACTGATGTTTTGGACCGACAGTTAGCCCATCGATCTTTTTAGGCCTAATAGGTCCGGTAGAGCATATACATCATTGCTATATATGTCGTTAAGAGCTGAAATGTATTATAAGGGAGAAAACAACAAAAAACGCTAAAATTCATATATACTGTAAAAAATAGGTTTTTCAGCCAGTACCCAACCAGCGGGGGTGTGGGGGCGGCAGCCCCCACCCATATACTAGGTTAGGTTAGGTTAGGTTGTTAAGTTAGGCTAATAGCACATACAACAAAAAAATAAAAATAAAAAAATAAACTAACCCAACCAGCGGGGGTGTGGGGGCGGCAGCCCCCACCCATATACTAGGTTAGGTTAGGTAAGGTTGTTAGGTTAGGCTAATAGCCTAGAACATTAAAAGAAAAAAGAAAAAAAGATAGTCTAACCCAACCAGCGGGGGTGTGGGGGCAGCAGCCCCCACCCGTAATACTAGGATAGGTTAGGTAAGGTTGTTGGGTTAGGCTAATGTCTTCCCAAAGTTGACTATTTTTATAACATAAGATATTAGGCTACCCACTCCACCCCGTGAAATCCGAGCCAGCTTTCGTCAAAAGTTGGCTCGGGTATTCACAAAATTGGGTTTTATGGGTTTGCAATTTGGGAAAACCTGAGCCAAGTTTTGATACAAAACGCTATATTAGTGTATTTTTAAGCTTTTAACCCCTCATTTTCCCTGAACTTCATAGCCCTCCCCACTAGTGGGGGACGTGTTTTTAGATTGTTGGATAATGGGTAAATACTCATTTCCGCTCCTCTTCAGTATAAAACAACACTATATCTGAAGGAAAAATTACGAAAAACAAAATAAAACTTACTGAAATCGCTGTTGGTCCAAAAAGTCAGGTTTACCAAAAATTGTTCTGGCATTTTCAAAGCTTAAGTCCTCAATATAATTACTTGACATGTCTTGTTCAACAGCTTCTCTAGTTTTACTTTTACTTTCGATTGTCACAAGATAGGCCTATTTCATAACATCCGAGAACAATTTACGTAGCCTATTTGCACCCCATGTTTTCGCAAATTACTGTAAACTGGGGTGATTTCGGACTACGGTCATAACTTCGGACTTTGGCGATAATAAGTAATTAGCCATTGTCATTATACAACGGAAACGCTTTTACCACACTTTTCAAGAATACTTCGGACATCATTTAGGAAAAGGATAAGGATATTATGGGGGATAATTTTAGGCGGCTTCCTGGATTACGGCGCACGGCGCATTATCACTACACATCACTTGACCTAGTTAAATCTCTACAATGTGTTTACAGTCAGGAGAAATTTTAAAAGACTCGAAACATTTCCGAAATTACCCCACTTTACGAATTGTGAAAACTCGCGAATTTGGCAACTATCTCAGATGCTGCCACACCGGAGTATGCAATTATTTGGTATGGTAAATATATTACCCTTTCAGGTCAATATACAGGAGGCGCTACAATATAGGTAACAAAATTCTAATGGTAGTTTTGGGTTCCTATCATCATATGCTTCATTTCTATATACTTTTTATCCCCGGGGAAAAAAAAAAAAATCTTGGGATTTTTCATTTATTTTCTTGGGATTTTTTGTTTTGGTCATTAACCTAACCAAAACACCTAACCTAATAGCCCCCAAATACATTTAGGTTAGGTTAGGTTTTTTGGTTAGGTTAATAAATAAAAAAAAAAAAAAAATATCCAAGAAAAAAATAAAAAACCCAAGATTTTTTGTTTTTTTCCCGGGGATAAAAAGTATATAGAAATGAAGCATATGCTGATAGGAACCCAAAACTACCATTATAATTTTGCTACCTATATTGTAGCGCCTCCTGTATATTGACCCCCTTTCAATTTAGCAATATATAATTGATTTCACAATCACAAAATATTGCATAATTACCCTAATGTTTTATAGTAATTAGTATATGCAATTAGAAGCCTATACTTACCTATTAAACGTTATTCATCAATTGTAATATTGCTAGATGTAGCGAAATAGCGGTTGTGGCAGCTTTCTTAACGCTTCCACTAAAAGCTGCTTTTAACCCGGCAAGCGCGATAGGCCTCACGGAAGGCTTCCTATAGGGAACGCGATAGGCCTCACGGAAGCAAGACCATAAAAAAAGCCTTCCAAAAAAAAAAAGGGCCTATCAAAACAAAGGATTTTGTCTCTAGGTGAGATAATTCCCCTCTAGTACTCATCCATGCGTTTCTCACCCCTCCCCCTCCCCTCCTTCCCCACCTTATTCCCCCCTCCCCCCCCCTCCTCAATTATCACCTATTTATCCACTTATTATCATCATTTATCGGTTATTTTTCTCTCCCGCGATAATGTAGCACAAGTGGGTTGCATAAAAGATCGTTATGCAACACCCAGACACCGGCACACACCGCCCCGCTCGTCTCAGTTGACTCCCAGACAGCGAGAGGGGAGGGCTGCCTGTGGCTCTCTCTCTCGCCTGAGATTATGACCGGGTGGCCAATATCTTCGTTTTTCACCACCCAAATGCTTTTCCCACTTATTTTAGCACTCTTGAAGGTTCATATATACATCATATATGTAAAATAAAAGCATACCGAAAACAAATAATGCTTAATATTGTAAATATAACGAATTCTGTCAGAATCTAGGGCTAGAAATGCACAAATAACTACCCTAGCACCTAGGTCTATATCGCGCTTGTCAGGTTAACCATGATCTAGTGGGGTGTTTTGGGCTATTTTGGGCATATTCAGGCCCTCCTGAATGATCAATCAAGTATCTGCATGAAAAGAAATTTATTCAGCAAAAAACTAGGCGCTAAAAGCTTCAAAATGAGACCAGAACGAGCTACGTAGCACTCGTGGTTCTCATGCAGTGGTGCCACCAACATGGGAGTTTAGCGTATAGCGGCATATTTTTTCCCACTACGCTCACTAATGGTAACACTGCCGTCCTCTTGAGAACAGAGGGAGCGTGAGTCAGTGGGTGGCGGTAAACCCCGGGTGTCGGACGTGTGGCCTGCTGCGCTCCCGGCCATTTGCACTCGATTTTAACCCTTTAAAAGCCTTAATAATGCTCCTAACTTGCTGCAAATTGGTGCACGACTTAAGTCGAGCGCCGCTCTTTAAGGGTTAAATGTTTTATGAATAACTTCTAAGTATTTTCTTTTAGTTAAAATTACTTTTAGGGAAATTTTTAAATTCTTTTATAAATACCGGCCCAGGCTTGTAGAATCCAATAAGCACCACCCGTCGAGAACACCACCAGATATGAACAGCCTAAGCTCTCCAGCTCAAACCCTATGTCACCTCTCTTTATGTGTGATGTACCAAGAAGCACAAGTGGGTACGTAGTGGTGAGGAGCCGAACTATTGAAGTCCCGTATGCCATTGTGGGTCATACGGTTCATTGAGGGGGTTCAGTCTGGAGTCAAGACGGCTTCCTTTGATAGGAGTAGAGAGAGTGAACCCGGGTGAGCGAGCGAGGCAGGCGAGGCGGGAGGGGGGTACAGTCACGGACAACAGGCAGTACAGTCACAGCCAGTATATGACTGTGGGAAGAGCCTGCATGATAAGAAGAGCATAACAGAAGGAAGTCTTTGTAGCAATGGGAAGTATGTAAAAGGTGAGAAATATCAGAATTAAAGTTAAAAGTGCAATGTATCAAGGGATAGTTGTACCAACAATGATGTATGGTACTGAGACATGGGCTCTGAAGGCACAAGAGAGAAGAAAGCTTAATGTGATGGAGATTAACTGCTTGAGGAGTATATGTGGAGTACCTCGCAGAGACAGATCGAGGATTTAAGAGGTACCGGTACCGGTACGTAGGAGAGTGGGACAGCAGGAACCTTTGTCGGCCAGAATGTGTAGAAGGGTGCTGTGTTTTAATGGATGTATTGAGCAAATGGGAGATGAAAGGCTTACAAAGAGAGTATATGAGTCTGACACAAGGGGAACAAGGGGAGGTAGACTGGTAGGAAGACCTACGTTTAGATGGAGAGTTTGTGTAGTACAAGTGTTGGAAGGGACCCCAATGGAAATACGTCTAACGGCCTTATTGGGCTATTCTTAGTTGGAATTATGCAAAGCTGGTACATGTCATATTTGTAACATATTATGTGGTACCATCCTTGTAAAATGCTAACTGAATAAATATTATTATTATGGGCCATGGGAGTGCTGGAGGCCCTTAGTGATCCTTGTTCTCTGGGTCTTCTCCTGGGCGACCTAGATGTCTTTAAGTTTGTGTTTTGTTTGTTGTTGAGTTGTGTTGTCCCTGTACGGGCTCTGTCTCAAGTCGGCCACCCCCAGCTATGGGGTATGTGCCTGAGTATATACATACATACCGTACATACATACATACATACATACACACATAAATATTATGATTTGAAATATTCTATGATGCTCTCTACATTCAGTGAAGTTCGTTAGCTAATATATTTTTTCAGTTCCTATGTTTAACTTCATTAAGATATGAATTTGTATTAAAGTTCTACACTGAAATGATTCAACCGTAATGTGTCAGACCACCTCAGAGGAAGAATTATGCCAGATACCAATTCATTATTTACATTATTACATTTCAAGTAATTACGATTGTAATCATGATTACAAAGCTTGTACTCGTAATCGTAATCAATTACATTCAGGTCTTCTGTAATCATAATCGCAATCGTAATCTTAAAATTCGGCTGTACTCGTAATCGTAATTAATTACACTACTCATGTAATCGCCCCATCCCTGATCCGAAGGCCGATTCCTCCTAAATTACAGGCTCACTATTGCTCGCCATTTAAAAATAGACACCTAAATAACACAAATTCAAGTCTTAATATTGACAAATAAATGGAGCTAGAAGTTTTAAAGTCGCCAAACTAATGGGGCGAAACATCTTAAAATCTGATAACTAATAGGGCTAAACACGAGGGAGAAGGGATGCCAGAAAAAACAACCAGTATTGAAAATAGCCAGGGTGTTTTTTTATGGTGTGTCGGTGGGCTTTGTGGTACAGCATTAAAACTAAACCCCAATAAAATATGCTCTTCGTATATCGGGATTCGAATGCAGAACCTTGTGTATATTATTCAGTAACAGGACCTCTCTCTCTCTCTCTCTCTTTCTCTTTCTCTCTCTCTCTCTCTCTCTCTCTCTCTCTCTCTCTCTGTCTATCTATTTATCTATCTCTACCTATCGTCATGTGTGTGTGTGTGTGTTTTTTTCACTTGCTTGTTTGTCAAGGGGAATCCACGCAATGCGAGCTAAGCTCATTATTATCACGCCTCCTTAACTGGGAATGTATTGCGTGAAATGCATGTTAAGTGTTTATGTATCGTTGGAATGGCTATGGATGTGTGTGTAGTCTGTATTTTAGCCAATTGGCGACATTTGGAAAAGAAGGCTTAGGGTTAATCTGTACGGTACCATTCTCACTACGGTACCAGTCTCACCCGAAGGCTTAGGTTGACCAGTAGCTTAGGTTGACCAGTACGATACCCATCTCACCTTGTAGCCGATCACCAACCCCAGATGAGACGTCACAACTTCGTCCACTTATTCCAGGTTCCTATTTATACTGCTAGGTGAACAGAGGCTACACCGTTAGGAGACTTGCCCAAATGTCTCTTCCCCGCCCGGGTCTCGAACCCGGGACCTTCTGGTTGTGAGCCAGACGCGCTATAAGTTACGCCACGGGGTGTGTGTGTGTGTGTGTGTGTGTGTGTGTGTGTGTGTGTGTGTGCTGCTTCTAACGGTATTGATGTAAGTTCTAATGTTTACATGTGTGTGTCCCTGCGATGTTTGCGTGTGTAAGTGGGTGGTGTGTGTTTCCTAAGGGACAGAAATGGAGACAAACGAGGAGAACAGACAGTGAGCAAACAGCGAGAGAGAGCGAGAGAGCGTACGAGAAGGGACAGAACGTAATGAACTAGGGCCCTAGGGGAAGCACTGCAGAACAAAATCTATAACCCCATGGAATGTTAATAGACCAGCAGTACATATAAAGCGAATACAAGACCAGGTATGATATGTACAGTTGAAATCAGCCGACAATCTCTCTCTCTCTCTCTCTCACACACACACTAAAGAATACATGTAGTAGTGTAGGGTGTAGGGCCAGGTGAGTCTCTGAGGCCAGGTACACTTCAAGGTGAACCCACATAAACCTCAGGCACACACACAGCTTGATACTAACTCTTACGTATTCTACTTCGGCTTTTTCCGGGTTTATAATATTATAATGTGCCATAGACTACAGTAGATCTGGACTGGACACGAAAATGGAACTTTGCAGTAAGGGACCCAACATCGGAAAACGAACCCCCAAGTTCGAACTGCGAAAATGTGATATTTTCGCGGTTTCAAGGTTCGAACCTGGGGGTTCGTTCTCTGATTTTGGGTCCCTTACTGCAAAGTTCCATTTTCGTGTCCAGTCCAGATCTACTGTAGTCTATGAATATGCATACGTGGTTATATATATATATTCTGACATACGGAGTCCTGTATGTTAATTTAAGAGTTAGAATTAGAGTTGAAGGAGTGTCAAACTACCCAAGCGGCGAAGCAGACTAGCGAGCGAACCAGCGAGTGGGAAACCAGCTCGTCCGCATACCAGCAAACAAGCCTTCACACCTGCGTGCGTCATAGGGGACCCTGCAAACTACTTCGATGACCCGACGCTATGACGTATGATCGACGCCAGGAGCCCCCATTGGACGACGCACCTGCTATGCAACTCGAGGAGCTATGATAGGGGCGCGCACCATCACTCGCCTCCTGATTCGTTCCTACACCATCAATATTTACGAGCTGCACCACAGCTGGGATCTCATTTCTAATGGTAGTTTTGGGTTCCTATCATTTTATGCTTCATTGCAAACCCAAAACTACCATTAGAAATGAGATCCCAGCTGTGGTGTGGCTCTTAAATATTGACCGTATCAACCGTCATACTCAATAACGTGCAAGGCTAACGAAGGCTAGCCTACAGCCTAAAAATAAATCTTGAACTTACGTACCATAGGCTAATAATTTTCAAGTTACTTTTAACATTAAATATAGGCTAGCCTAGGCTGCAAAATTAACTGGCACTCTGTAATGAAATATAGTTAGCCATTTATGTTTAGGGTCCCTTTTACATAGCGCATCACTGCTACCTTTCCCGCCCGCTAGATCACTGACAGCCGAGTATTTCAAAACACAGGTCGGTGTCAAAACTTTCTAAGAGATTATGGTTTTCCTATATAAGGAATAAGTATTAATGATTTCAGATGTATTGAAGGTTTAGCATATAATATAGGGATATAAGAAACTCCTAGACTACATATATTTATTATTTATTTTGTTTAGAACTGTAATACTAAGGATTGTTGTTGTTACAGGATGTGATGTACCGGACCTCAATTGTTTGTACAATAAAACCACAATACTATTCAAGCTGGTTTCACTACAATTTATTGTACAAACAATTAACAAGTGGACATGGAGCGGTTCTTACGACCAGAGAGGTTCGACACAGACCCAAACTCCACCACAGCAGCTAAGGAATGGCACCACTGGCTCAGGACCTTTAACAACTTCTCAAAGGCCATACAACAGAATACTCCCACTGCAGACAGATTTGTACTTCTGACAAATTACATCGCCCCGCAAGTATATGACTATATTGCTGACTGTAAAACCTATGAGGCTGCCAAGGAAACCCTAACTAACTTGTATATCAAACCAAAAAATGAAATATTTGCCAGGCATGTACTAGCAACTCGACGCCAAGAACCTGGTGAATCACTGGATCAGTTCTTACAGGCACTAAAATGTCTTGCCAAAGACTGCCAGTTCAAGGCTGTGACGGCAGTGGAAGCCTGTGACAACTATGTTAGAGATGCCTTTATTAACGGGATAGTTTCTCATACGATACGGCAACGTTTATTAGAGAACAAAACCTTGGATCTGCAAACTGCATATGAACAAGCCCACACTTTAGAAATGGCTCAGAAACATTCTGCCTCATATATGCACCCAGAGTCAATAAATGCTGCAGTATCACTAAGCAAACTAGGCATAGATACAGATGAACAAGAAAGAGTCCAACAACATCTACAACAACAACAACTAGAAAGAGTAGAAAAGAATGCTGATCCACTGAGTGCAGCTACTTCCAGTGCTTGCCGGTGTTTCTTTTGTGGATACAGCCGGCATCCACGTAGTCAGTGCCCAGCAAGAGAGGCTTTGTGTATGAACTGCAAGAAAAAGGGACATTACGGTAAGGTATGCCGAGCTTCTAGTCGTAAACAGACAAATACTGCTTCCACCTCTCACCATTCAGCTGCAATGCTTGCTACTCTAGCTGGAACTTCTCCTTCGTGTCTTAACAAATCTGTGAGGAGCTCAAAAATTAATGGCATAGCAGTTACTACATTAATTGATACAGGTAGCTCCGATAATTTTATCCATAATAATATCGTGCAGCAGAACAAGCTAACAATCTATCCTGACAACGGTGAGGTTTCCATGGTAGATGTATCACATTCTTCTAAAATCCTGGGCCACTGCAATGTTAACCTAGAGCTTCAGGGAGAAACTTATTCCAATGTTAAACTCAAAGTCCTTCCCAGTTTATGTAGTGACGTGATTTTAGGCCATGAGTTCCTACAACAACATTCTTCATTAGAGATGTCCTTTGGGGGATCAAGACCACCCCTCAAGATATGTGGATTAGCAGCTGTAAAAGTACCTGCTCCATCGCTGTGTAGAAACTTGGCACCAGACTGCAGGCCTATCGCTGTGAAACCCAGGAGATACAGAGAAACAGACAAGAAATTCATACAAGCTGAAACTGTACGCATGCTGAAAGAAGGAATCATCAGACCTAGTAATTCTCCTTGGAGAGCTCAAGTACTGGTAACCTCAGGGGAAAATCACAAGAAAAGAATGGTTATAGATTACTCGCAGACCATAAACCGGTACACAGAGCTGGATGCCTACCCCTTACCACGTATTGATAAGATGGTGAATGATGTTGCTAGGTTTAGAGTGTACAGTACATTGGATTTGAGAAGTGCATACCATCAAGTGGAGATAAAAGAAGAGGAGAAACCTTACACAGCATTTGAAGCAGGAGGAAAGCTTTATGAATTTAATCGTATCCCTTTCGGAGTGACAAATGGAGTGGCCAGTTTCCAAAGAGTTATTGATGAAATCCTTGAAAAAGAAAGTGTGAAGGGTACATTTGCTTATGTGGATAATGTTACGGTATGTGGTGAATCTGAAGAAGACCATGATGAAAATCTGAAGCACTTTATGGATGTTGCCAAGAAGTATAACCTGACCCTAAATTATGACAAATGTGACTTTTGCGTCCGGTCCATTAATCTGCTGGGTTACTCTATAAAGGAGGGAGAAATCAGACCTGACCAAGAACGTCTAGAGCCACTATTGAAACTCCCACTACCACAGGACATGGCTTCGCTACGCAGGATGATGGGAATGCTTGCTCACTACTCTCGATGGATACCTGGGTTTTCAGAAAAAGTACAGCCCCTCTCTCATGCTGATGGGTTTCCCTTATCTGCTACAGCAGCTCAAGCTTTTGAAAATCTAAAGAAAAACATTGCTGATCCTGTGATACTATCAATAGACCCAAACTCTCCCTTCACAGTAGAAACCGATGCTTCAGATCATGCGATTGCTGCGACCCTTACCCAGAATGACCGTCCAGTGGCTTTCTTCTCCAGAACTCTCTCAAGTAGTGAACAGAAGCACTCATCAGTGGAGAAAGAAGCTTATGCCATTGTAGAAGCTTTAAGATAGTGGCGACATTATCTCATCGGACATCACTTTCGGCTTGTCACAGATGAGCGCAGCGTGGCATTCATGTTCAACTCTAAATCAGCTGGTAAAATTAAAAATTACAAAATAGCAAGATGGCGTATAGAACTCTCATGTTACCATTATGACATTGTGTACCGCCCGGGCTCAGAGAACATTCCTGCAGATGCATTTTCACGTGTGTGTGGAGCTACTGGTGCAGATAAACTCATTGCATGATAACCTATGTCACCCTGGAGTAACCCGAATGGCTCATTTTGTCCGAGGTCGAAATTTGCCCTATTCGGTTAAAGACGTAAAGAAAATGACAACATCATGCCCCACATGCTCTAAACTGAAACCTCAATTTTTCAAGGCAAAATCTGGATCTTTGATTAAGGCAACTCAGCCCTTTGAGAG
This sequence comes from Paralithodes platypus, assembly GCA_032716605.1. NCBI lineage: Eukaryota > Metazoa > Arthropoda > Malacostraca > Decapoda > Lithodidae > Paralithodes > Paralithodes platypus. The sequence continues at coordinate 32,852,935 of CM064577.1, read as the reverse complement.
ACTCCACATGGATTTTAAAGGCCCACTTCCATCTCAATAAAAAAATAAGTACATACTTACTATTGTAGATGAATACTCTAGATTCCCCTTTGCATTCCCTTGCTCCAACATGACTACTGCTACTGTAATACAATGTCTGGTGCAGCTGTTCTCTATATTTGGTATGCCAGCTTGATAGAGGTATGACACACTGATAGAGGAACATCTTTCATGTCTGAAGAGCTAAAAGAATTTTTGTGTAAGAAAGGGGTTGCAACCAGCCGTACAACACCATACAATCCTAGAGGAAATGGCCAGGTAGAGAGATATAATGGAATAATATGGAAGACTGTGATGCTAGCTCTCAAAACCAGGAATTTAGATGTCTCTCAGTGGGAAATGGTGCTTCCTTATGCACTGCACTCCATCCGATCATTATTGTGCACCTCTATAAACTGCACACCACATGAACGTTTCTTCCAGCATTCTAGGAGGTCAACATCCGGACAGACACTACCTACATGGCTCGCTTGCAAAGGCCCTGCCCTCCTCAAGCGCCAAGTGCGATATAGCAAGAGTGATCCCTTAGTTGATGAGGTTGAGGTCGTGGATGTGAACCCTGAATATGCCCATGTCAAGTTCCCAGATGGCAGAATTACTAGTTTCCTTAAGGCACCTTGCTCCCATGGCACCAGAGAGCAGAGAGAATGCAGACACAAACATGTCCATTTCCCAACAACACCAAGACATTCCAGATGCAGAAGTGAACCTGACACCATCACACGAGGAGTTACTTAACCAGGAACAAAACTCAGCAGGATTTGCCCCACAAGAAGGTAGTGAGCGGAATCCCTCTTCAACGCCGGAGATGCCGTCATCACTGGACTCACTTCGACGATCTGGAAGGAAACGGCGCGCTCCTATGTACCTCCAGAACTATACATAAATATTAGGGGGGAAGAATGTAATGAAATATAGTTACCCATTTATGTTTAGGGTCCCTTTTACATGGACGACATTGTGGAAGCCTTCGAAGATACTACAAAAGATGCAAATGAAAATACCCTTTTTGTCATCCATGCTGGTTCAAATGACGTCATGCACACCAGATCCGAAGAGTTGATGCAGAAATATCGCAAGATGATCCAGCACTACAAAAACAAGTCAAGGAATATCATCATCTCAGGCATTCTCCCCAAGATCGACGCACCTGAAAAATTCTACGACAAGGCCTTCAGCACAAATAGCCGACTAAAATATTTGTGTCTGAGGGAAGAAGTTGAATTCATCAACCTCTGGGACAACTTCTACAAGCAGCCTACTCTGTTCCGCAAGGATGGCACTCATCTAAACAGCACGCATGGGTCGTCTCCTACACGAAGCAGTCCGCAGCCATGGATCAAAAAACGCCATCCGAGAAGAAGCAGCAGTGACATAAATCATCCAACGCCAAGCAAAAAACAGAGGCAATCGAGGACCACCAGCGATAAGGACCGAAGACAGCAAGGACCGAGGACACCCATGAACATAAATGTAGATCCGACAAGAACCAAAAATATTATTAAAGAGCGTTCCTTCCGTGAGTTCTAAAATAACAAATTTAAAGGTTTTCTATGCAAACGCTCGTAGCATACGCAATAAATTTTCAGATTTAGAGGAGCTAGTGTTTACAAAAAATTATGATGTGATTGGCATAACAGAATCTTGGCTCAATACAGAAGATAGAGACTTTTTAGTAGAGTATTCACTTCCCGGTTATGTAATGTTTGAGAAAAAACGAATAAATCGAAATGGAGGTGGCGTTTTACTTTATATCAAAGAAAGTCCCTACCCTCTTGTCAAAACCTCAAATTGTGAACGTCGACACATCTTTTGTGCTAATAAAGAATAATAGAGGTACAAAAATAATACTTGCATTAATATACAGACCTCCAGCTCAATCAGTGCAAACTGACCGAGAAATTTACGAACAAATTGCAGATGTAAGTAACTCACAACATACCGTAATTTTTGGCGACTTTAATATACCTGTGACCAAGTGGGGCGATACTCTTACTTCACACTCCGGACATGACTTGTATACGAACTTGCAAGAGAGTTCGCTTTATCAATTTGTTCGAACGCCGACCCGTGGTAATAACGTTCTTGACATTGTACTTGCAACAAAAGAAGAATTAATAGAGAATTTGAATGTTGGTGATGAATTCAGTAACAGCGACCATCGTACGATAACTTTCACTTTAAAGTTTACTAGTAACGAACCATAGTAGCATCGAAAAAGTCCCTAATTTCAAGGAAGCAAACTTCCATAAACTTAGAGCTATGTTTAAAGAAACTGACTGGAGCTTTTTAATTATCAATAACGACATAAATACATCTTGGAAGTTATTCGAAACCACTTACCTAAAAGCAGTGCAAGACTGCATACCATTGAAAATACGGCATCCAGGCCATAATAATAAGCCCAAATGGTGGAATAAAGATATTTCAAACTGCCTGCTTGCTAAAAAATTTGCTAATGATAGATTAAAATCCTCACAAAATGACGAAGAATGGGTGAAATTTGTAGAGCTACGAAGCAAAGCCAAAAAGTTAATTAAGCAAAGTAAAAAGACCTTAGAGTTACATATTGCGAACCAAAGTAAAACAAACCCGAAAGAATTCTATAGTTATATCAGAAAGAAAAAAGTAGTTACTTCAACTGTTGGACCGTTAGTCGATGAAAATGGAGAATACACCAAAGACGAAGTACAAATGAGTAATGCCCTCAATACCTTCTTTGCATCATTTTTACAACAGAAGACCTCAGTGATATCCCTACACCATCGCCGATTCATATTGATAATTCAGATGTTCTAAGCAATATCACCGTTACAGAGAGAGAAGTATTGAATTGTTTAGATAAACTCAAGGTAAATAAAACGCCTGGACCTGATACAATCTCGCCTAGAGTTCTAAAGGAAGCTAAGGATGAGCTCTCCAAACCACTGACATTACTATTCAATAAATCCTTGCAGTCTGGAACTATGCCTGATCAGTGGAAGCTAGCCAACATAACACCGATATTAAAAAAGGCAGCAAATCCCTACCCAGTAACTATCGTCCAATTAGCTTAACCTCAGTTGTATGTAAAATGCTAGAAATGGTCATACGAGACAGACTCGTACACTTAGAGGAAAATAACATACTTAAAGATACTCAACACGGCTTTCGTAAAAAACGTTCCTGTTTAACAAACCTCTTAGACTTCTTCCACGATATCCTCAACCTCTACGATGAGAGTAAAGCTGTAGATATTATATACCTTGATTTTCAAAAGGCCTTTGACAAAGTTCCCCACAAACGTTTACTGCTAAAACTAAAAGCGCATGGAATACAAGACGGTGTGTTGAAATGGATAGAAAATTGGCTCAGCGACAGAAAGCAAAGAGTAGTCATAAACGGTAAGGCATCTAAATGGACCAATGTAAGTACCCCAGGGATCGGTACTAGGTCCAATTATCTTTCTAATTTACATCAACGACATAGATGAGGTCCAATCTCAAAATTTGCTGACGATACAAAAATTGCAAATAGCGTACTCTCAAAAGAACAAGTTGACGATATGCAAAACAATCTAGATAAATTGTCATGTTGGGCCCAAATTTGGCAAATGAGTTTCAATGCGGATAAATGTAAAGTACTACATATCGGATACCTAAATGAGAAAGCAAACTATTCGATGAATGGCACTCAGCTTAAGAATGTAAACAGAGAAACCGATCTGGGAGTAACAATATCGAGTAACCTAAAACCGAGTCAACAATGTTCAGAAGTTGTTAAGAAGGCAAACAAAATAATTGGCTTTATAGGCAGGTCATTTGAGCATAAATCCAAAGAAGTTATCCTAACCCTTTACAATTCCTTAGTCCGCCCTCTTCTGAAATACTACGTTCAATCCTGGTGCCCTTATTACCAAAAAGATATAAACAAGCTAGAACGAGTTCAACGTAGAGTTACCAAAATGATACCTAGCCTAAAGAACAAACCATACGAAGACCGTCTTAGAGAATTAAATCTATTTCCTTTAACCCAGCGCAGATTAAGAGGTGTGTTATGCCCTGTTGTTCTACAGGTTTAACTTGGGTAATGTGAGTTCTAACTGACTGGGTATATAAGGCTGCATGCACAATACAAGGTATGAGGAATAGAGAACACAAAAGAAACACACGGTAACAAGACACACGATCACTCACGTTTATTTATATACCACTGCTGAATACTCGTGCAAGACAATATGATAGAAATGAACAACACTAGCATTAGTGGATCTGGATGGAGCCTAGTCTCCCACTTCCAACGTTCAGGTATTAATCTTCTGATCACTGGCTTATTTAACAGGTTTATATACTGGAGACCATCAATGTTACTTATAGATTCATATTCACTGTTAGATTTATTACTGGTAGCTCTGGTGCACAAGTAATAGTTCACAGACTAGATTAGACACGCGTATTTTAGAGCACGGGAATTCTAGTAACCTCAGGGGGGTACTGATCTAAGTTGTATATTCTTATGGCAGAAATACGTAGAACACAAATCAGTGGGCGAACATTAGATATCACTAGGGTTTTACTCCTATGTAGTAATATCTGGATAAAGGTAATTACGAGAGTTAATGTCGCCTGTTAATTAATAAACACTGATACGCTTAGCACTTCCCAACTGGAATGGTTATATATGAGTTACACTGGGCAAAGATATAGCCACTTCGTAGAAATATTAATAAGTGAATCTCTAAATAGCACTGTAACAACGTAGTACTGATAGAGTGAATCTTGGGTAGTATTTGATTGGTCTGGTCCTGGTTATCTTGCGTCCGTGATGTCGGGGGCTAACGACTGGTTCCGCGGCCGTCCAGGGTGTCCATATGTAGGAAGTTCTCAAGTACGTGGACAGGTCCTTCTATCCAAATCTGCCACGGAGTCTGCCCGCCTTCGTTCATGTAGTTCCTCACTCCATCCTTCCACCTCATATTCGGTCTACCTCTCCCCCTCTGTCCCTCCACCTCGCTCTCGTACACCCTCTTAGTCATTCTCTCGCTTTCCATACGTTCCATATGGCCGAACCATCTCAAGTTGTTCCTTTTCACACTTTCCAGCACATCTACCTCCACACCACACCTCCTTCTTACTTCCTCATTAGTCTGTCTATCCCTCCATGTAACTCCGCACGCACTCCTTAAGTAATTCATTTCCACTGCTCTCACTCTTGGTCTGAGTCTCTCAACCAACGTCCATGCTTCGCTTCCGTAAGTCAGTGTCGGGATTACCACACTGTCATGCAAGGACTTCTTCACTTCCATACTGACCACCCTATTTCTTGTTACTGCTTTTAGCGTTCCTACAACCCTCTTCCCCTGTTGTACCCTCTCCCGCACCTCTTATCTTTACTCAACACACTGCCCAGATACTTAAAAGAGTTGACGATCTCCATAGCCTGACCGTTCAGCTTCACCTCACACTCTGTGACTTCACCCCTTTCGAAGACCATAACCTTGCTCTTCCCCGTATTTACCTTCAAATTCCGTTTTTCGCACACTGTTCCAAACTCATTTACCAGACCCTGCAACTCCCATTCATTATCACTCATCAGAACTGTATCATCCGCAAACAGCAGTATAGGTAGCTTCCACTCAATTCCCTCCCTTTTCAGCGATACACCAACATCCACTGCTCTTGATAGTATTTCTTTCATAACTCCATCCATATATACAGTAAACAACCACGGGGACATCACACACCCTGTTTCAAACCAACATTCAGGTCAAAGAACTCGCTCTGCTCACTCTCCACACGTACTGCCGCTTTTGCACCCTCATACATGCTCTTCACTGCTTTCAGCAACTTGCCCTCTACTCCGTATATTCTAAGTACTTTCCACAAACCTTCTCTATCCACTCTGTCATAGGCCTTCTCCAAGTCCATAAAGGCAACATACACCTTTTGTTTCTTCTCCAGATACTTCTCCACAACACAATTCAGGGTAAAAATCTGATCTACACATCCTCTTCCCTTCCTAAAACCTCCCTGCTCGTCGCCTATCCATTTCTCCGTTCTCACTCTCACTCTCTCAATCACTACCCTACTGTATACCTTCCCTACTACGCTTAGAAGACATATTCCTCGGTGGTTACCACACACTCCTCTTTCCCCTTTGCCCTTATATAGGGGGACTATTATGCCAGTCTTCCAGTCATCGGGTGCACTCCCCTTCTCCCATGCTAGTTTGCACATTTTCCATACCCATTCTATCACTATCTCACCACCATACCTCAACATTTCCCCACACACTCCATCTGTTCCTGGTGCTTTCCCCAACTTCACTCTTTTCATGGCTTCCCACACTTCTGACCTCCTGATCCCCAGCTCCTCCTCCACTACTTCTCTTCTTCTCCCTCCCATACCATATCCAGCTATGTTTGCTGGCTCTTCATTCCTTTCATTTAGAAACTCACTGAAGTACTCCCTCCATCTTTCGACTCTCTCTTGCTTCTCGGCTAGCATTCTCCCATTCTTATCTTTCACACCCTTACTGTTTCCCTTGCTACCTTCCCTAACTTTCTTGACTTCTTTCCAGAACAGTTTCTTACTCTCCCTCCATTTTACACTCAGATTCCTTCCAAATTCCTCATCTACTCTTCTCTTACTTTCCTTCACTACTCTCTTCACCACCCTCTTACTCTCCACGTACCTCGCTCGTTTCTGTCTCTCGGAATCTTCATTCCCTCTACTACCCAACCACTCTCTATATGCTTTCTTCTTTTCTTCCACAGCTATTCTTACCTCTTCTGTCCACCATGCTGTACCTTTCACTCCCCTCCCTCTTCTCCTCACTCCACACACCTCCTCACATGCTGCACAGATCTCATCCTTAAACACCTTGCTCATCTCCTCCACTTCCTCCATAACTTCCAGGTCGAACCCACCTAGTCGTCTTTCCACTGCTCTCCTGTACTCCTCCCTGACTTCCTCCTCCTGCAACCTCTCCACCCTCCTCACCATTCCACCCTCCTCTCGCCTCCCTCCCGCTCTCCTCACCCACTTCTTTTGTATCCTAACCTTAGCTACCACTACATAATGATCAGACAGACCCCCTCCAATACCCCTATACACCCTAGCATCCATCACAGATTTCTTCATTCGTTCATCCACACATACATAATCAATCAATGACTTTCGTTCCACCACTGTCTTATCCTTCATCGTCAACATCCGTTTCCACGTGTACCTGTGGATTATTCTGTGTCGGAAGAAGGTGTTGGCTATCCACAGCCTCCTCCCCACACATACGTCCACAAGTGCACTACCATTCCCATTCACCTCTGATGGTACCCCCCACCCTCCCACCACTCCCTCAACTTTCCTATCACCCACCTTGCCATTCATATCCCCAATCAGAAATATTCTTTCGTTCTTGTCAAACTTCTCCAGGCACGCCTCCACATTCATCCAGAACTCCTCTTTCTTCCTTTCAAGTATATCCTCTGTCGGGGCATACACGCATACAATCACCCACGTTTGTATTCCTACTTTCATTCTCACCCACACAATCCTTGAACCCACAGACCCATACTCTCTTACACATTCCTTCCATTTGCTACTTACAAACAAACATGCACCTTCTCTCGCTGTTCCTTCACTCACTCCAGCACACACACCCATTCCACACTCCCACTCTCTCACATCTGAACCTTTCCATTTGGTCTCTGTCATTCCACATACATCCAGCCTGGCATTCACTAACACTTCCAGAACCTCTCTCTCTTTTGTGCCATCATTCATGCCACTAACATTCCACGTAGCCATTCTCAGAATGTCCGAAGGCATGTCCTTAGTCGGTCGTGGTTCGTCAACGTTGGTTCCGTCCGCATCCGAGGCTGTTCGTTCGTTTTTCTTTGCCTAGATATTTTTTACGGGTGGGGGTCGCAAGCCCACCGACCCAACCTCTTTAGTCGCCTCTTACGACACGCATAAGGCACGTCATAAGGCACGTCTGCCAGCTCTGGAACTCAATTCTCAGCAACCAACAAGGATAGAGCTCGAGGTTAACTCTGGTGACCAACCTGGGTTGGTGTCTATCTTTCAACTGATTTTACTGGGGGCTGGAGCTGGGTTTATAGGCTCGGTTTTGGGCCCTGTAGGCCATAGGGATCTCGAGTCTTATGGACTTATTTGAGCTCTCAATAGATACGGGAACTAGGTAAGGTGGTGATTACTGTTGTGGCACATGGCTATAGGGAGCCTTCATAATATGATATAACTGAGCCTTAGTAAGAGGTACTATTTTGGCTATACTGGAAGTATTTAGGGGAGAGAGACTGGATCTACTTTGCGAGGAGGATGGGGACAGCTGTGATAGGAGCGTCTCTCTTAGATTGTTCAAGCTTCATTCTATGGTATAGCTGAGGTGCTAATTTAGTGATCAGAGTATGCAAGAAAGGTAAATGGTTTATTGTGAGTTAATAGAGGTTAGTAAAGGTGTTAGTCATGCATGGTTAGTTCATTGATAGGAAGAATTCCTGTGCTACCTGGCAATGACCCGGCAGTCAAAACAAGTGTCAGGTATACCTCCGCAGGGGTGGGGGTCTCCCTCCTCGGGTGGGTAAAAAGAGGTAGTTGCGCGCCCTCTCTCTGTGATGGTCGTCCGGCGGCTGTGGCTAGGGGCTTGCCATATCACAAGTGTTTGTAATAACCCTCTGTTTATGAGACAGATGTGGGTGTTCATAATATCAAAACCGAAGGTGCCTTGACTAGCTGGTTTAATCGGTTGGGTTGTTAATTGCATGGTTTGCTGGATGTGGTAGAGACTTGGTTGCTAACTCTGCCACATTTATCTGGAAGTATGGCAATAGAAGTTAGTTACTGGCGAGGCGGCTAGCCTCGCCCCGACGATCATTGGGTGCAGGGTTGTGAATGGGTTGTAAGGGAATAGATGGCATGCAAGGGGTTAGTAATGTTCTAATGTTGTTCCGGCCTACTAAGGGAAGGTAGGCTGGATAGGAGTATATATATAAAAGGTTGGAGAGCGTTAGCAATGGAAAAATCAAGGATCTTCAAGATGTATGAGGGAGAGGCTAGGTCGGACAAGAGTTGAGGAGCGCGGGGTGTTAATGAGAGGGGGGGGAAGTTCAGGGGGCTACGTGGAAATGTGACCCTAAGGTCTCTGGGCGTGGGGGTGGCATTAGGCTACAGTTGATATTGGAGTTTGAAAGGACAGTGAAAGTACGTTAGCCAAATGCTACCGGGGGATGCAACTATGGGGTGGTATACGAGTCTGGAAAAGATAGAATCATGTGGACTGTGGGGCTGTGGGGGGAGAAGGAGGTTAACTGTAGGTGTGTGCTTGACTGTGGATAAAGTAGGGAAAAACATGGTGTATTATTACTCGTCAATACGAGGGGTTATGGACACATTATTTGACACGATTTCTTGTACGTCTAGGTGTCCCTGGGAACTGCCTTTTCTACGAAATATAGACCAAAGAAAAGCGGCAGTTCGTAGGGGTACTTCGTTATTGTTTCGAGGTACTATGATAGACAATGGAAAAGAAAGGTTATCTATACAATCTCTGGTTGGGGTAAGCATTAAGTTATAGCATGGTGGCTAACATCTTTAGTCATGGCTGTCTGGCGGGTTGGCATTGGCTCAACCTAGGGACAGGGCATGGGTGTTTTAATATGATGGGTATTCTTGTTCATCATCATGTAGGGAGAGTCTGGTGGGTAAGAGGTGTAGGACACGAAGCAAAATGGAGTAGTGTGGACTGTGGATACGAAGGAGGTGATTGGAAGACGTATAACAATTGTGGAAAAGTAAATGGAAAAGATGAACACAATGGCGGATAAAGATAACTAACCTAAGGATTGAATACATAGATTTATGGGGGCGATTGCTCTTCAGAAACTTAGTCTGGCAAGACAAGGTATTTTAGGGTATGTTGATATTAATAACTAACCTAAGGATTGAATACATAGATTTATGGGGGCGATTGGTCTTCAGAAACTTAGTCTGGCAAGACAAGGTATTTTAGGGTATGTTGATATAAATAACTAACCTAAGGATTGAATACATGCATGAATGACGACATTATAGCCGTCGTCCTAATAAGATGATGAAACCTGGTTGGTCTGCACGTGGCACAATACGACACAAGGACAGTGCCGCTATGTCGTATCAATACTGGTGGCATACTCCGGATAATATTATATATACACTTAGTTACTAGAAGAACAAGGCAAGGGGGGGGGGGGGCGACTGAGCACTGGGGTACATATATCTATACTCGTCATGGAAAGGGAGTACAAAGGAGTACAAAGGAGTACAAAGGAAATCAAGCAACAACAGTTCTAGTGACCCTTCTAGGCTGCTTGTCCTCCAAAACACTGAGGATCAAGTGTCCAAACAGTGGTTTAGAGTTGGTAAGGGAACATTGGAAAGGGAACTACTGCCCTGCCACTAACGTGGCAGGACTAGGAAGTTAGTAGGGGACATATGTGTTAGTACTGAGGGGAGGATAAAATAAAGTTATTCATTTACAAACGCAGTCAGTCGCGGGTTTGATGCGAGATATTTGTCTAGGCGGAATTTAAATGAATCAACGGTGATGCAGTCTATAACGTCTCGGGGAAGCCCATTCCACAAGTTGACAACTCGATTGAAGAAGAAATTCTTAGATTCGTGAGAGTTAAAAGATTTACCAATAATTTTGCAACCGTTTCCCCGCGTGTAATTAGATTGGTCGATAGTGAAGTACTTACTACAGTTCATATTGTCGATGCCTTTGATGATTTTGAACACTTGAATTAAGTCACCTCTTATCTGCGCTGGGTTAAAGGAAATAGATTTAATTCTCTAAGACGCTCTTCGTATGGTTTGTTCTTTAGGCTAGGTATCATTTTGGTAACTCTACGTTGAACTCGTTCTAGCTTGTTTATGTCTTTTTGGTAATAAGGGCACCAGCATTGAACGCAGTATTCTAGAAGAGGGCGGACTAAGGAATTGTAAAGGGTTAGGATTACATCTTTGGATTTATGCTCAAATGATCTGCCTATAAAGCCAATTATTTTGTTTGCCTTCTTAACAACTTCTGAACATTGTTGACTCGGTTTTAGGTTACTCGATATTGTTACTCCCAGATCGGTTTCTCTGTTTACATTCTTAAGCTGAGTGCCATTCATCGAATAGTTTGCTTTCTCATTTAGGTATCCGATATGTAGTACTTTACATTTATCCGCATTGAAACTTATTTGCCAAATTTGGGCCCAATGTGACAATTTATCTAGATTGTGTTGCATATCGTCAACTTGATCTTTTGAGAGTACGCTATTTGCAATTTTTGTATCGTCAGCAAATTTTGAGATTGTACAGGTGAGACCCTCATCTATGTCGTTGATGTAAATTAGAAAGATAATTGGTCCTAGTACCGATCCCTGGGGTACCCCGCTACTTACATTGGTCCATTTAGATGCCTTACCGTTTATGACTACTCTTTGCTTTCTGTCGCTGAGCCAATTTTCTATCCATTTCAACACACCGTCTTGTATTCCATGCGCTTTTAGTTTTAGCAGTAAACGTTGTGGGGAACTTTGTCAAAGGCCTTTTGAAAATCAAGGTATATAATATCTACAGCTTTACTCTCATCGTAGAGGTTGAGGATATCGTGGAAGAAGTCTAAGAGGTTTGTTAAACAGGAACGTTTTTTACGAAAGCCGTGTTGAGTATCTTTAAGTATGTTATTTTCCTCTAAGTGATTTACGAGTCTGTCTCTTATGACCATTTCTAGCATTTTACATACAACTGAGGTTAAGCTAATTGGACGATAGTTACTGGGTAGGGATTTGCTGCCTTTTTTGAATATCGGTGTTACGTTGGCTATCTTCCACTGATCAGGCATAGTTCCAGACTGCAAGGATTTATTGAATAGTAATGTCAGTGGTTTGGAGAGCTCATCCTTAGCTTCCTTTAGAACTCTAGGCGAGATTGTATCAGGTCCAGGCGTTTTATTTACCTTGAGTTTATCTAAACAATTCAATACTTCTCTCTCTGTAACGGTGATATTGCTTAGAACATCTGAATTATCAATCTGAATCGGCGATGGTGTAGGGATATCACTGAGGTCTTCTGTTGTAAAAACTGATGCAAAGAAGGTATTGAGGGCATTACTCATTTGTACTTCGTCTTTGGTGTATTCTCCATTTTCATCGACTAACGGTCCAACAGTTGAAGTAACTACTTTTTCTTTCTGATATAACTATAGAATTCTTTCGGGTTTGTTTTACTTTGATTCGCAATATGTAACTCTAAGGTCTTTTTACTCTGCTTAATTAACTTTTGGCTTTGCGTCGTAGCTCTACAAATTTCATCCGTTCTTCGTCATTTTGTGAAGATTTTAATCTATCATTAGCAAATTTTTTAGCAAGCAGGCAGTTTGAAATATCTTTATTCCACCATTTGGGCTTATTATTATGGCCTGGACGCCGTATTTTCGATGGTATGCAGTCTTTCACTGCTTTTAGGTAAGTGGTTTCGAATAACTTCCAAGATGTATTTATGTCGTTATTGTTAATTAAAAAGCTCCAGTCAGTTTCTTTAAACATAGCTCTAAGTTTATGAAAGTTTGCTTTCTTGAAATTAGGGACGTTTTCAATGCTACAATTTGGTTCGTTACTAGTAAAGTTTAAAGTGAAAGTTATCGTACGATGGTCGCTGTTACTGAATTCATCACCAACATTCAAATTCTCTATTAATTCTTCTTTTGTTGCAAGTACAATGTCAAGAACGTTATTACCACGGGTCGGTGTTCGAACAAATTGATAAAGCGAACTCTCTTGCAAGTTCGTATACAAGTCATGTCCGGAGTGTGAAGTAAGAGTATCGCCCCACTTGGTCACAGGTAAATTAAAGTCTCCAAAAATACGGTATCTTGTGAGTTACTTACATCTGCAATTTGTTCATAAATTTCTTGGTCAGTTTGCACTGATTGAGCTGGAGGTCTGTATATTAATGCAAGTATTATTTTTGTACCTTTATTATTCTTTATTAGCACAAAAGATGTGTCGACGTTCACAATTTGAGGTTTTGACAAGAGGGTCGGGTTAAGACTTTCTTTGATATAAAATAAAACGCCACCTCCATTTTACGAGGTAGCTTTCCTGCATCTCTCCTGATAATCGTCTGCAGATTGGTCATAGTGAGTTTATCCGAATTAACAGGCCTAAATCAATACAATAACTGGCATAGGGTTATCGTGTGTATAAAGTCGTGGTTAAAGGTTGGGAATATATAGTTAGTGGATAAAACCACGGAAGGTTAGAGACAGAATTGTTAGAATTGGGGGGCTATGATTGTTATATAACTAAATACAGGGCTGACGTAATCACGGTCTGATTTGGTGTGAAATGGAAGTTAAGGTGTCTTAGATCGCCTCGAACCTACACAATGAAAGTATTATAGTCTGCATGGTGGTTACATAATTAAATACATACTTAGGTGGTACATTAAGAATATCAGTGAGTAAAGTATTGTGGTTTGTATATTAGAAGACTGTGATTGAGAGACGTATAATATGTGGAATGAATTGAGAGAGAGGGAGAGAGACCAATTCGGAAAAAGGAAAAGGGGTCTGGGATCTCGTTGGGATGGTAGTTTCGCTCTCAGGATTTTCGTTCCTGTGGCTCGTTAGAGTTGGAGGTTTCGCTCTCAGGATTTTCGTACCACAGCGTTCCTGTGGTATTTTACTTCCGTCGCCTTTATATTAGGTACGACCTCGTACCTCAAGGTTGGAGTACGTAGGTTTGTTTAGCGGGGCCAGGTCAGGTCGGTGAGGGGGTTAGGTTGGAAGGGAAATGGCAGCCTGTCGGTGAGGACGAAGATTACTGTCATCCCGACTAGCAACAGACTGTTCAGAAAAGAGAAAAAAACTTAAAACATGTTATCCTGGAATGTGAATTTTATAATGAAATTAGGAAAAAATATTACTCAGGCCATAATAATCTAAGACACTGGAAACTAGTAGGAGAGTTACTATTCAAGAAAAAAAGGAACGAGGGAAGAAAATACATAGATGTTGGAAAAGGAGAGAAAAGATGATAAAAGAGCTTGACGAAAGGACAGATAATTAAGAACACAGGAAAATTAAGAAGAGCTAAAGTGTTTAACAATGTATAAAACAAATTTAAAAGATAGTCAGAAAGGTGTAGGTTAACAAGAAAAGTAGTATGACTAAGGGAAAAAATATAATATATACAGTATATGGAAAACATGTAAATTTAAGAAAGAACAGATAATTAAGAACACAGGAAAATTAAGAAGATGTAAAGTGTTTAACAATGTATAAAACAAATTTAAAAGATAGTCAGAAAAGTGTAGGTTAACAAGAAAAGTAGTATGACTAAGGGAAAAAAATATAATATATACAGTATATGGAAAACATGTAAATTTATAGAATCATGCTCAATCGCTTAGGAATTGAGAACAATGCCATGGAAAATTTAGTACAATAACATCCTCATCATCATCAGGGGGGGGGGGGGGGTATTTAGGGTCGCCGTTAGTCTTGGTGAAGTTCTGGTGTATTGGTGGTGGTGGTTGTGGCTTTGACCTTGGGGGTTCACTTTCACTTTGGAAGGGAGGGGTGGATATACTGGTAGGTCTGTCGTTAGGAATGTGGGTCTGGGTGAGAGCTGGCCCGGGGCCAGTTTTGGAGGGTGGTTTAAATGGTTTCGGTCGGGGGTAGTGATAGGGGGGGTTTAAAGGTGAAACGGGCAGGTCGAGTCGGGGTTGTTGTTGCGGAAGAGGTTGGTGCTGGGGAGGCGTTGAATTGTGTAGAGAGTTGGGGTCGTGAGTGGTGTTGGGGGAAGGGTGAGTAAGGCTGGAGGTTGAGAGTTTACGATGATCGGGTGGTTTGGAGGTTTGGAGTGTGGGGATTTGATAGGGAGATGGTGGGGGGTGTCTGGGCAGGCAGGGTTGTGGTTTGAGAGGGGTTGAATTTGGACTGATTTTATTTTCGGGAGAGACGTGAATGGGATTTCTAGGAGTGGTTGAGGTTGAGAGGTTGATTATGTAGTTTGGGGCGAGAGAGAGGGTAGTATTTTGGGAGTTAGCCAAGGTGGAAAAAGTTTTGTGGTTGGATTGGGATGGGCGTGGTATTTTGTCGAGCGGGATCTTTGGGGGTGGAATTTGGGGCGGATGGGGTAACGGTGAAGAGGGGGGTAAGATAGGGGGGAAAGAGGAGGTAGGGGTTATGTATGGGGGTGATATTTCGTTCTGAATGTGGTCGTGAGAGGTTAGGCTGGCAGGGTGGGAATTGGTGGAGGTTGAAAGTTTAGCTGGGCTAATGATGGTGGGAGGCCGACTGGTGAGCTGGTGTTCGGTACGCATGAGGGGGGGGAAATCACTTTGGTGGGGGTCATGCGTGAGGGGGGGATTAACGGCGCGTGTGGGAGGATCGGAGTGGTGAGGTATGAGTAATCTAGGAAACGGAATTTGTTGGTGGGACTGGGGAGGATTGGTGGGGGAAGAGTTAGGCATAGGACATGGGTTATTAGGAGAGGACTGATGTACTGATTCGTGGTTGTTAAAAGTACGAATTTGGGGAATTTTCTTGGTGGCAGTCATGGTCTGTTTAGATGTTATCTGGGATTGGTGAGTTTGTCTGTCATGAGAGGGCGAGTCAAATGTGGGGTTTTGAAGTTTTCTAGGGGTGTGAATTGTGTGGGGGTGGAAGGGAGCTACTGACGGAAAACTGTCACAAGGGAAATTTTGTTGGTGGGGGAATAGCTGAGCATTTGTGGGGGCATGGGGAAAACATTGTTGGGTACATAGGTTGGCATTTTCCCTGGAAACATGGGTACATAAATATTTGTTAGAATGGTTGTTACATACATCCGAGTCTGTCCTGGAAACATGGGAGGATTTATCCTGGACAGATGGGGGTCTGGGTGATTGACAGGTAAATTGTGGGGATGGGGTGAGTAGGTCAGTTTGGAGAGATTGTTGCGGAAGAGATTTGTCTCGGACAACAATGGAATTTGGTAGGATGGATGAAGGAGACATTGATGGAGATTTTGGTTCTGGTGCTGGATTATGGGGCAGAGGTAGGTTGGTGAGCGGGGGTGTTACTGGAGGTGGATTGAAGAGCGGTTCGGGTAATGTTGGAGAGGGTGACAATGGAGGGGGGGAATAGGAGGTAGGCGGAGCTGTAGCATTCTTGGTTGATGCGGGTGTTTGAAGGGGTTCACCGAGGTTGGGCATGTGGGGAGATGATGGTGGGGGGGGGTTAGGTTGACAGTTTTGAGGGGGGGACAGGTAATGAATATGAGGAAGTGAGAGGCGTGACAGGTTGTTGAGGGATTGACGGGGGTGAAGGTTGGTCTTGGGTGACAGGGGCATGTGAGAGAGTGGAGGGGGGGCTCATTTTCTGACCAGCATTTTTTAGGGGTGAATTTGAAAAATAATTGGTTACTGTGGGGGTGACCATTTCTACGTGCTGTGGTTTGTTGGCAGGCATAGAAAAAGGATGGGGTTTATGGGGTAACACAATTGATGGAAGATTATCGTTGGTGGATGGCTGGGCAGGGGAAAATTTAGGGATGGTCAGAGAGGATAGAGGCAAGGAAGAGTGCACTGGGGTTGGACTTTTACCGGAAGTCATTTTGGAAGGGTGCACAGAGTTTTCTTTAGGGGGATGGAGGGACTTATCGATGATAGTGTTCAGTGGAGGAATACGTTTACTTTCTTGGATAGGGGCTGAAGGGTTGGATAGGGGATTCATCGAACTGAGTTGGCATTTTTCTCTGATGGAGAGCATATGTTCTTCGAATGAGCCGTA
This sequence comes from Paralithodes platypus, assembly GCA_032716605.1. Classification (NCBI taxonomy): domain Eukaryota; kingdom Metazoa; phylum Arthropoda; class Malacostraca; order Decapoda; family Lithodidae; genus Paralithodes; species Paralithodes platypus. The sequence continues at coordinate 32,836,087 of CM064577.1, read as the reverse complement.
CGGGTCGAGATGGGCGGTGATGGGGGGTGGGAGGATGTCTAATAATGCGGTGAATAAGAGTTCATTTTGTTGCTCCTCATCTTCAGAGCTATACGTGGTACTCACGTATCTGTAGAGTTGTATGAGGGTCACATTTATATCCCCTTCATACTTGATCTCGTCGACTTTTTTTATTATTTCGGGAGCGACGAGGGAACCCAAAAGTGGCCCTAAGTTCCGGATCACGAGGGATCGAAACTGGTTCCAGGTAAACTCTGGCGTTACCTGTTTAACAATTTGGGAAACGGCTTTTCCCAACTGCATAATGTGCAATAATGCAACGGCGATTTTGTCGCGGTCGTTTTGAAGTGCCACATCTAACACTGGCTTTACTATGTCTAAGTAAGTGGCAATATCATACGTGTTTACATCATACTTGGGAATGTGTGTGAGTGTCATAGCGAGCTGCCATTTTTGCGATGTTCCTATGCTTCTACTGTTCCAAACTTGCAGTGTAATGCAACCTTTTATCCGAAACAAGAACCACCGCTGCCGCCAATGTTATGCCCTGTTTTTCTACAGGTTTAACTTGGGTAATGTGAGTTCTAACTGACTGGGTATAAGGCTGCATGCACAATACAAGGTATGAGGAATAGAGAACATAAAAGAAACACACGGTAACAAGACACACGATCACGTTTATTTATATACCACTGCTGAATACTCGTGCAAGACAATATGATAGAAATGAACAACACTAGCATAAGTGGATCTGGATGGAGCCTAGTCTCCCACTTCCAACGTTCAGGTATTAATCTTCTGATCACTGGCTTATTTAACAGGTTTATATACTGGAGACCATCAATGTTACTTATAGATTCATATTCACTGTTAGATTTATTACTGGTAGCTCTGGTGCACAAGTAATAGTTCACAGACTAGATTAGACACGCGTATTTTAGAGCGCGGGAATTCTAGTAACCTCAGGGGGGTACTGATCTAAGTTTTATATTCTTATGGCAGAAATACGTAGAACACAAATCAGTGGGCGAACGTTAGATATCACTAGGGTTTTACTCCTATGTAGTAATATCTGGATAAAGGTAATTACGAGAGTTAATGTCGACTGTTAATTAATAAACACTGATACGCTTAGCACTTCCCAACTGGAATGGTTATATATGAGTTACACTGGGCAAAGATATAGCCACTTCGTAGAAATATTAATAAGTGAATCTCTAAATAGCACTGTAACAACGTAGTACTGATAGAGTGAATCTTGGGTAGTATTTGATTGGTCTGGTCCTGGTTATCTTGCGTCCGTGATGTCGGGGGCTAACGACTGGTTCCGCGGCCGTCCAGGGTGTCCATATGTAGGAAGTTCTCAAGTACGTGGACAGGTCCTTCTATCCAAATCTGCCACGGAGTCTGCCAGCTCTGGAACTCAATTCTCAGCAACCAACAAGGATAGAGCTCGAGGTTAACTCTGGTGACCAACCTGGGTTGGTGTCTATCTTTCAACTGATTTTTCTGGGGGCTGGAGCTGGGTTTATAGGCTCGGTTTTGGGCCCTGTAGGCCATAGGGATCTCGAGTCTTATGGACTTATTTGAGCTCTCAATAGATACGGGGACTAGGTAAGGTGGTGATTACTGTTGTGGCACATGGCTATAGGGAGCCTTCATAATATGATATAACTGAGCCTTAGTAAGAGGTACTATTTTGGCTATACTGGAAGTATTTAGGGGAGAGAGACTGGATCTACTTTGCGAGGAGGATGGGGACAGCTGTGATAGGAGCGTCTCTCTTAGATTGTTCAATCTTCATTCTATGGTATAGCTGAGGTGCTAATTTAGTGATCAGAGTATGCAAGAAAGGTAAATGGTTATTGTGAGTTAATAGAGGTTAGTAAAGGTGTTAGTCATGCATGGTTAGTTCATTGATAGGAAGAATTCCTGTGCTACCTGGCAATGACCCGGCAGTCAAAACAAGTGTCAGGTATACCTCCGCAGGGGTGGGGGTCTCCCTCCTCGGGTGGGTAAAAAGAGGTAGTTGCGCGCCCTCTCTCTGTGATGGTCGTCCGGCGGCTGTGGCTAGGGGCTTGCCATATCACAAGTGTTTGTAATAACCCTCTGTTTATGAGACAGATGTGGGTGTTCGTAATATCAAAACCGAAGGTGCCTTGACTAGCTGGTTTAATCGGTTGGGTTGTTAATTGCATGGTTTGCTGGATGTGGTAGAGACTGGGTTGCTAACTCTGCCACATTTATCTGGAAGTATGGCAATAGAAGTTAGTTACTGGCGAGGCGGCTAGCCTCGCCCCGACGATCATTGGGTGCAGGGTTGTGAAGGGGTTGTAAGGGAATAGATGGCATGCAAGGGGTTAGTAAAGTTCTAATGTTGTTCCGGCCTACTAAGGGAAGGTAGGCTGGATAGGAGTATATATAAAAGGTTGGAGAGCGTTAGCAATGGAAAAATCAAGGATCTTCAAGAGGTATGAGGGAGAGGCTAGGTCGGAAAAGAGTCGAGGAGCGCGGGGTGTTAATGAGATGGGGGGAAGTTCAGGGGGCTACGTGGAAATGTGACCCTAAGGTCTCTGGGCGTGGGGGTGGCATTAGGCTACAGTTGATATTGGAGTTTGAAAGGACAGTGAAAGTACGTTAGCCAAATGCTACCGGGGGATGCAACTATGGGGTGGTATATGAGTCTGGAAAAGATAGAATCATGTGGGCTGTGGGGGGAGAAGGAGGTTAACTGTAGGTGTGTGCTTGACTGTGGATAAAGTAGGGAAAAACATGGTGTATTATTACTCGTCAATACGAGGGGTTATGGACACATTATTTGACACGATTTCTTGTACGTCTAGGTGTCCCTGGGAAATGCGTTTTCTACGAAATATAGACCAAAGAAAAGCGGCAGTTCGTAGGGGTACTTCGTTATTGTTTCGAGGTACTATGATAGACAATGGAAAAGAAAGGTTATCTATACAATCTCTGGTTGGGGTAAGCATTAAGTTATAGCATGGTGGCTAACATCTTTAGTCATGGCTGTCTGGCGGGTTGGCATTGGCTCAACCTAGGGACAGGGCATGGGTGTTTTAATATGAATGGGTATTCTTGTTCATCATCATGTAGGGAGAGTCTGGTGGGTAAGAGGTGTAGGACACGAAGCAAAATGGAGTAGTGTGGACTGTGGATACGAAGGAGGTAATTGGAAGACGTATAACAATTGTGGAAAAGTAAATGGAAAAGATGAACACAATGGCAGATAAAGATAACTAACCTAAGGATTGAATACATAGATTTATGGGGGCGATTGGTCTTCAGAAACTTAGTCTGGCAAGACAAGGTATTTTAGGGTATGTTGATATTAATAACTAACCTAAGGATTGAATACATAGATTTATGGGGGCGATTGGTCTTCAGAAACTTAGTCTGGCAAGACAAGGTATTTTAGGGTATGTTGATATTAATAACTAACCTAAGGATTGAATACATGCATGAATGACGACATTATAGCCGTCATCCTAATAAGATGATGAAACCTGGTTGGTCTGCACGTGGCACAATACGACACAAGGACAGTGCCGCTATGTCGTATCAATACTGGTGGCATACTCCGGTTAATATTATATATACACTTAGTTACTAGAAGAACAAGGCAAGGGGGGGGGGGGGGCGACTGAGCACGGGAGTACATATATCTATACTCGTCATGGAAAGGGAGATACGAGGTAGCTTTCCTGCATCTCTCCTGATAATCGTCTGCAGATTGGTTATAGTGAGTTTATCCGAATTAACAGGCCTAAATCAATACAATAACTGGCATAGGGTTATCGTGTGTATAGAGTCGTAGTTAAAGGTTGGGAATATATAGTTAGTGGATAAAACCACGGAAGGTTAGAGACATAGAATTGTTAGAATTGGGGGGGGACTATGATTGTTATATAACTAAATACAGGGCTGACGTAATCACGATCTGATTTAGTGTGAAATGGAAGTTAAGGTGTCTTAGATCGCCTAGAACCTACACAATGAAAGTATTATAGTCTGCATGGTGGTTACATAATTAAATACATACTTAGGTGGTACATTAAGAATATCAGTGAGTAAAGTATTGTGGTTTGTATATTAGAAGACTGTGATTGAGAGACGTATAATATGTGGAATGAATTGAGAGAGAGGGAGAGAGACCAATTCGGAAAAAGGAAAAGGGTCCTGGGATCTCGTTGGGATGGTAGTTTCGCTCTCAGGATTTTCGTTCCTGTGGCTCGTTAGGGTTGGAGGTTTCGCTCTCAGGATTTTCGTACCACAGCGTTCCTGTGGTATTTAACTTCCGTCGCCTTTGTATTAGGTACGACCTCGTACCTCAAGGTTGGAGCACGTAGGTTTGTTTAGCGGGGCCAGGTCAGGTCGGTGAGGGGGTTAGGTTGGAAGGGAAATGGCAGCCTGTCGGTGAGGACGAAGATTACTGTCATCCCGACTAGCAACAGACTGTTCAGAAAAGAGAAAAAAACTTAAAACATGTTATCCTGGAATGTGAATTGTATAATGAAATTAGGAAAAAATATTACTCAGGCCATATATCTAAGACACTGGAAACTAGTAGGAGAGTTACTATTCAAGAAAAAAAGGAACGAGGGAAGAAACTACATAGATGTTGGAAAAGGAGAGAAAAGATGATAAAAGAGCTTGACGAAAGGACAGATAATTAAGAACACAGGAACATTAAGAAGAGCTAAAGTGTTTAACAATGTATAAAACAAATTTAAAAGATAGTCAGAAAAGTGTAGGTTAACAAGAAAAGTAGTATGACTAAGGGAAAAAATATAATATATACAGTATATGGAAAACATGTAAATTTAAGAAAGAACAGATAATTAAGAACACAGGAAAATTAAGAAGAGGTAAAGTGTTTAACAATGTATAAAACAAATTTAAAAGATAGTCAGAAAAGTGTAGGTTAACAAGAAAAGTAGTATGACTAAGGGAAAAAAATATAATATATACAGTATATGGAAAACATGTAAATTTATAGAATCATGCTCAATCGCTTAGGAATTGAGAACAATGCCATGGAAAATTTAGTACAATAACATCCTCATCATCATCAGGGGGGGGGGGGGGGGGGGTATTTAGGGTCGCCGTTAGTCTTGGTGAAGGTCTGGTGTATTGGTGGTGGTGGTTGTGGCTTTGACCTTGGGGGTTCACTTTCACTTTGGAAGGGAGGGGTGGATATACTGGTAGGTCTGTCGTTAGGAATGTGGGTCTGGGTGAGAGCTGGCCCGGGGCCAGTTTTGGAGGGTGGTTTAAATGGTTTCGGTCGGGGGTAGTGATAGGGGGGGTTTAAAGGTGAAACGGGCAGGTCGAGTTGGGGTTGTTGTTGCGGAAGAGGATGGTGCTGGGGAGGCGTTGAATTGTGTAGAGAGTTGGGGTCGTGAGTGGTGTTGGGGGAAGGGTGAGTAAGGCTGGAGGTTGAGAGTTTACGATGATCGGGTGGTTTGGAGGTTTGGAGTGTGGGGATTTGATAGGGAGATGGTGGGGGGGGGTCTGGGCAGGCAGGGTTGTGGTTTGAGAGGGGTTGAATTTGGACTGATTTTATTTTCGGGAGAGACGTGAATGGGATTTCTAGGAGTGGTTGAGGTTGAGAGGTTGATTATGTAGTTTGGGGCGAGAGAGAGGGTAGTATTTTGGGAGTTAGCCAAGGTGGAAAAAGTTTTGTGGTTGGATTGGGATGGGCGTGGTATTTTGTCGAGCGGGATCTTTGGGGGTGGAATTTGGGGCGGATGGGGTAACGGTGAAGAGGGGGGTAAGATAGGGGGGAAAGAGGAGGTAGGGGTTATGTATGGGGGTGATTTTTTGTTCTGAATGTGGTCGTGAGAGGTTAGGCTGGCAGGGTGGGAATTGGTGGAGGTTGAAAGTTTAGCTGGGCTAATGATGGTGGGAGGCCGACTGGTGAGCAGGTGTTCGGTACGCATGAGGGGGGGGAAATCACTTTGGTGGGGGTCACGCATGAGGGGGGGATTAACGGCGCGTGTGGGAGGAATCGGAGTGGTGAGGTGTGAGTGATCTAGGAAACGGAATTTGTTGGTGGGACTGGGGAGGATTGGTGGGGGAAGAGTTAGGCATAGGACATGGGTTATTAGGAGAGGACTGATGTACTGATTCGTGGTTGTTAAAAGTACGAATTTGGGGAATTTTCTTGGTGGCAGTCACGGTCTGTTTAGATGTTATCTGGGATTGGTGAGTTTGTCTGTCATGAGAGGGCAAGTCAAGTGTGGGGTTTTGAAGTTTTCTAGGGGTGTGAATTGTGTGGGGGTGGAAGGGAGCTACTGACGGAAAACTATCACAAGGGAAATTTTGTTGGTGGGGGAATAGCTGAGCATTTGTGGGGGCATGGGGAAAACATTGTTGGGTACATAGGTTGGCATTTTCCCTGGAAACATGGGTACATAAATATTTGTTAGAATGGTTGTTACATACATCCGAGTCTGTCCTGGAAAATATGGGAGGATTTATCCTGGACAGATGGGGGTCTGGGTGATTGACAGGTAAATTGTGGGGATGGGGTGAGTAGGTCAGTTTGGAGAGATTGTTGCGGAAGAGATTGTCTCGGACAACAATGGAATTTGGTAGGATGGATGAAGGAGACATTGATGGAGATTTTGGTTCTGGTGCTGGATTATGGGGCAGAGGTAGGTTGGTGAGCGGGTGTGTTACTGGAGGTGGATTGAAGAGCGGTTCGGGTAATGTTGGAGAGGGTGACAATGGAGGGGGGGAATAGGAGGTAGGCGGAGCTGTAGCATTCTTGGTTGATGCGGGTGTTTGAAGGGGTTCACCGAGGTTGGGCATGTGGGGAGATGATGGTGGGGGGGGGGGGGTGGGGTTGGCAGTTTTGAGGGGGGGACAGGTAATGAATATGAGGAAGTGAGAGGCGTGACAGGTTGTTGAGGGATTGACGGGGGTGAAGGTTGGTCTTGGGTGACAGGGGCATGTGAGAGAGTGGAGGGGGGGCTCATTTTCTGACCAGCATTTTTTAGGGGTGAATTTGAAAAATAATTGGTTACTGTGGGGGTGACCATTTCTACGTGCTGTGGTTTGTTGGCAGGCATAGAAAAAGGATGGGGTTTATGGGGTAACACAATTGATGGAAGATTATCGTTGGTGGATGGCTGGGCATGGGAAAATTTATGGATGGTCAGAGAGGATAGAGGCAAGGAAGAGTGCACTGGGGTTGGGACTTTTACCGGAAGTCATTTTGGAAGGGTGCACAGAGTTTTCTTTAGGGGGATGGAGGGACTTATCGATGATAGTGTTCAGTGGAGGAATACGTTTACTTTCTTGGATAGGGGCTGAAGGGTTGGATAGGGGATTCATCGAACTGAGTTGGCATTTTTCTCTGATGGAGAGCATATGTTCTTCGAATGAGCCGTACGGGTCGAGATGGGCGGTGATGTGGGGTGGGAGGATGTCTAATAATGCGGTGAATAAGAGTTCATTTTGTTGCTCCTCATCTTCAGAGCTATACGTGGTACTCACGTATCTGTAGAGTTGTATGAGGGTCACATTTATATCCCCTTCATACTTGATCTCGTCGACTTTTTTTATTATTTGGGGGCGACGAGGGAACCCAAAAGTGGCCCTAAGTTCCGAATCATGAGGGATCGAAACTGGTTCCAGGTAAACTATGGCGTTACCTGTTTAACAATTTGGGAAACGGCTTTTCCCAACTGCATAATGTGCAATAATGCAACGGCGATTTTGTCGCGGTCATTTTGAAGTGCCACATCTAACACTGGCTTTACCATGTCTAAGTAAGTGGCAATATCATACGTGTTTACATCATACTTGGGAATGTGTGTGAGTGTCATAGCGAGCTGCCATTTTTGCGATGTTCCTATGCTTCTACTGTTCCAAACTTGCAGTGTAATGCAACCTTTTATCCGAAACAAGAACCACCGCTGCCGCCAATGTTATGCCCTGTTTTTCTACAGGTTTAACTTGGGTAATGTGAGTTCTAACTGACTGGGTATATAAGGCTGCATGCACAATACAAGGTATGAGGAAATAGAGAACATAAAAGAAACACACGGTAACAAGACACGATCACGTTTATTTATATACCACTGCTGAATACTTGTGCAAGACAATATGATAGAAATGAACAACACTAGCATAAGTGGATCTGGATGGAGCCTAGTCTCCCACTTCCAACGTTCAGGTATTAATCTTCTGATCACTGGCTTATTTAACAGGTTTATATACTGGAGACCATCAATGTTACTTATAGATTCATATTCACTGTTAGATTTATTACTGGTAGCTCTGGTGCACAAGTAATAGTTCACAGACTAGATTAGACACGCGTATTTTAGAGCGCGGGAATTCTAGTAACCTCAGGGGGGTACTGATCTAAGTTTTATATTCTTATGGCAGAAATACGTAGAACACAAATCAGTGGGCGAACGTTAGATATCACTAGGGTTTTACTCCTATGTAGTAATATATGGATAAAGGTAATTACGAGAGTTAATGTGCCTGTTAATTAATAAACAATGATACGCTTAGCACTTCCCAATGGAATGGTTATATATGAGTTACACTGGGGCAAAGATATAGCCACTTCGTAGAAATATTAATAAGTGAATATCTAAATAGCACTGTAACAACGTAGTACTGATAGAGTGAATCTTGGGTAGTATTTGATTGGTCTGGTCCTGGTTATCTTGCGTCCGTGATGTCGGGGGCTAACGACTGGTTCCGCGGCTCGTCCAGGGTGTCCATATGTAGGAAGTTCTCAAGTACGTGGGACAGGTCCTTCTATCCAAATCTGCCACGGAGTCTGCCAGCTCTGGAACTCAATTCTCAGTAACCAACAAGGATAGAGCTCGAGGTTAACTCTGGTGACCAACCTGGGTTGGTGTCTATCTTTCAACTGGTTTTCTGGGGGCTGGAGCTGGGTTTATAGGCTCGGTTTTGGGCCCTGTAGGCCATATGGATCTCGAGTCTTATGGACTTATTTGAGCTCTCAATAGATACGGGGACTAGGTAAGGTGGTGATTACTGTTGTGGCACATGGCTATAGGGAGCCTTCATAATATGATATAACTGAGCCTTAGTAAGAGGTACTATTTTGGCTATACTGGAAGTATTTAGGGGAGAGAGACTGGATCTACTTTGCGAGGAGGATGGGACAGCTGTGATAGGAGCGTCTCTCTTAGATTGTTCAATCTTCATGCTATGGTATAGCTGAAGTGCTAATTTAGTGATCAGAGTATGCAAGAAAGGTAAATGGTTTATTGTGAGTTAATAGAGGTTAGTAAAGGTGTTAGTCATGCATGGTTAGTTCATTGATAGGAAGAATTCCTGTGCTACCTGGCAATGACCCGGCAGTCAAAACAAGTGTCAGGTATACCTCCGCAGGGGTGGGGGTCTCCCTCCTCGGGTGGGTAAAAAGAGGTAGTTGCGCGCCCTCTCTCTGTGATGGTCGTCCGGCGGCTGTGGCTAGGGGCTTGCCATATCACAAGTGTTTGTAATAACCCTCTGTTTATGAGACAGATGTGGGTGTTTCGTAATATCAAAAACGAAGGTGCCTTGACTAGCTGGTTTAATCGGTTGGGGTTGTTAATTGCATGGTTTGCTGGATGTGGTAGAGACTAGGTTGCTAAACTCTGCCACATTATCTGGAAGTATGGCAAATAGAAGTTAGTTACTGGCGAGGCGGCTAGCCTCGCCCCGACGATCATTGGGTGCAGGGTTGTGAATGGGTTGTAAGGGAATAGATGGCATGCAAGGGGTTAGTAAAGTTCTAATGTTGTTGGAGGCAACTAAGGGAAGGTAGGCTGGATAGGAGTATATATATAAAAGGTTGGAAGAGCGTTAGCAATGGAAAAATCAAGGATCTTCAAGAGGTATGAGGGAGAGGCTAGGTCGGACAAGAGTCGAGGAGCGCGGGGTGTTAATGAGAGGGGGGGAAGTGCAGGGGCTACGTGGAAATGTGACCCTAAGGTCTCTGGGCAGGGGGGTGGCATTAGGCTACATTGATATTGGAGTTGAAAGGACAGTGAAAGTACGTTAGCCAAATGCTACCGGGGGATGCAACTATGGTGGTGGTATTCGAGTCTGGAAAAGATTAGAATCATGTGGGCTGTGGGGGGAGAAGGAGGTTAACTGTAGGTGTGTGCTTGACTGTGGATTAAAGTAGGGAAAAACATGGTGTTTATTACTCGTCAATACGAGGGGTTATGGACACATTATTTGACACAATTTCTTGTACGTCTAGGTTGTCCCTGGGAACTGCCTTTTCTACGAAATATAGATCAAAGAAAAGCGGGCAGTTCGTAGGGGTACTTCGTTATTGTTTCGAGATACTATGATAGACAATGGAAAAGAAAGGTTATCTATACAATCTCTGGTTGGGGTAAGCATTAAGTTATAGCATGGTGGCTAACATCTTTAGTCATGGCTGTCTGGCGGGTTGGCATTGGCTCAACCTAGGGACAGGGCATGGGTGTTTTAATATGAATGGGTATTCTTGTTCATCATCATGTAGGGAGAGTCTGGTGGGTAAGAGGTGTAGGACACGAAGCAAAATGGAGTAGTGTGGACTGTGGATACGAAAGGAGGTAATTGGAAGACGTATAACAATTGTGGAAAAGTAAATGGAAAAGATGAACACAATGGCGGATAAAGATAACTAACCTAAGGATTGAATACATAGATTTATGGGGGCGATTGGTCTTCAGAAACTTAGTCTGGCAAGACAAGGTATTTTAGGGTATGTTGATATTAATAACTAACCTAAGGATTGAATACATAGATTTATGGGGCGATTGGTCTTCAGAAAACTTAGTCTGGCAAGACAAGGTATTTTAGGGTATGTTGATATTAATGACTAACCTAAGGGTTGAATACATGCATGAATGACGACATTATAGCCGTCATCCTAATAAGATGATGAAAACCTGGTTGGTCTGCACGTGGCACAATACGACACAAGGACAGTGCCGCTATGTCGTATCAATACTGGTGGCATACTCCGGATAATATTATATAGACACTTAGTTACTAGAAGACCAAGGCAAGGGGGGGGGGGGGGAGACTGAGCACGGGGGTACATATATCTATACTCGTCATGGAAAGGGAGATACGAGGTAGCTTTCCTGCATCTCTCCTGATAATCGTCTGCAGATTGGTCATAGTGAGTTTATCCGAATTAACAGGCCTAAATCAATACAATAACTGGCATAGGGTTATCGTGTGTATAGAGTCGTGGTTGAAGGTTGGAAATATATAGTTAGTGGATAAAACCACGGAAGGTTAGAGGACAGAATTGTTAGAATTGGGGGGCTATGATTGTTATATAACTAAATACAGGGCTGACGTAATCACGATCTGATTTAGTGTGAAATGGAAGTTAAGGTGTCTTAGATCGCCTAGAACCTACACAATGAAAGTATTATAGTCTGCATGGTGGTTACATAATTAAATACATACTTAGGTGGTACATTAAGAATATCAGTGAGTAAAGTATTGTGGTTTGTATATTAGAAGACTGTGATTGAGAGACGTATAATATGTGGAATGAATTGAGAAGAGAGGGAGAAGAGACCAATTCGGAAAAAGGAAAAGGGTCCTGGGATCTCGTTGGGATGGTAGTTTCGCTCTCAGGATTTTCGTTCCTGTGGCTCGTTAGGGTTGGGAGGTTTCGCCTCTCAGGATTTTCGTACCACAGCGGTCCTGTGGTATTTTAAGGTGACTTAATTCAAGTGTTCAAAATCATCAAAGGCATCGACAATATGGACTGTAGTAAGTACTCACTATCGATTCAATCTAATTACACGCGGGGAAACGGTTGCAAAATTATTGGTAAATATTTTAACTCACACGAATCTAAGAATTTCTTCTTCAATCGAGTTGTCAACTTGTGGAATGGGCTTCCCCGAAACGTTATAGACTGCATCACCGTGGATTCATTTAAACTCCGCCTAGACAAATATCTCGCATCAAACCCGCGACTGACTGCGTTTGTAAATGAATAACTTTATTTACCCCCCCCTCAGTTACTAACCCATCTGTCTCCTACTAACTTCCTAATCCTGCCACGGACATTAGTTCCAGGGCAGTAATTCCCTTTCCAATGTTCCCTTACCCACTCTAAACCACTGTTTGGACACTTGATCCTCAGTGTTTTGGAGGACAAGCAACCTAGAAGGGTCACTAGATCTGTTGTTGCTTGATTTCCTTTCTTTTGTATACATAGCGCATCACTGCTACCTTTCCCGCCCGCTAGATCACTGACAGCCGAGCATTTCAAAAAACACAGGTCGGTGTCAAGACTTTCTAAGAGATTATGGTTTTCCTATATAAGGAATAAGTATTAATGATTTCAGATGTATGAAGGTTTAGCATATAATATAGGGATATAAGAAACTCCTAGACTACATATATTTATTAGTTATTTTGTTTAGAACTGTAATACTAAGGATTGTTGTTGTTACAGGATGTGATGTACCGGACCTCAGTTGTTTGTACAATAAAAACCACAATACTAATCAAGCTGGTTTCACTACTGTTATCATGTTATGAAGTAGACACTGTCTTAGTCAACATGACATTCCGAATCCACTATCTTGGGCCTAGGCTATATAGGCTACATGTAACATACAGTATACATATCATACTGTATATTTACCTCCTACACCAAGGTTGACTTTCTTGTCGTGGGTGCTGTCAGTGAAGGGCTTTACTGACGGCAAACACCTCAATGGGCGGCGCCTGCTGAACCTCGGAGAACCTGCTGGCAGCCATGGTCACGCGAATTCAATAGATTCGGCGGTATGGATAAACTGGGGTGGGAGGAGACGCAGAGCTCTTACTTGACAACAGCTGAATGAATGAATGGCCCGCTTAGCTAGGTCCATCCCGCCCGAATGTTGTGGGCGGGAAGAGCCAAGCAATCAATACTTCCTTGGCTGATTCCGCCCTCTAAGATTAGACCATCCCGCCCATTTGTATGGTTGATTCCGCCCTCTAAGATTAGACCGTCCCGCCCATTTGTAAGGTTCACACAACCTCAGCTGATCTTGCCCAAATGTGCGAGGCAAAAGCCTGGACCCGGATTCACTAACGGTCGTAGCGTGCGATGTCGTACAGCAACCTACGATCGTTCCTAAGGGAGTGCGGAAGGTGTATTCACGAACGCATCGTTGAGCTCCCTTACGGCTCCCTTTCGGTTATTTTCACCGAGGCTTCTTTTGACCAATCAGGCGCTTGGCCTTTGTAAATAAACAATATGTCACCCACATGATCGAAGCGCCAAGAAGAATCTAATATAATTTAATTTATGAGCTTTTCATTGTTTAGCATGGCTAATTCGATCCACCACAGCCAACAGGAAGAAGAATAGAGTATCTTGTGAATTGATGATAAGAAATTAGCCTAGCTAGGCTACAGGGAAGCCTGTTAGTGGCCCAAGTTAAAGGATTTCCGACGGATTGATCATTGATAATCATCTGTTAGGCTAGTTGGGAAATTAGTGGTATTATTTATACCTTAACCACAGTATATTGTTCTACTTTACCATGTCTACACCTAGACAGGGCGAGCCAAACCCAAATGCGAGACTTTACTATGTCTATGCATACACAGGCAGTTCTAGCCAAGCCAAAATGCCAGACTTAGCCTAGGCCTAATTTTTCAAAATAGGCTATTTTTGTATTTAATAATAGTTCTTAAAGCTAGCGCATTGCTAAGCCAGCTAAGGATAGCTCAATAAGGCCGATTAGGCGTATTTGCATTGGGGTCCTGTACTACTATCCCATCCCTTTGCTCATGAGGGATGGTAACGACTCAGTGCTTGTGAAAAATCTTTAATGCGCCGAGCGTGGGCGCGAACCCGGGCCTTCTGGGTGGAAGTCTGAGACGCTAGTCACTACACCAAGCGAGCCGCCTCTAGGTCTATCTACCTTTTCAAAATAGGCCTAGCATAGGCTATATATATATATATATATATATATATATATATATATATATATACCGGTATATATATATATATTTTTTTTTTTATTATTCATAACACCTCCATTTTTGTTAAGGGGGCAAAGCCCCCCTCAACCCATTATTGTATCCCACGGTTGGTAGCATAACAATTTACCCAACATCTGGCCATGGGATACAATAATGGGGTGAGGGGGGCTTAGACCCCCCTACCCCTCATGACATTGTCATCACCATATATTTTACCAGCAGGGGCAAATAAGAGCAGTCAAATTAGATGCGAATATTAGAGGCTCGGTTATGTTCGCGTCTAATTTGACTGCATTTAATTACAAAATTATCCCACGGCCAGCTGTTATTTGCCCCCCTGCTGGAAATATATATGGTGATGACAATAAGTCATGGGGGATGAGGGTGGTAAAGCCCCCTCATCCTATTGCCCAAACAGTTGGCCAGGGGATATAATGATAGGTTGAGGGGGGCTGTGTCCCCCTCACCTCCCATGACTTATTGCCATCATCAAAGATATTATCAGTATGGGACTAATAACAGCTAGTTAACAAGGAGGATGGTACGGACTGCAAAACACCATCTTTACCTTCTAGGCTTCTACTTTACTATGCTTTAGGCTACACCAAACTAGGTATTGCTAGCCTAACCAAAATACCATACGCAGGCCTAATTGCTAGCCTAAATAGGCTAAACAAAATTATTCACAACACCATTTATTATTTATTTGTTTAGGCTAGGCCTAGGCCTAGGGTTAATTCTTTTATAATTTTGTTCCTGTGGTGGGGAGTTGGAATACATATTTCCGCAATAAATGAGGGTTAAAATCTATAATGGTAGTAGGGGTTGTCGCAGCACATGAATTTGTGCATTAATTAACCTTGACTAAGCTGTAACCTTGTGTGTGTGAGTGACGATTAGATTAACACATCATTACATTAAACCAACACACACACTTTTTATATAAATATATCTATATATATATATATATATATATATATATATAATATATATAATATATAATTATATATAGGAAACCAACACCAAGGTGAACACGAACATATTCTTTGGTACCGGTTACGTTTCGACATTTAACATAATTATGTCATCATCAGACCTAAAGCAATAAGAAATAAAAGATAATATTCAAGGACACTAGTGCGACGTTATGAGAAACAATTTATTAGGGAAAATAGGCACCAATAGATTCGCCATATTTTTCTCCATATAGTCCGCAGGGAGGATTTTCGTTACCAAAAAATTAAAAAATCCCCCCTCCACAGACAAATACACAAAAAATCAAAGCAAAGGGGGGGGTGTGGGCAAATGGCCCACTTAACATCGGGCCATTGGTGCTCCCGGCACTTCTTCTCAAAACGCAGGAAATATTCGGTGACACCGGAATCATCAAATGCAGGGACTAAATAAGAAGGTGCGATAAAGACTGATCAAGATTTTTCAGTAATTTTCAGTTGTTCTGGTGACACCACCCGTGTAATAGCAGAGTCCCTCCTCACTCACCGTCTTAAGCCCACCTTGGGCACCCACGAATTCTCCTCCAACCTATTATGTTTCTAAGGTGTTGTGTATATTTTAGCCTACAATATCTACACGTAGTTCACTTATGATTTAGCTGTTGCTGTTGTTTGTGTTGTTTATATCTTTTTTCGCGATTTCTAACTTTTTATGTTTTTCTAAATTATTATAATATATTTGCTTTAAATGTCAACAATTATTAATAAATTTATTTCGGTAGCATTCAAGGAGACTACTGCAGCTTGGACCCAGATTCACTAACGATCGTACGATCCGAAAACTCCCTTACCGTTCCCTTACGTCTCAACGCTGGTATTCACGAAGCGTCGTAGCGGCCATCTTTGATAGTAGGAAGCCCCTAAAATCCCCTTTCGCAAAGGGTGGTCCAGACGACCCTTACATGAATTTGAGCCGGATATAGGTACACAAATATCGATAACACAACCCGCTACCATAACAAATTCGTCTGCAGTATAGCTCTTTATGACACACTAAGTCATTATTGAGGCAATAATAGCGCAATATGATGTTAACTTGTGTTTACAACACCATTAATGCATTTAATACAAAGTATGAATACATTGTATCCGTAATGTGTTATGACAGGCCGAATTAAGCTATGAATAGCCTACATATGCCAGCCTAGACCTAGTCAAGGTTAATTGATGCAGAAATACATGTGCTGCGACAACACGTAGCTACCATTAGTAGATTTTAATCCTCATTTATTGCGGAAATGTTTTATTCCAACTCCCCACCACCTCTGAGTTATATTAGGGTAGCCTATTCCTCAACAAATTTGAAAGTATCACAGGAACAAAATGATTGAAAAGAATTAACCTAGGCCTAGCCTAAAAAATGAATAAATAATAAACGCTGTGTGAATAATTTTGTTTAGCCTAGCCTAGGCTATAACCTAGGTTTATTTTGAAAAGTTAGGGCTATTTAGGCTAGACACGTTAGCCGTATGTATGGTATTTTGGTTAGGCTAGCAATGCCTAGCTGGGTTTGATTAGGGTAGCCTATTTCCTCAAATTTGAAATTATCACAGGAAAAACATTATGAAAAGAATTACCCTAGGCATAGTCTAAACAACAAATAATAGGCTAGCCTATATGGTGTGAATATTTTTGTTTAGCCTAGCCTAGGATATAACCATACGTTTATTTTGAAAAAGTTAGGGCTATTTAGGCTAGAAAAGTTAGGCCTACGTATGGTATTTTGGTTAGGCTAGCAATGCCTAGCTTGGTGTAGCCTAAGCATGGTAAAGTAGAAGCCTAGCAGGTTAAGATGGTGGTTGCAGGCGTACCGTCCTCATTGTTAACTAGCTGTTATTAGTCCATGCTGGTAATATATTTGATGATGGCAATAAGTCATGGGAGGTGAGGGGGGACAAAGCCCCCCTCAACCTATCATTATTTCCCATGGCCAACTGTTGGATAATAGATTGAGGAGGCCTATGCTAGGCCTATTTGAAAAGGTAGATAGGCCTTGAGGTGTTGTGAATACAAAAAAAAATACCCTAGGCCTATTTTGAAATATTAGGCCTAGGCTAAGTCTGGCATTTTGGCTTGGCTAGAACTGCCTGTGTAGGCATAGACATAGTAAAGTCTGGCATTTTGGTTTGGCTCGCCCTGTCTAGGTGTAGACATGGTAAAGTAGAACAATATACTGTGGTTAAGGTATAAATAATACACTCCCAACTAGCCTAACATATGATTATCAATGATCAATCCGTCGAAAATCCTTTAACTTGGGCCACTAACAGATTCCCTGTAGCCTAGCTAGGCTAATTTCTTATCATCAATTCACAAGATACTCTATTTTTCTTCCTGCTGGCGGTGGTGGATCGAATTAGCCATGCCTAAACAATGACAAGCTCATAAATTAAAGTATATTAGGTTCTTCTTGGCGCTTCGGTCATATGGGTGACATATTGTTTATTTACAAAGGCCAAGCGCTTGATTGGTCAACAGAAGCCTCGGTGAAAATAACCGAAAGGGAGCCGTAAGGGAGCTCAACGATGCGTTCGTGAATACACCTTCCGCACTCCCTTAGGAAACGATCGTAGGTTGCTGTACGACATCGCACGCTACGACCGTTAGTGAATCTGGGTCCTGCTGCTGCCCCCACACCCCCGCTTTGAGTTAGATTTTTGGTGTATTTGTCTGTGAAGTGGGGTATTTTTCAATTTGTTGATAAACGAAAATCCTCCATGCGGCCTATATAGAGAAAAATGTGGCGAATCTATTGGTGCCTATTTTTCCCTAATAAATTGTTGCTCATAACGTCGCACTAGTGTCCTTGAATATTATCTTTATTTCTTATTGCTTTAGGTCTGATGATGACATAATTATGTTAATGTCGAAACCGTAAACCGGTACCAGAATATAAGATGTTCATGTTCACCTTGGTGTTGGTTTCCTATATATAATTATATAATTATATATAATATTATATATATATATATATATATATATATATATATATATATATATATATATATATATATATATATATATATATATATATATATATATATAAAAAAAAAGTGTGTGTGTTGGTTTAATGTAATGATGTGTTTTAATCTAATCGTCACTCACACACACAAGGTTACAGCTTAGTCAAGGTTAATTAATGCACAAATTCATGTGTTTAAGGGGGGGGGGGGGGGTTATAGGATACTTCTGGCCCCTCTTCTCCCTCATGTTTAAGGGGGGGGGGGGGTTAAAGGATACGTCTGGCCCCTCTTCTCCCTCATGTTTAAGGGGGGGGGGGGGGTTATAGGGTACGTTCTGGCCCCTCTTCTCCCTCATGTTTAAGGGGGGGGGGGGGTTAAAGGATACGTCTGGCCCCTCTTCTCCATCATGTTTAAGGGGGGGGGTTAAAGGATACGTCTGGACCCTCTTCTCCCTCATGTTTAAGGGGGGGGGGTTATAGGATAGTCTGGCCCCTCTTCTCCCTCATGTTTAAGGGGGGGGGGGGTTATAGGATACGTCTGGCCCCTCTTCTCCCTCATGTTTAAGGGGGGGGGGGGGTAAAGGATACGTCTGGCCCCCCTTCTCCCTCATGTATAAGGGGGGGGGGTTTTAAAGGATACGTCTGGCCCTCTCTTCCCTCATGTTTAAGGGGGGGGGGGTTATAGGATACGTCTGGCCCCTCTTCTCCCTCATGTTTAAGGGGGGGGGGGGTTATAGGATACGTCTGGCCCCTCTTCTCCCTCATGTTTAAGGGGGGGGGGGGGGTTATAGGATACGTCTGGCCCCTATTCTCCCTCATGTTTAAGGGGGGGGGGGGGTTTATAGGATACGTCTGGCCCCTCTTCTCCCTCATGTTTTAGGGGGGGGGGGGTTATAGGATACGTCTGGCCCCTCTTCTCCCTCATGTTTAAGGGGGGAGGGGTTATAGGATACGTCTGGCCCCTCTTCTCCCTCATGTTTAAGGGGGGGGGGGGGGTTATAGGATACGTCTGGCCCCTCTTCTCCCTCATGTTTAGTTCCAGTAGTTTTGAGATTTTAAGACGTTCGTTTCATTATTTTGGCGATTTTAAGACTATTTATTCCATTTCTTTGTCAGTATCAAGACCTTTTGTGCCATTTAAGTGTCGATTTCTTCCTGGCGAGTTATGGTAGCGTAGCCTGTAATTTTAGGATGAACCAGGCAGGGAATTATTTCTATCAAACAATGAACAAATTTATCTCGAAGTGGGTTCTTGGGGGTGTATATTTGTTAAGTTTGATGGAGGTCTAGCGAGGAAACTATGTTTGCATGTATATACTCAGACACATACCCCATAGCTGGGGGTTGCCAACTCGAGGACAGAGCTCAAACAGAAACAATAGAATAAATAAAATAAAATGTCACACACATCTAGCTTGACCAGGAGAAGACTAGCGACCAAGGCCCATTTGGGGTCCCTAGCAAAAGACTCATAGGTCCCAGACCTCCCGTAGAGGTTCAGGTCTCAGCAGGCAGCCACGCAGCAGAGTGCACCACAATGCCCGCCCACATCACTTCTAGGCTTGGCCCTTCGTATCTACACCGGCTCCCCGGGTTGGGCGCCCGAGGACACTAAAATAAATAAATAATAATTAATAAATATAGAGACCGGAAAATAAACCCCACCACCTTAACTCTGTACTCGCCGGCGTGGGAACCGCTTTGAATAATTAATATTAAATCTGGCTGGGTTTCAAAGTTAGTTCCCACCTTGTTAATAATGCATTGTTCCATTGCAGCGCTTGCACCTGGCTACCTCTTTAAAAATTTATTCGCGCTTTAGAGAAATGTTCGTGCAATTAAGTCACTGCTGTGCTAGATGAAATGGTCGGACACAATTCATTATAATTAGATTGGACATCTTTCCAGAACTATTAATAGGTAAAGGACGGTTCATAATGGTAACAAGCTCACTCACTCACTCCCTCCCTCTCTCTCTCTATATATATATATATATATATATATATATATATATATATATACTGTATATTTATCTGTGTGGCATATTGGTTAGCGTTTTAGGCTTATAACCTGAAGTCTCTTGGTTTGATACTCGTGCAGGACGTAACATAAAGATAAGTCTCCTATCATCCTATACCTCTGTTCACCTACCAATATAAATAGAAACCTAGAGATACCTGTAGTGGAGATTTGTGGCATCCTATCCAGGGAGGTAAATTGCTCTAACTTAAAAATGTGCAGTAGCCCCTGTGTACTAGGATGGATAACTCACCAGGGGATTCAAAATTCAAAGGGCAATGGTATAGAGGTAAACGCCGCGGTCAATTACAACCTAGCATAAACTCTATACCTTTACCTCATGTGTCATACAACTGCTAACTATTATAATTGAGAGAAGGAATCTTCTAAGTTGGTCTGCCGGATTCTCTGATAAGCCGGGCTACTAACGTG
The DNA here is from genome assembly GCA_032716605.1 of Paralithodes platypus. Taxonomy (NCBI): domain Eukaryota; kingdom Metazoa; phylum Arthropoda; class Malacostraca; order Decapoda; family Lithodidae; genus Paralithodes; species Paralithodes platypus. The sequence continues at coordinate 32,815,657 of CM064577.1, read as the reverse complement.
GGTGGTATTAAGGGGGGTCACCTGCTTTTGTTTTTCACTCCTTTTCTCTTTCTCTGGCTTGTATCCATTCGGCCCCATTCAGCCCTATTCAGCCAACTTTTGTAAGATGTTTATCCTCATCCAGGTGTCAATTTCTTCCTGGCGAGCGATAGCGAGCCAGCATTGTAAGGAGAAATCCAGCTTCGCCGGAGACATTTTTCTATCGAAAAATGTACAAATTTAGCTTGCTGTCAAAACAAAAATATATATATATGCCGGCTCGCTCTCGCCAGAAAATATTGACACCTGGATGGGGGGAAAACGTCTTAAAACAGTAGGCTGAATGGGGCCGAATGGATACAAGATAAAGAGAGAGAGGGAGAGAAAGATGAAAAAAAAGCGAGGGTGGGCTCCCTTAACCCTTAGAATATACGATGACGCATTTATTGGCTGTGTTCTGGCTATTATTACTGTTTTTTATTCAGATTAGGAAGAGGATATGGACGTCAGTGAGTTGATTTATATTATCTTTACCCTTATAAGTCCCACATTATCCTTCCTAAGCTGTATAAAATCGTCTAATGATAACCAGAATAAAAGGTTAAATCGCATCATGATCCTCGAGGGGTTAATGTGTCGTCTACCCCACCGAGGCTCGAACCCACACACTTCTGTGGAAATTGAGTGTTATTTGCGCGCCCTACTGACCTTATGAACACATGTATATACATATATTCATACTGTATATATGTATATATATATATATATATATATATATAGATATATATATTATATATATACCGGAAGATATGGAAAGAGCGAGAGAGAGAGAGAGAGTTGATAGCTAGATACATGATAGATAGATAGATAGAGAGAGAGAGAGTGTGAGTGAACGTTTGACTAACCACTTTAATAGGGTGTAAACTGGTACCGTTTACTACAAGATAAGCCGCACATGAACCACCTCCTATCTACTTTGCATATAGACACCTGCAATAACATCACTGCGAATTAATTGGTGGGACCCGAGGAGATAATATGGACTCCCAAGAAACATAGCCAACCTGTTCAGATATTTGGGGCTGTGAATGGCTTAATAAGTATATATTACGTTGATTTTGACCCAAGCTTCATAGTAAGCACATTAAATATCTGGATAGTTATTACCTAATATGCAGTAGTAGTCTAGGAGGGCTATATATATATTATTTTGTGTTGTTGTGAATAGACTATAATCTTTCATTCATATTTCTTTTAACCGAATTCCGAGTGTAAAGTAATATGCATATGAGCAGTATTCCTATTTGTATCATTCGCGGTGAGTAGACATAAACGTAATTTCAGTTCATGTGTGCCGAAGAACTGTAATATCGGTAACATAGTAATATTTATTATCAATGTACAGTTGGCCACGTAAGTTCTGTTCACCGTCGTGCTCTTATGTATTAAAGTAAAATTAGTATGAATGAATTGTGAGTGTGGTTTCTTTTTGTATTTATCAGTTGACTAATCAAATTAATTAACCACTGCAAAAGAAACTACTCTAGTAATTCAATCATGCACATTCATGTTCCATGTATAAGAATCACGTGAGAGGAACAGAACTTATGTGGCCAAACTGTTACATTGTAGGCTACTGTCACACCAAGACTCCTTGATCAAGGGGGTAGGTAAAACTATAGGCTCTGTCCACAGACAACGCGAGGCTTGTGCAGGGTGCTACTAGACAATAATTTTCACATTGTTCACCCAGGATGAACATGGATTAGTTTTTATTCTGATTAGTATTTGGTCACAGCTGTGTCTATCCCCCTATTTCAAGGAATTTGTGGTGTGACTGTACAATGCAGTGTTAGACTTGTTATATCATTCATTGCTATGGAATGGAATACAAACTTTTCCTCACGTATAGTATATATTGGACAACCCTTTTATGTCATGATTGTATAACTGAAAATAAAAATATATTTGTAGATTTGAATAAGCATTAGTGTGTTCCTAGTCAATATCAGTCAAATGTGATGTAGCTGACATAAAGACCTTTACAAAATCTAGAAGAAGATGAGGACTTCTGTGGTTGTGTCATATGCGATTCTAGATGCCAAGCAGTTATACTAAGTGATGCGTATGATGGATGCTTGTTGCAGTTAGTGCAAGTTGTGTGGGGCAAGTTTTCGTCATCCTCGTACACCATAAACCACTTGCCCTCCATGTCCCGCACCACATTCACACGCCATCACAACCCGCTGAGTTCTCCAATGCACACAAGATAATTTACCAATTAAATATACACAGAAGTGTGAATGAATAACATAATTATTATACTCAGTAAACGGTATACAAAAACGTAAGCAAAATCCCCGGTCAATAAATTTGAGTGAGTGAACATTAGATTGCACTCATATTCTGACTCCACACACGGGTTGTGGCTCCAGGCCACAAACTCCTCTCATCCCGAGGTAAGCCAAATTGTCTTGATATGATCAAATTGCCTCGCATTAACCTAGTGTCACGCTATATATTTCGCTAAGGTTCTCTTTCACTTAGGGGATATTACTCACCCCAAAACTACCTCATAAACAGGTTATCTTCTGGAACACCGAACCATGTATTCATATTGCCAAAGTTAAACCCAAATATGTCTGGGATGCAGTTTTCCAAGAACAGGACACTGTTTGGATTACAAGCTTTTTTCGTGCCATCATTAATCCATGATTCTTTGAATAAATTTCGTACCAAAGGGAATATTTCGTGTTTCCAAGTCAATGTTGAGTGTCCACGCCCCACAAACCATTATAACAAGTCACGGAACACCAGTTGTCCTTAAGATCTATAACTTAATTTGTCTACATACAATATCCACAGCATCCTGATACTTTAGTTAAGAGTCCATAATCTTAATTGCTTTGACTTGGCCGTAATCTACAACAATATTATTATGAATCTGCCTACCAAACTTAAATTAATCTGTCCAAAACTTGGAGGGTCTCATAACAGTGCATATGATAATTGCACTGATATATTCAACAAGGTCACCAAAGCTGTTAACATTACTCTTCTTCCAACGAGATCTATAATTCAAATGTCTCCAACCCCTTATGCAAGCACATCAAGGGGCAATGAAGAATCGCCTACATTTCTGATCTTGGATTATCTTATCATCTGCAAATCATGGTTGGTCAAATGAATCGTGAAATTAACGAAATATTTTCCACAGCGACCTTGTCCAATTTTCAGCCTAGTAACTATTCCATAGATTGGATGCAAATGTTACTTGATTGGATGCAAATGTACTTTATCAGCTTGCCAAGAATCATTCACTGGTACTGTAGTCGCATAGACCAGGCATGGTTGTCCATAAGAGTAAATAGAGGTGGATGTAAGCTTGTCACTCTCTAATTGCAATCGAAACAGATCCATACCCTCGGCCATAAAAGTATAGCAGTAGTGAGTGTAGGAAGGTCCTTATGTAGGGGTAGTTGTCTAGATTTCACAAGCTCTACAGTGTCGTACCATGGACCATAAGGGAGTGTAGGCATCCGGTGTTAGTGATCCATGAAAGGGTTGGTTGTCGTTACCTTACCTTCTCAAACAAGGTAGTATCTTGGTCATAGGAGTATAGAGGGGGGTGGTGGTGGTCTTTAGGTATGGAGAATTGTTTATACATTAACAGCTCTACCTATGACCTTGGTCATAGGGAGTTGTTAGCGGGAGTAGGTGCGTGGTCATTAGGTATAGGTCGTTGTTCTACACATACTAGCTCTACATGGTAACATACCTTGGTCATAGGAGTGTAGCAGGGGTGGTTTGATGGTCCATGTAGGGGTCGTTATCCCTTGGGTTGAAGGATGTTATAAAGACCCAGCGGGCGCGGACGGTCCAGAAATGGGTTTTCTGGTACGGAAGTGTGCAGTAGGTTACAGATTTGAAGACCAGCACGTCACCTGCTTTCAACTCTACATTACACATGCTTCAATTTCTGTTTGGCCTATTAGGAAGTCACACTGTATTAATCCAAAAGGTGGTAGTTAACCCATTACATATAGAAAGTGTTTAATAATATTATGATATGATTTACCTGTTGAGAGATATTAAAATCAGGCGAGAAACTTGTTGATGGACAACGAGGTTTTTGATCATCTTTATCCACTTTGAAATCCTATACACTATGAATTAACCAAAGCAAAACTAGTGTTTCAGACCCAAAGAAAATATATAAAATCGTCTTATATTTCAAAGCCTATGTTATTTGTTAAATGGCATTTGTTGTAGACCACCATATATTAGCTATGCTCCGCGGTTCTTCCGGTTTCCCCTTCAAGATAGATTAGTCCATTTTCATTAGAAACATTTCCTGGCCAAACGGTGATCCTCCTAAAAGTTACAGGCTCGCTAACGCTCCGCCATGGAAATAATCAACACCTTATTGGCACGAAGGGTCTAATATTGATTAAAAAGAAATGAGGTGGGGCGGTGAACGATCATAAATTCCCAAAAAAAAACTAATGGCAACCAACGTCTTACAATCTCAAAAACTAGTGGGGCTAAAACATTAGGGGAGAAGGGCGGTCCAGAATATAAACGGTTCTGGTCTCACCCTTAATACTGTCTCCCATAGTTAGTTACTGAGTCCACCATCTTACTATAAACAACAAAAAAGATCAAATCTACTCCTTTTGCAATAGGGTTACACA
>CM064577.1:32777754-32810884 GCA_032716605.1 Paralithodes platypus | reverse complement strand
GCAGTAACAAAAAGAATCATTAAGTCCAATCCTTGTACGAAGATCAGCGGCTACAAAATAAGTGATGTCCTGGCGGCCCGAATTATTTAAGTTTTTAAGAAAATCGACAAGATAAGATTGGTGCACGCAGCAATATTTACACAAAGCTTTCTTTCTTTTAAGTGGAGATATCCTAACATGTTCCTACACTTACCCAGACGACCTAATCATACATCTGAACAGGAACACATTAATACAGCACACAACAGCGAGCCAAGCGGATAACGAAAGACACCCGGATACGGACGACCGCATATTTGGCCACAACCGTACTATAGGTGTTTAACTATCATTTGGGCCAACCGGTACCTATAGGTGTTAACTATATTTGGCCAACCGTACTATAGGGGTACTTACAATATGTTTGGCCAACCGTACTATAGGTGTTAACTATATTTGGCCAACCGTACTAATAGGTGTTAACTATAATTTGCCAACCGTACTCTAGGTGTTAACTATATTGTGGACCAACGCGTACTATAGGTGTTAACTAGTAGTTGGGCCAAACCGTACTATAGGTTTTAAACTATATTTGGTCCAACCGTACTATAGTGTGTTAACTAATATTTGGCCACCGTACTATAGGTGTTAAAACTAGATATTTGGCCAACCGTACTATAGGTGTTAACTATATTTATCCATCAGGTGTGAAAGTGTACGTGGTGAGTGACCGGATGGATGCCGTTGAAGGAGCAACTCTCACCATCAACCTCCATCGCTAACGACCAATTGGTTCCTGTATCATCATCCAACACCACTATCACTGTGGTTAGTACAGTATATTAATAATGTTTAGCTTTACCAACAGTATAATAATTCATTCAGGTTCAGGGGTAGTTTATAGAGAGGCCTTCCTTAGGGTTAAGGCCCCATTAATTACTCCTTCCTTTCATCTATCCGTAGCCTATGATAGCGCAGTTGGAAAGTGTGTACATGCTTAGATTGATATGCAGGATTCGAAACTGCATAATAAATCGTAGGCTTGTCCACCTTTCTTTAACTGTCTTCGTAGCGCAATGGATTAATGCACTGAATTTCGGTGTAAGCATCCTAGGTTCGAATCCCTGGACTGCCACATGTATTTGTTGTTGTTGTTGTTGTTGTTCCCTAAGCTGCCTGGCCGAACAGCCCCGAGTCCCTGAGGAAGGCCATGGCCACGATCGGGCTTTCCCACAGAGCTCTCATTGAGTGTAGATTGTGTTGTTGGCGTAAGTGGTTGTGTGAAATGCAGTCTTCTATGATGTGTTTAATGGTATGGGGTGCTGTGTTACATCCCGGGCAGGCGTCGACAACGGAGTCATCCAGTCTCTTCTGATAGCTCAGGAAAGCTGGATGGTGTCCGCATCTCAGCCTGGCCAGGTGGACTCTGTCCTCGCGAGGAAGGGAGGATTCGGAAGGATGGATTTCGGGAGGTCGTGCATGCAGCTGCGTGTTGTCTGTGAGTGAGTGGATGGATCGGTGAGAGATATGAGTATGGATGTGCTTCTTCGGGGTGGGCAGGGAGGGAGGGAGAGAGGACAATAATTGTGTGTGATAGTGTGTGCTGGGTGTTGTTTTGATATTTCTTGGTGTCTGTGGGTGTGTTGCCATGTAGTTTAGTGGGTGGTCTTGGTTCGTGGAGGCTGCTGCCAGGAATTGAGTGCCTGTCATGTCCAGATGGTCTTTGACTTTGAGGATTTTGGTTTCTTGATGTAGGTGATCTGTGGGTGCAGTAGCTGTGCAGCCTGTAATGATCTTCAGGGCTTTGTTTTGAATAGTCTGTAAGGTATTATGATGTGTTTCAGCTAGGTTAGAAGCCCAGGCTGGGCTTGCGTATTCCATCACTGATCTTATGTATTGTTTATATACTGTGGTGGTAGTTTCTTTGTTGTGTCCAAATTTTGTGTGAGCAAGTGACCTGAGGGCATTAAGTCTGGGTGTCAGTTTCTTTTTAATGTTTGTGGTGTGCTGTATTTTTATTTGTTGATTTCATTAATTGAGTTTAGGAGTAAAGTCGGTTGGTGGAGGTAACATAATAATTATATGTGTCATCAGCCAACACAAATATCACTGCATTTAATATATCTATAGCTCTAATAATGCTGCCTGTTCTTTATTAACAAAACCATCAATGTGGTTAGTATATTAATAGCTTTACCAACACTACTTCTGTATTCTCTAACAACATAACTATCACTAGGGCTTGTACATTAATAGCTCTACCAACACTACCTCTATATTCTCTAACAACAAAACTATCACTATGGTTAGTACAATAATAGCTCTAACAACACTACTTCTCTATTCTCTAACAACACTACTATCACTGTGGTTAGTATATTAATAACTTTACCAACATTACCTTTTATGTGTCATTAAAAAACAAAACAATCACTGTAGTTAGTACTGTACATTTATACAGATCTCCCTCACTATCTGATACCTCAATTACTGTAGTTAGTACTGTACATTTATACAGGTCTCCCTCACTATCTGATACCCCAATTTACTATATTATTACAGGTTTTTAGGTGTTTGGGTTTTGGCTGGTCTCAGAATGCATCCCCATTTACCCCATTAATTTCAGGGTTTGCTATATTATTTTCAATTTAAGATTGGGTTTTCAGGAACATAACCCAAACGTATATCGAGGGAGACCTGTAATTGTAATAATGCTGCCTCTTCTCTATTCCTGACCAACAAGACTATAACTTTATCATACACTACCTCCCTACCACTGTTGATATATTATATTATTAGTGAACTTAACACTTGATATACATTAATAGATTAATATATTAATAGCTTTACCAACACTACTCGTATGTTTTCTCTGTCAGCAAAATTATCACTATGGTTAGTACAATAATAGTTTTACCAACACTACCTCATTACCACACTTAATATACTATACCTGGCACCAGTGAACTTGACAGTTGATATATACACAGTTTATATACACGGTACACCCTCTCGGAGCACTAGCCAGGATAAAATCACAGGGTTGGGCTGTGAGGACTCGTAACCAAACCGTCAAGTTCGTTGATGAAGGGTGTAGTACATTAAATGTCAACACCATCATACTCTAGTTAAGTCATTTACTATTCGATATGATGCAGTTTTTACCACCATGACCTCCCTGCTCAAGAGCTGGGCTAGGGTGGGTGCCCTGATGATCAGGGACTTCAGTGAATAGTTGCTATAGATTGCTAGACCACGCCGTCCACCAACAGCACTGGTGTCTGCCAATAAATCGGGGCATTGGAGAGTTAGGGAGACCAGTATTTAATTTAATGGTTTTGTCTTTTATGTATTCTGTGTATATATGTATGTATTTTGTATAATCTTTTGTATTCCAGAATGGACAAGCAGCAAATGAAGCGTTGAGCCTGAACATCTGAGCGGACCTTGAACTAGACACCCACTGCCAGGACGGACTATACGATGCTGTAGACGTGTGTTTCCTCACCTCCCACCTCACACTACCCGAGAGCAACACACTGCAGGTCCCTCGTAACTTCTACCTTATGGGCAGACCAAAGGACGCACCCCTTGTACATGCCCAGCTCCAGGTGGGTTATTATTTAACTACTTTTGCCTTTAATTCTAACTATCATCAGCACTATAATAGGCTATATTTTAAGAAGCTTAGGAACAAATGGTACTGAAAGCTTAATGTCTGAACAATGGTAACCCTCCCCCACCCCAACCCCACTATTTCGATGAGGCTTCTCAGGCATCAAAGCTGTCAACAGCCTTGTATTTGACTGCCTTGCTTTTAACTTAATCACTTTTGCCTTTAGTTCTGACTAGCATTAGAACTCCTTCTTCTCATGGGTGACCTAGATGTGTGTGAATTTGTATTTTGTTTTTGTGTGTTCATTGTTTTCTGTTGTGTTTTGTGTTATCCCTGTTCTTGCTCTGTCTTGAGTCGGCCACCCCCCAACAAAGAGAGAAAAAAAAAAACAGAGGAAAACTGGGGAATGGGCCTGAGTAAATAGATAGATAGATAGATAGATAGCATTAGAACTATATTATTTAGCTTAGGAACAAATGGTACTGAAAGCTTAAGGGGAGGTCTTCATAATACAGCTGTTAAAATTTGCTTGTAATCTACATGTAGCCTACAGTTGCCCACATAAGTTCTGTTCCTCGTTGTGATCTTGTGTATGAAAGTAAATTAGTAGGAATGAATTACATACATACATACATAACATTTTAAGACTGAGTGTTCCACACATAAGTGCAGTTTCAGTCTCTTGTCCTAATGGCGGCGTTCCAGGCAACCCTGTTAAGGGCTGCTTCACTTGTCAAGTTCTTGGATTTGAGATCGGCGCGTATAGTCCGATCCCAGGTCTTCCTCGGTCCACCCCTTGGTGCAGCTCCCTCCACAATCACAGACCTGCATTTTTTCACCCAATTTTGTTCATCCATTCTTTCCACATGTCCATACCATCCCAGTCTACTTGTACGCATCACCTCGCTAATACTCTTTATACCTAAACGTCTCCTCAGCTCAACATTTGTTATTCTATCCTGTAGCCTGGCCCCACACATCCATCTCACCATTCTCATCTCATTACACTCCATTCTGTTGACATCCTCTACTTTAACGGCCCATGTTTCTGAGGCATACGTCATTGCACTTCTAACACATGAGGCATACACCTTTCCCTTCAGGGGGAGAGGCATTCTTTTCATGGTCAGGATTGGCATCAATTCTCTGAACTTCCCCCAGCCACACCTAATTCTAGCAACAGTGGCAGCCTCGGCCCCACCACCAGCAGAGATGGTATCTCCTAGGTAACAAAACTTGTTCACCAGCTCCAAAGACTCATTTCCAAAATTCACAGCCACAGGATCATCACTTAACACAAGCTCGCCTTTGCACACTACGCACTCAAATTTCTCTATTTCTGACTTATCCTTCGGCATGGGCCCCTTTATTCTACTACAGCGCTTACTCCCATGGTGTACCCAACATCGACAGATGCTACATTGAATTGAGTTAACGCCCACTCCCTTTCCACACACTGCACATGGGTATGCACCGCTCTTTTCCACATTGCCTCGTCTCAAACTACAATGCATAACCTTGGTTTTGTTAATATTGACTCTTAAACCCTTGCTCGCCATGCCCTCTCTCCACTTTCTGAATTTGGCCTCAGCATCCTGCATAATGTCAGCTATTAGGACTAAATCGTCTGCATAAAAACAGTTCCAACGGGAGTCCGCCTCTAAAAACTCTAGACAGCGCCTCCAAGACCATAATAAAGAGGAGGGGGCTTAACACTGAACCCTGATGGACTCCAACACGGACTGCGAACTCATCACTCAGTACACCCTTCACCCTCACCGAACTTCGCGAATCCTCATACATCTTCATTATCACACGCACCAGCCACTCTTCCACACCAAGTTTCCTCATAGCCCACTGTACAACATCTCTAGGTACCCTATCAAAGGCCTTCTCCAGGTCCACAAACACAAAGTAAAGATCCCTGCCTTTTAGTAGGTATCTTTCCTGTATCTGCCTGACTATGAAGATAGCATCGGTTGTACCACGTCCTGGCATAAAACCAAACTGCATATCATCAATAGAGATGCTTTGCCTGATCAAACCCTCAAGGACTCTCTCACAGATCTTCATGATTTGGTCAAGCATTTTCAGGCCCCTATAATTTCCTCTATCTAGCGCATCCCCTTTTCCTTTGTATATATTTACTATTACACTTTTGAGCCAATCCTCTGGGATTTTCTCATCTTTAATAATGGTGTTTATCAACTCAGTGACTAAGTTTACACCAATCTCCCCTGAGGCTTTTATCATCTCAGCGACAATGTCGGAGCAACCTGGAGCTTTACCGTCCTTCATTTTATTGATTGCGTCGCTCACTACAGCTGGTGCTATCAAAGGAGGGGGCCCAGATATTGGTTTTTCGATACTAAGCTGTTCCTTATCCCATTCAAACTCTACATTTAGCAATCGTTCATAGTGTACCTTCCATGCTTCTCTGATTTCATGTTCTGCATACACAATCTTCCCATTATCATCTCTAACACACTGTTCACCTATAATATCCCTACTGTCATTTTTAACTCGCCTAGCTAGGTTGAAGATCCCATTGGGATTGTCAGTGTTACACACTTGTTCGAGGACCAGGTCCTTAATGCGATTTTTAGCATTGTAAATAACTCTTTTGGCAGTTCGTTTAGCTGCCTGGTATTGTCATAATCTTCAAAGGATTAATGCTATTTTTTTATACAGTACCATACTATACATTCTAACTCCTTGACCCTTATCTACCTCCAGGTTAGTGGTATATCGGAGCCGGTAGTGACAAGCGGCAGCAACTGGACCTTTACCGTGAGCGTGACCAGCGATGCCGTGGCGCTCTTCGTATGGCTCCAGACGGACGTGGCGGGCATCTTCTCCGACAACGGCTTCATCATGACCCAAGCTTCAGTGGAGGTTCTCTTCTACGCCGACAAAGAAACCACCAAGAGTGAACTGGAGGCTTCACTAACGGTCATGTCTCTCACCGACACACACACCACACAGGAGGGACTTAGAGATCGAGCCTTCCACCCTAACGACCTCAATAATGTAATTTATTTACACTAGGAATAAATTGTAAGACTTTCAAAATAAACACACAAAACCAAAAAAACACAAATTCACACACATCTAGGTATTGGGAGTGAAATTAATAAATTAGATTATAATATTTGCTGTACTGGGTCCTCTTCTACACTGACGATTACACCACACAGATCCCCAAGGAGCAAGAGGGACTACTTAAATTGTAAAGCTTACAAAACATACAAAACATACAAACCAAAACAGGAACCACACATTATAAAGACAAACAAATCTGTCAAAACCACTATGTAAAAATACTACATCTCAAAACCACCATAATGTATTCCTGTTTCACATTAAGGTTGTATGGCATTTACTCTGATGTTTGCATACTATATACTCAGGCACATACCCCATAGCTGAGGGTGGCCGACTCGAGACAGAGCCCGAACAGGGACAATTCAACATAAAAAACATAACAAAATATATATTCACATACATCTAGGTCGCCCACGAGAAGACCCAGAAACCCAGGGTCACTAGGGGCCTCCAGCATTTCCCCGGCCCCAGACCTTCCGGAGAGGTTCTGGTCTCATCTAGCATCATGAATTATAGCGATATTCTGGAGATTTGAGCCATTTTAGAGCGACATTATAGAGATTGTGACAATATTTTAGGTATTTCCGACTTTATTTGGTATATTCCTGTCTCACATTAAGGTTGTATGGCATTAACTCTGTGATAATAGCATAAATACTGTGGCCAAAGCTGTCATCATTTTGTTGTTGTTGTTCCCCAAGCTGCCTGGCCGAACAGCCCCAAGGCCCCGAGCAATTCCAAGGCCATAACCGAGTGCCCCCACAGAACCCTCCCCGCCGACCACAATAAAGCCTGGGTGACCGAAGCCACTCCATGGCGGGGGGGGGGGGGGGGGGCTGAGGAGGGTGCGGAATCGCCCGGGAAACGATCATTTTGTTATCAATGTTATCAAGTCCAAGTGAAATTAAACCCCTTCTGTAGCTGTCCACATTATTTTCATTATATTTTGGCTACCACTAATCCATTTTATTCAGTTTAGGAAGGAGCTCTAGCAATTATAAAGCTTTCAACCATCTCAATCCTTCCTAAGCTGCATAAGATCGTCTAGATATAGTTAGAATATAAAAGAACAGACATTCCCGGGCGTTTCTGCACCCTCCTCGGCTCCCCGCCATGGAGTGGCTTCGGTCACCCAGGCTTTATTGTGGTAGGCAGGGAGGGTTCTGTGGGGACGCTCGGTTATGGCCTTGGCCTTGCTCGGGGCCTTGGGGCTGTTCGGCCAGGCAGCTTGGGGAACAACAACAGACATCGCTGGTGCAAAGGACACAGTTTGCTCTACAGTATTCAGTAGTGCATATGACATTTTTTGTAGCTGAATTTTGTAGGAAATGATTATATTTATACAGCATATAACATTAATGTTGATATGTACTGTATATTGATATTTGATATAAAACAATACATTTTATTGGATGCAATATGGAGTATTCTTTATTGCCTTGACTTGTGTCTTAGTATATTAAGGGGGGATGGGGGTATTTATTTACTCATTTATATATAGTTTTATAAAAAAAATAGTTTCCTCCCTAGACTTCCATCAAGCTTAAAAAACACCCTCACAAGACCCTCCTTCAAGATTAATTTGTACATTTTTGAGGCGAAGGGTCCTAAAATAGCCAAACTAATGGGCGATCGTCTTGAAATATCAAAATTAATGGGGCTAAACATGAGGGAGAAGAGAGTCCAAGAAGAAAAAAATTCTCACATTTTATTTTGTTACAAAATGTTAACCCTATCAGCAGACATGGAAGCATAATTAATTAAACTTATTCTGGCTATAATTAGATGATTATATTAAGATTGTGAAGTACCTCTCGGAATCTGAGGGGTCTGAAGCAACTCAATTATGCATCCGACTCCCAAAGATCCTCCCTAAGCTGAATAAAATCGTCTAATGATAGAATAAACATTTATAAGGCGTCAAAATCCTCAAGGGGAATATTGCCAGGAAATAGACGAGACAGAGTAAGGGGCAAGGGAACGTGAAAGTGGTCCCGGACCCTAAGAATTGGAACTTTAAATGTTTCTGTTTGAGCTCTGTCTCGAGTTGGCCACCCCCAGCTATGGGGTATGTGTCTGAGTATATACATACATACATACAATAAAAAAGGGAAAGAAACCATGCCCGCCAGCCAAAATGAAAAGATGTGTGTGATTTTGCATTTTGTTTTTTGTTTTTCTGATGTGTTGTGATGTCACTGTTCGGGCTCTGTCTCGAGTCGGCCACCCCTATAAAAAAAAAAAAAAAAAAAAAAAAAAAAAAAACGGGAAGGTGCCAGAGTAGGCTACATACATACATACATACATACTTATGTGAATAAATGTATGTACAGTAGCCTATATACACAGGCACATAACCCATAGCTAAGGATGGCCGACTCGAGACAGAGCCCGAATAGGGACAAAATAAAAAATAAAATAAAATAAAAAAATAAAAAATAATGCTAATAATACTAATAATAATAACAAATAATAATATAAAAATAAATCACACATATCTAGGACGCCCAGGAGAAGACTCAGAGACCTAGGACTAGCCTTCTATGAGGGTCAAAATAAGATATACAAGTTGTTTACAGTAAGGTATACATAATGGAGTCTAAAAGAATAGCCTGTAATTCCCCCGATAGATGGCCCTACTTATCAGCCACTGTTATCAACACTGCAGCAGACGACGAACCCAGAACAAGTAAGTAACACCAATTTACTCAACCATTGGACCACCTCAGACCACCCAAGGGTATTATAAGGTATAGTATAACCTTAGATCATCATGGACAGCAGTGATATTGATGGTGGGCTTATATAGCATCTATAATAAGCATTTACAACTCTAAGCAAATCCAAAACTCTCTCTGACGCATGCGCAGTAGTATTTTCAGCCTGATGCCATTTTGGGGACAGATGTGTACAGTTGTCCACGGGTCCAGCTATTATGTAGCTACTTGTTATGTTATTACATTAATTATACGTGTTGTCACTGTTCGGGCTCTGTCTCGAGTCGTCCACCCTAAGCTATGGGGTAGCTGTCTAAGTATATAGATAGATAGCTAGATACTAGATATGTATATGCGTAGAAATAATTACAAATATACCTAAAATAGACTTGAAAGATAATGTACAGGTAGGCCTATTACCTGTAAATAGCAAAAATTAAACATGATTAGCGAGGGCAATTCGCACCAAAATGGCATGAAATGGGGCGAAAGGTCTTAAAATTGCCAAACTAATTAGGCGAACCTCTTGATATGTCAAAACCGATGGGGCTAAACATGAGGGAGAAGGGGGTCCAGAAAAAGAACCCTGAAGTGAAAATCTCCCCTTAAGAATTGCCCTAACCAACTATGCCACCTTAATAATAACAGAAGGTATATGATTATAATGACACATAGAGGAAACTAATGAATACTGCTAATAATTAATTAGAACTAATAAATAATCATATATAAATTAATGTCGCTAATAAAAATAGAACGGAGATTGTAAGGCAGTTGGTGAATTCAATGCATTGTGGGCGGAGTGTACTGACAAAACAGTGAGTCTTTAATGTTCGTCACCAAAATCCGCCCATCCATACCCCGCCCACTTCCTCATTAGTGGGTGGAATCTGGTGACATAATTTCACCAAACTCCGCCCACTACTTCAATAGTGGGTGTAGTTTGGTGACATAATGGGCATCACCAGTGTCACCAAACTCCGCCCACTTCCTCCAGAGTGGGTGGAATTTGGTTATGGGGAGTCACAGGCCAATCAGAGTCACCAAACTCAGCCCACTTCCTTAATAGTGGGTGGAGTTAGGTGACATAAGAGGCGTCACCAATGTCACCAAGCTCCGCCCACCACCTCCCAGCATTGTGATAGGCCTACAGTAACCCCGCCCCCTTCATACACCATATTGACCATAGTCATACTAACGATAATAACCCCTTCATTATATTCTGGCAACTATAGTAGATAATTTTACACAGCTTAGAAAGAACCTGAGGGGATATAATTGTCCCTTTATTAATTGTCAGAACTCCTTCCTAAACTAAGTAAAATCGTCTACTAATAGACAAAATATAATGTTTGTTTCAATTCGATTGTGGTGTTATTGCTTCACATGTAAGCCGGTATCACACGAGAGCTTTTATAGTCAACATTCGATGATCAACATTTTTCTGTCAACATTTCTGGAATATTTTGCACTGGTATCGGAAACTAGACTGTTGGCAGATGAACTTAGGTAAACGAAATATTGTAAATGTTTACCTCATAAGCTGCCAGACCAGTGTTGAGGATAAATGTTGAGTGAAAAAGCGCTCGTGTGATACCGGCTTTAGTCTAGTCTATGTGTACATTTAATATGTTCAGGATATTGTATTTCCTTCATATTTACCTCATTTATGAATTGATTTTTATTTTTATTTTGGGTAACATTGGAGGATTATAAGCAGTTTAGGAAGGATCTTGAGCAATCAGAGGGGTAAAAAGGATCTCAATTAACCCTTAAACGTCCTCAGATCCTTCCTAATCTTAATAAAATCGTCCAATGATAACCAGAATAATATGAGTAAGTGTGTCCTCGAATACTGAAAAAGCTAATTTATTTTATTATTCATTGCAGATGGTGTTTTTGGCGGTAACAAGAATGACGTCGCAGCATTTGGACTACAACACGTCTTTCCACAGCTGGACAAAATCGCCCTCTGCGGGGCCCCCCCCCCCCATCAATATACCCATATAACCCATAGCACAGCATGTTGCCCTAGAACAGCCCTCTGCGTAGCGCCCACAATATCAATATACCCATATAACCCATAGCACAGCATGTTGCCCTAGAACAGCCCTCTGCACACCCCCCACAATATCAATATACCTATATAACCCATAGCACAGCATGTTGCCCTAGAACAGCCCTCTGCACACACCCCACAATATCAATATACCTATATAACCCATAGCACAGCATGCTGCTCTAGAACAGCCCTCTGCGCACCCCCCACAATATCAATATACCCATATAACCCATAGCACAGCATGTTGCCCTAGAACAGCCCTCTGCGTAGCCCCCCCCCCCCCTCAGCCCTCACCCCCCAGTAAATTGTAATACTAGACATTTAAAAAAAAAAAAAAAAAAAAAAAAAAAAAAAGATCTACGTGGGAAGCACTACCTTTCTCGCAAAACCAAACGAATATCGCCTCGGGCAGTATTGTGACGTCAGAAAAACTTGCAAAGTTTCAGCCAATCAGAAGCCAGCAACTTTTTCCAGGGGTCTAGAATTCATACGCTATGGCCTAAGGTAGACAGGTGGGGTTCATCCTACTCGCGCCATAATTTGCTCTGCTCTCTGTGGGTTCGGTCAAGGGTTGGCTAGTCTGTCGAAAATATGAGTTCGTAAAGTCATATAATTCTACGGGAGGAGCACTACCTTTCTTGCACAACCAGACACATATCGCCTCGGGCAGTACGATGACGTCAGACAAAACTTTCAATCTTCAGCCAATCAGAAGCCAGCAACTTTTTCCAGGGGTCTAAAATTCATACGCTATGGCCTCTCGGGTGGACGTGGGGGGGGGGGGGGGGGGGGGGGGGGTTCATCCTACTCGCGCCATAACTTGCTCAGCTCTCTGGGGGTCGGTCACGGGTTGGGTAGTTTGTCGAGAATATTAGTTCGTATATTGGTGGTAAACCCATTTTATTCAGGATTTGAAGGTTAATCACTATCAATATACCCATATACCCACTCGTACAGCATGTTGCCTTAGAACAGCTCTCTGTGCAGCCCCCCTTCCCCCCCCCCCATCAATATACCCATATACCCCATCATACAGCATGCTGCCTTAGAACAGCTCTCTGTGCAGCCCCCCTCCCCCCCCCCATCAATATACCCATATACCCCATCATACAGCATGTTGCCCTAGAACAGCCCTCTGCGCAGCCCCCCCCCCACATCAATACACCCATATAACCCATAGCACAGCATGTTGCTCTAGAACAGCCCTCTGTGCAGCCCCCCCCATCAATATACCCATATAACCCATAGCACAGCATGTTGCCCTAGAACAGCCCTCTGTGCAGCCCCCCCCCCCATCAATATACCCATATAACCCATCACACAGCATGTTGCCCTAGAACAGCCCTCTGTGCAGCCCCCCCCCATCAATATACCCATATAACCCATCACACAGCATGTTGCCCTAGAACAGCCCTCTGTGCAGCCCCCCCCCCATCAATATACCCATATAACCCATCACACAGCATGTTGCCCTAGAACAGCCCTCTGTGCAGCCCCCCCCCCCCCACATCAATATACCCATATAACCCACCACACAGCATGTTGCCCTAGAACAGCCCTCTGCGCAGCCCCCCCCCCCATCAATATACCCATATAACCCACCACACAGGGCGGGTGCCCGACCCCGAAAGGGGTTGAAATAGGGGAGCTATCCCCCCGCCAAAGGCGGCTTTCTAGGACCTTTCCTAGCTGATGCTGAGAGGATTGGGTTCTAGTCATGTGGTGATGGGCTGGTCTATCAGAGTGAGAACTGAGCGATCTCTGCCATACCCATAGCTTACTCTGACTGTTCCTTTAACTTATATATTTTCTAGATCTCGAGTGACGGCGTCTTTTCCGTGGATTGACCTCCCAATCTACCAAGATTGGAAGCCAAAGCGTCACATTTTTCCCTTGCCCCTCAACTTTCTCTTCATAATTGCTGAGGGGCACAGGGCCCTGGGTGGGGTTTGGTTTCCCGGGCGTTTCCGCACCCTCCTCAGCTCCCCGCCATGGCATGGAGTGGCTTCGGTCACCCAGGCTTTATTGTGGTCGGCAGGGAGGGTTCTGTGGGGGCGCTCGGTTATGGCCTTGGAATTGCTCGGGGCCTTGGGGCTGTTCGGCCAGGCAGCTTGGGGAACAACAACAACAACAACAACCCACCACACAGCATGTTGCCCTAGAACAGCCCTCTGCGCAGCCTCCCCTCCTATCAATATACCCATATAACCCATAGCACAGCATGCTGCCCTAGAACAGCCCTCTGCACAGCCCCCCCCTCCCCACCACACACACACACACACACACTATCAATATACCCATATAACCCATCACACAGCATGTTGCCCTAGAACAGCCCTCTGCGTAGCCCCCACAATATCAATATACCCATATAACCCATAGCACAGCATGTTGCCCTAGAACAGCCCTCTGCGTAGCCCCCACAATATCAATATACCCATATAACCCATAGCACAGCATGTTGCCCTAGAACAGCCCTCTGCGTAGCCCCACAATATCAATATACCCATATAACCCATAGCACAGCATGTTGCCCTAGAACAGCCTTCTGCGTAGCCCCCACAATATTAATATACCCATATAACCCATAGCACAGCATGTTGCCCTAGAACAGCCCTCTGCGTAGCCCACCCTCCTATCAATATACCCATATAACCCATAGCACAGCATGTTGCCCTAGAACAGCCCTCTGCGCACCCCCCACAATATCAATATACCCATATAACCCATCACACAGCATGTTGCCCTAGAACAGCCCTCTGCGTAGCCCCCACAATATCAATACCCATATAACCCATCAGCATGTTGCCCTAGAACACTCCTCTGCGTAGCCCACCCCTACCAATATACCTATATCAGCCATAGGACAGCGTGTTACCCTACATCACCCCTCTGCGAACCCTCACATTATCAATATACCCATATAACCCATCACACAGCATGTTGCTCTAGAACAGCCCTCTGCGTAGCCCCCACAATATCAATATACCCATACAACCCATAGCACAGCATTTTGCCATAGAACAGCCCTCTGCGAACCCCCCACTATATCAATATACCCATATAACCCATCACACAGCATGTTGCCCAAGAACAGCCCTCTGCGTAGCCCCCCATATCACAGCCCCCCAACACACACACACACTATCAATATACTCATATAACCCATCGCACAGCATGTTGCCCTAGAACAGCCCTCTGCGTAGCCCCCCCCCCCCCCCCAGTGGAATAAACTGTAATTATTATGTTCCTTCCAACAACCAACCATTCTCCTAAAATCGATTAATGAAATTTACAAACACATGTGGCAGTCCGTGGACTCGAACCCAGGATGCTCACACCGAAAATCAACACCTTATACATCGCACCACGAAGACAGTTAAAGGTTGGTGGACACTGCCTACGATTTATTATGCAACTTCGAATCCTGCATATCAATCTAAGCATGTACACACATCCCAACTGCAACTCACGTAGGCTATGCATATGTGAATGAATAGAGCAATTAATGGGGCCTTAATTAACCATACTAGACATTTAAAAAAAAAAAGGAAAAACAAAAAAAGGAACAAAATCTACGCGGGAAGCACTACCTTTCTCGCAAAACCAAACTAATATCGCCTCGGGCAGTATTGTGACGTCAGAAAAACTTACAAAGTTTCAGCCAATCAGAAGCCAGCAACTTTTTCCAGGGGTCTAGAATTCATACGCTATGGCCTAAGGTAGACAGGTGGGGTTCATCCTACTCGCGCCATAATTTGCTCTGCTCTCTGTGGGTTCGGTCAAGGGTTGGCTAGTCTGTCGAAAATATGAGTTCGTAAGTCATATAATTCTACGGGAGGAGCACTACCTTTCTTGCACAACCAGACACATATCGCCTCGGGCAGTACGATGACGTCAGACAAAACTTTCAATCTTCAGCCAATCAGAAGCCAGCAACTTTTTCCAGGGGTCTAAAATTCATACGCTATGGCCTCTCGGGTGGACGTTTGGTTCATCCTACTCGCGCCAGAACTTGCTCTGCTCTCTGTGGGCTCAGTAAAAATTGGAGTTCGTCAAGGGTCACTAAAGTTGCATATAATTCTACGGAAGAAGCACAACCTATCTCGCAAAACCAAACGAATATCGCCTCGGGCAGTAATGTGACGTCAGACGTCAGGGGGGGGGTGGGGGGGGGGTGTTCATCCTACTCGCGCCATAACTTGCTCAGCTCTCTGGGGGGTCGGTGACGGCTTGGGTAGTTTGTCAAGAATATTAGTTCGTAAGGGGTAACTAATGTGTTCGTAAT
Source organism: Paralithodes platypus (assembly GCA_032716605.1). NCBI lineage: Eukaryota > Metazoa > Arthropoda > Malacostraca > Decapoda > Lithodidae > Paralithodes > Paralithodes platypus. Next base: position 32,795,117 of record CM064577.1, on the reverse strand, counting down.
AACATAGCCCTATGGAGGTATATTGGTGGTAATTAACCTTTAATTATACGGATAGAAAGGCAAATCACTGTTAATATAGCCGATGATTCTATACACCTTATAAATTTGGACGCCATCTTGTTTCCAACTCGCCGCCATCTTGTAAACCTTTTCAGTATTTTGGTTTTGTTTTTGGACGCTTTATTCCTAGGTTGTTCTGGCTAACATTAGACGATTTTACGCAGCTTCGTAAGGGCCTCTAAGAATCAAAAGGTTATGAAGAAGGGCTATTAAGATCTTTGGGTATATTATATTTTGAGTGATTTAACTATCTAACTGGTCTAAGATGGGTTTATTACGGCCAATATATCTTGTTAAGGGTAGGTTGTCATGGGCACTTTATCGACCCTTTACATACCCATATATTATGTTAGTATTATTATTATTAGTAGTAACCCTTTTACTTCCACACATCCTTCTTAAACTGCACAAAATCGTCTAAATGTAGCAACAACAAAAATAAAAAGACGTCCTCGGTACGGAAAGGGTTAATTGGGTAGTTAATTATGAACACGTTAAATGCCCTTCCATACCCTTAACCCTTTGAGTACCAGCGACGTGTGTTGTCTTTTAGTCTAGCTGTAATTAGACGATATTATGCAGCTTAGGAAGGATCTATGTAAAGACCTGGATGTGTGTGAGTTTGTGCTTTTTATCTGCGTTTATTCGTTGTTTTATGTTGTTTTTGTGTTTTCCTTGTTCTTGCTCTGTCTTGAGTCGGCTACCCCCAAAATGGGGATTGGGCCTGAGCATATAGATAGATAGATAGATAGATGTAAAGCAAAAATATTATGTGATGTAAATATATGTGTGGAAAAAGTGTGTTAGTAATTTCAGTAATATATGACTAATGAATCAATTTGTGTTTCAGATTCGTGTGTTTTGAAGCCGAGCCTGTGTTCATGGATAGGGTCTCTAGATTAACAGAGTCCGTAGTCGTAGAAGTTCCGGCCGCCATCTTGATTCCATACTCACTTCCTGCCAAGTACTCTTTTCAGTCAGGATACATTGATGGATAGGAATAGAGAAATAAGTATCAATGTTAATAGAATAAACATCATATGCTCAATAATGAAGCTTATAAATAATGGCGAGGTATATTATGCGGCGTGAGTTGGAGTCAAGATGGTGGTCGAATGTCAAGTTGTGTACTATGTTAATATATGCTACCCTAGTTTTGGTGGGCGGGGCAAGGCGAAAGGGTAATTATGCAACTGTAATTTAATTATACAAGGCACAGTGTTTAATAAGGCCATTAGCAACATCACTAATATGCTTTTAATATACAATAGTATATTGCTAAGTAGGTCAATTAGGCAATAGTTTGAAATGGGATTGATAATTACTGGTTTTTATTGTATAATTGGCAACTCTTCTACAGTACATAGCAACTATGAAGAACATGGTGAGGGTAGTCTGCCCGTAGTAAATGGAAATAGTCTACGGAAAATGTACTCCTATTTTCACCTATTACTATTACTACTAAAAGTTATCATTTACGGGCATATACTAGATGATTTTATTCGGCTTCGGAAAGACCCGCTTAAGATCTACAGGCCCTTCCTAAGCTGAATAATATTGCCCAATGAAAGCCAAAATTAAATAAAAATAATGGGGTTTCTATTCTTAACTTAACCCTTTTTAGTTTAGGCGACGTCTTTTGTTATCATAGTTACATTTAGAGGATTTTATGAAGCTTAGGAAGGCCCTGTGCGAGTTAACCCTTGCTGTACCGATGAATTTTTTTTTAATTTGATGTCGGCTACAGTTAGACGATTTTATGAAGCTTAGGAAGGATCTGGGGTGGTTAAAAGGGTTAATTGAAATCATGTGTAGGGTTTTAATTGAGGTCCTTCCTAAGCTGAATAAAATCGTCTAATTAGGTGCTTTGTTTATATATTTAGTTAATTTATTTGATGTAGCTTTGTAGGCCTATATATCCATTATTAATTTTAGCTTAATTAAAAACAATTGTCATATATTTTATTACATTCGTGTATGATGTATTTATGAATATGAATAAAGATGAATTTATTACAACCTATTTCCCTAACCTTAACCATTCAGTAGTGTAGACACAGGCAACTAGTGCTTGGTAATATATTAAAGGCCAAGAAGGGTTTTTTTCTTAAATCCCTTCTTCCTCATGTTTAGCCCCATTAATTTTGAGATTACAAAACGTTCGCCCTATTAGTTTGGCGATTTTAAGACCTTTCGCCCCATTCATTTGCCAATATTAAGACCTTTCGTGCCATTTAGGTGTCTATTTTTCTTGGCGAGCGATAGCTAGCCTATAATTTATGAGGGTTTCGGATGGTAGCTTACATTTCTCTACCGAAAAACGTAAAAAATAACATACTCTTTCAACTATGAGGGAGGCACTCGCTATAGGTAGTTCTGCCTTTTGTCTCCCTCAATCACATAGAAAAAAAAATACAATATGTAAACAATAAAAGTATAATTTTGTCAATATATTTAATTTATGGTTAGTGTACATTCAAACTGAGAACAGTTTGTTTAATATGGTATACCTATACATAGAAATGAATAAGTTAGTGTCCCCAAAATGGCGACCGGATGAGAAGTTGTCCGATTTCTCCGTCATCGAAAGGGGGGGGGGGGGGAGAAGGGGGGTAGGGGGGGGGATGTCTCTCCTTGTAACTCGAGACAAGGGCTGAGTGGAGGCAGGTTCTAGAGCCCAATGGAGGCAGGTTAGATCGCTGCTCTCCCACTCGCTACGCTTTTTTTTTTTTTTTTTTACTTGATATCAGCTTGATTTAGACGATTTTATGAGGCTTAGGAAGGCTATGTGGCAGCTAAAAGGATTAAGTGACATATTTCGTAGCCTTTGAATAGATAGACGTCCTTCCTCAGCTGAATAGAATCGTCTAATAGTTTCCAGAATATTATGAAAAGGCCCTCTATAATCGCATACATCACATTAAGCTATAGTAGTATACAGATAGCCCATAAGAAACTCCTATTCACACCTCTATTGAATTATAACGTCTCTACATTATAGGGCGATTCCTTCGTGGCCATCCCCTCGGGGATCTAGGCGTTCATGGGGGGATCGAGGGCTCTAATGCGTGGCAAAAACAAATACTTTTTTTTTTTTTAGGACACGAGATAAAGCTTAATTAAGTCCACTTGGCATAGGAACTCTCTCTCTCTTTCTCTCTCTCTCTCTCTCTCTCTCTGTGAAGTAAATACGACGACAACCATTAAATATTCACAAAATATGTATGTTAGAATTGTCAAACTTATACCAAAAGATAGAGGATACAAATACGCATAATTTATATTAAATAAATTTTATTCAGAAATGTATAGTTAGGGAGATATTGACGATTTTGTGAGTGAAATTCTCGATCATCTGTCACCCAATAGTTGCCATCAACCACCAGCAATACAACCGAGGTTATATAAACTCGCAATTTTCGCCTGAATCGATCATTTTGTTCCCGGTCGTCCAGCTTCAAGGAGGTAAGTCTCGTGTGCTCCCATTTTCCCCCATTGTTTCTCCTGAAAATAGAATAAATTAAGGTGTAATAGCTAAATAACGTGACTTATTTACCGCCAGACCCGAATTTGTGGACAAGAGCTTGTCGTTTTCCCATAATACTTCATACGTTTGCATTAAATAAGGCCAGAAATGTGATGGAAAAAGCCGGCAGGTTTGACGAACATTCTGGAAGCCGGCACTTGATTGTTCGCTCAGTTCTACCTCCTTAACCCTTTCAATAAAACCATATGTCTCAATAGTATGGCGATCACTAGTAGATTTGATTCATTTAGGAAGAAATTGAGATCCAGATTATAAATTGATGGCATAAACTTAGGCTATATTCTCATGTGACTTTTCTAAACGGAATTGGGCTAAGTATTGTTTAACCTGAATATAATTTATAATTACCTATCAACCCACGAGTGATCGATGCCTTAATGATAACATGGAGGATTTAGTTAGAATATTTGAATTGAATTTTGAAAACCTAGGCAAACTAGCGCATCGAAGCCGGCTGACTGGACGCCTTGTGGTTATCTATCATTAAGGGAAGAGGGTAGTTTTTATGGAACCCCTTCTCCCTCATGTTTAGCCCCATTGCTTTCGAGATACGTTCGCCCCATTAGTTTGGAAATTTGAAGAACTTTATTTATTTGTTTTCAATATTAAGACCTTTCGTGCTATTTAGGTGTCAATTTCTTTCCTGGCGAGCGAGAGCAAGCCTGTAATTTAAGAGGAATCGACCTTCGGCCGTGACATTTTTCTACCGAAAAATTTACAAATAAATCTTGAAAGGGGGTATAGGGGGTGTACTTTTAAGCTTGGAGGTCTAGCGAGGAAAATAAAACTTTAATGAATATAATAAATTAATAGATTAACAAAATAGCCACTGTCCCCTTAACCCTTTGAACATTGACCTATTGAGTTTCTTCTGGCTATCGTTAGAAGATTTTATATGGTTTCAAAAGGGCCTCCAGCAATTAACAGGCTTCTAATTATCTCTTAACCCTTTTTACTACCACATGTCCTTCTTAAACTGCACAAAATCTACATTATATAGAAACATGAAAGTGTTAGGACTCTGCTTGATCCACTTACCCATATGCGATCATTAATAACATTGCATTAATCAGTCCACATGTTTTATCGAATCACTTAATAGGTTAAAAGTTAAAATTATAGATTAAGTGTTAATATAGTTCAGTGAAATGCTAGATAATCGACAAACAAGGCAGTAATTGGGGGCAGGAAACGGTCAGCAAACTTCCGCCATTTTGGTAACCAGTAGGGTGGTGATCCTCTCTTTACACTCCAATATATCCATAGATTCCACACCCATAACACACATTCGGTAATACTGGTACAGGGTATATAGTTTACTCCATGGGTATAATTTACACAAATTAAATGTCGCCCCGTTGTTTGATAATTTATAACAATATGGCGGCCAAGGAAAATTATGGCCGTTCTCTCACAGGGCCTCCATTAACCACATGGCCGGCTATATTTTAAGGATAAGGCCAGTTTAATTTTGCACCTGGCGGAAAACTCAATTCCTGTGCCGCTAACTTACCAATGCTTAGCGCCAAACAATGAACAGTTGTGGATCTGCATAGCCATACTATTAATACAAAGTTCTCATAAACAAAAACATATTTCGCTATAGCATGTTATTAGCGTAGTGGTGAACATGGGAGCATGACAATTTACCGCTGGCCGAAATATAACCGACTATGGATTACTTCTTCATAGTGCATTTAGCTCTTCCAATCGATCCACTTAGTTGAACGTTGCTAATGTTAAACAATTTGTGACTTTAAAGTTTGTTATCGATAATTAATGCCATTTTGAAAGTACTCAATGCTTCTGGATCATAATAATGCTCAGGTTTTTATCATTAACATGCTTAGTTACCAAATCTTCGCTGCATAATCAAGATAGGTACGGTCGCGCTAAAAAGTAATGTCTCGGCTGTCATTTACTTTGGCTCGCTCTGTGCTGTATTAATGTCTGCCAGATGTTGAATTGGGTGGGTAAGTGTAGGAACATGTTTGTATACCTCACTCGAAATTAATAAATAAAGTTTAGATAATGTCGATACCAATTATTAATCGAAATATACCTGGTGCCGAGACATCACTTAATAGGCAGATTGTACATGTCAATTTACGATCACCTAAGAATAACATCGATAACACCAATATAATGAAAGGGGAAGGTCTAATTTGTTGGTCGATTTTGTCATTTCTTTTTAGTTTCCTCACTAGACTTCCAAACTTTAAAAAACTTCCATTAGATCCCCTTTAAAATATTTTTTTATATTTTTCGATAGAAAAATGTCACGGCTGAAGGCCGGTTCCACCACAATTACAGGCTCGCTATCGCTCGCCAGGAAATAAAATTGACACCTAAATGGCACGAAAGGTCTAAATATTGACAAAGACATGGGGCGAAAGGTAAAAAAAGAAAAGTCAAACTAATGGGACAAACTTCTAAGATCTGAGAACTAATAGGGCTAAACATGAGGGAGAAGGGGGTCTAGAAAAACTACCAATCTCCCCTTAAGGCTTTTTAAAGATACTTTTATCCCTTTGATTCCTAGAGGTCTTTTCTAAACTACATAAATTCGTCCAATGATAGCCAGAATTATTGTTTTTAACACCAACCAACTTCACATTTAAACTCAATGAAATCAACAAATACATGTGGCACTCAGAGGACTCGAACCTAGGATACTCGCATCGAAATTCTGCACTGGTCAAAATACATCTTCTAAATATACACAATAATAATGCTAACACCAACAAATTATGGTAAAAATTTAAGAGACTAAGTTATTATTGTCGTTTTGTTAGGTTAGGTTAAAAGGCTGTCCGGGGTCTCTTCAATTTTTACCCAAATTATATACAGTTATACTTGGCTGATTGAGATAAATGTTAACCATGTATTTTATTCTTTTACAGATGTCGAACGATGATGGAAACTCCAACCAGACCACTCAACCAGACCACTCAACCAGTCTACCACCACCACCACCACCACCACGGCAACAATATCCTTTAATCCTAACCATCCTTTCCCACTGTGTTCTCTGTAAAGGGAAGTTTGATTTTGATTTTGTATATATATTTTTTTTTTCGTCCCAAGACCTTCAGTCAAGCTTAAATAAAATGCCTCGAAGACCCCCCTTAGAGATAATTTTGTACATTTTTCGATAGAAAAATGTACCAGCCGAAATAATAATAATAATAATAATAAGGCCAGTTTCTCAATAATTTCAGGCTCGCTAGCGCTCGCCAGGAAAAAAAAAAGATCGCTATATGGCACAGAAGGTCTGTAGTGCCAAACTAGAAGGTGAACTTCTTAGTCTCAAAATAACCTGGGCTAAACATGAGGGAGAAAGGGGCCGGAGCAAACTTCCCTTTAATCCTAACCATCCTTTCCCCCCCCCCCCTTTCCTTCCATTGTCCTTGTCACCACCTAAACCACCTCCCTTCTACTAACATGTGTACAGACATTACGTTAGATAGGCGGCAAATTTAAGGTAAGATTCTATTTTAATACATTTCAGTGTAAATGATATACTTATTGTTTTGCAATAATTTATATATAAATAAATCTGGTATATATATTGTTTACATTTGCTATAACTATAATATTTCCAATAACGTAACATCATTTTTGTATAATGACATATATAATATTGAAATATAATATAATTAATCCATGCACTAATCTTTTTCTCCTATCGTCGTTGGCTTCGAATTAGACAAGGTTTCTGGTAGGGATGCTGAGGTGAGGTGGGAAGGGGGGGTAGAGGGGGATAGCTCTAGTTAGTTCAAGGGGTAGGGATAGGTAGGGAGTCTGTTATAGGTTAGTATTGGTTAGGTGTTGCTCTATTCGGTTCGCTGAGGAGGTTGGTTAGAAGCTTAGTTAGTTTGGTTAGTTAGTTAGATATATTTAGTGTAGGTGTTTGGTGTTTGGATTGTTTTCTTGTTGGTTGAAATCCGGCCGGTGCATTTCTGGTAGTCTGTTCGTTGGTTGTGAAGGTTGCAGGTTTTCAGATGATGTGGCGGCTTGCAGACTTGATGTGGCGGCTTGCAGACTTGATGTGGCAGCTTGCAGACCTGATGTGGCAGTTTGCAGACCCGCTGTGGCAGATTTGGAGACCGATGTTGTTGCTGGCAGAACGGCGCTCCTGTAATAATTAAAATATTTTATCAACAGGAATGAGCTGGATGGCCCGACGGAAGAGGAACAACGGTGAAATAAGGTATGCCAGAATCCTGTGACTAATGTAATGTTAAATCTTCCCAACAGGTTAGAGATGGGAGGACCGTCGCGATCTTACCCGACCCTGCCCAACCCAAGACGACCCGATACTCCAGGCATCACGACCACCTTGACTATGGTTGAGATATAATTTTTTGTTGTTGTTGCAAACATATTTATGAATTGATAAATTTTGAAAATCTGCATTATATCAGAAATATTGGCCTAATTGACCACTTGTGAGTTTCAGGCTATAAGGAAGCTTGGGCCGTATACAAAGTTATTAAACAGAAATGCAGTGATGTAGGTTTTTGATGGATAGAAAGTACGTGAATTTGGCTTTATGTACTTGTACTTTTGTAGATGTTTAGGTGACAATCACCACGGTCGATCTGGGGATCCGCCGCTAATGAGCTCGTTCTGGAATCTTTAAGACTCTAAATCTTACGATTCTTTACAGGACTGACCATGCCATTTTTATCGGCACTAGCTCAGAGAAGAGTGTTCAGAAGGGGTGTTGGAGAGAGAGGAAGGTGTTGGAGTGGCTTTGTTATGTGTGTTTTAGTCTGTATACGTCGTAGGATGTCCCCTGACTGGGTACAAGCATGTGAAACATGCTAGGACGTACTACCGCACCCACTAAATGTCCGCCGTGGCAGGGATTCGATCCCGGGTCTTTCAGATTCACACGCAAGCGTGCTCACCACTTGACCACCACAGCTACTGTGTTTATATATGCAATACAACTCATATTTTAGCTCGTAATTCTGCTAAATGTCTATATAAAAAACTCCACTTCCTTATAGCTTGAAACTTGCAAGTGGTCAAATCCTTAAGCTGTAATATTAATATAGGATTTTCTAACAGAGAGGAGGGGCCCAGTACAGTTGAGGCTCGGCGGAGGAAGACGCTGCTGAAGACCAACTTAAGAAAACCAAACGGAGCCTTAACCACATTCACCAACAAACTAGGGTAAGAACACAACAATATTAACCCCTTGAAGCTCTGACGCGTTTTAGCAGTTTATTTTGACTATCATTAGACGATTTTGTGCAGCTTAGGAAGGACCTGTGGGTATTAAAAGGGTAAAGACTATCTCCATCAACCCTCTGACTTCCATATACCCTTCCTAAACTGAATATAATCGTCTAATAGTAGCCAGAAAACAGAACAGAACAGAAACGCGTATTGGAGCTTGAAAGGGTTAATAGGGTTAATGGCTAATGGTTTATTTATTGGTAATTAGATTTAATTATTTGTAAATTTGTTTCCTCCCTAGACATCCATCAAGCTTAAAAAACATCCCCAAGATCCCCCTTAGACAAATTTGTAAACTTTTTGGTAGAAAATTGTCCAGGCCGAAGGCCGGTTCCTCCTACATCAGACTTGGTATCACTCGCCAGGAAAATTAGTCTCCTAAATAGCACGAAAGGTCTTGATAATGACACAAATAGGTTGATAGGTCTTAAAATCGCCAAAGTAATGGGCGGAACGTCTTATAATCGGCAAAGTAATGGGGCACCAGAAAAATGACCCATCTCTCCTTAACAATATTAAAAGTTTAGGTTACCATGTGTATAGTTGTCTCCAAGTTACCTTACCCTATCCCATATACAGTACAGTGCTGTATTAATTATATTATCAGCACCTATTTTTTAAGTTGTTTATTTAGAGTTTGGACCTCTTTAACAAATTCTGGTGTTCCATATACTGTATTAATACTAAAACATAGGGTTCATTACAAATACCTTATTTGTATTCAGAAATATTCTCTCAATCTCATAATTAACTTTACAAAATTAGTTTAATGCCCACAGCTCACTCAAAGACAACTGAAGAGGTTGAAGTAACTAAACAAAGTTTCTAAACACCCCTGATGGTCACAAAGGCTTTTAAGTATCCCAGAAAGGGCGCAAATCGCGTCCTGTGCGTGAAAGGTTTAATACTAATATTGTGGAATTTAGTCACTGGATGGTCTATTTTTACTAGAAATAATAAACTTTGAACTTCTATAGGTAGGACACAACTTAGGATCATGTGACTTAAATGGCTTCAAACTCAGTGTGTCCAGGCATTTTGGCTCGAACGTCCCTTGATTTTGTCCCTGTCACTCTTTCAACTCTGGGGGGAGGCACTCGATACAGGCAGTTCTGCCTTTTGTCTCCCTCACTCGCATAGACAAAAAATCATGAAGGGTCAATAACAGTTCCCGCCACTGCATTACAATCTCCCCCCTGCTTTAACAAATTCAGAAGTATATATTCATAAACTAAACTGCAGATAATTTCAATAATAAAGGTTCTAAAATTGATACCCCTTATAACTGCAGGCTTATGTATAGTTACCAAAACCTGAACCTTGGACAATACGATAGAGGGCTGACTAGTTGCTCAACATCACAGGTTAAGGGAAGGTTTTTAGTTTGCTCCCTAGACCTCCATCAAGACCCCCCGTCGAGATAAATGTGTACATTTTTCGGTAGAAAAATATCCCGGTCGAAGGCAGTTTCTTCCAAAATGACAGGCTTGCTATCGTTCGCGAGGAAACATTAGATACTTGAATGGCATGACAGGCCTTAATATTGACACATTGGGTCGAAAGGTCTTGAAATCGTCAAACTAATGGTCGACCGTCATAAAATCTCAAACTGAGCTAAAAGATAATGCAGTGGTGGCTTTAGTTATTGACGTTGTACAAATAAATTACTAATACTGACCTAATGTTTCAGATGTGTGGTAGACGTCCAACCTGAGGAAGGGACAACAGACGATGAAGACTGGTGGCCAAACACCTCTCCATCACAACTCTGCACTAGCCATCATATCGGGTCTGTCCCTAAAATGTTTTAATACAATCTTATTATGAAAGTCTATGCAATGTGATATTTTGAAGTTTGTTCTATAAAGTCAGTTGAAATTACTAGACTTAAATTTGAGTTAAAGGCTAGCTATGGATGTTAAATTAATGTTTGGTGCCCTTTTTGCCTGAAGAATAATTATCCTGGAGTACACACAGGCGGCTGACTCCTGCCTTAGTGGACTTAGGCCTTTGTAAGACCTAAATACCGGTACCAAACTTTATGCCATATCCCCCAAAGTATGATTAATTTTGATAGTTTCACTTTGTAAGTGGTCGATGATACCCTATAATCCTAAAATATTAAATAATTGTTATGCATAAGTGCGCGGAATTTCGATGCGAGTATCCTAGGTTCGAGTCCTTGGAGTGCCACATGTATTTGTTGATTTCATTGAGTTTAGAGGTGAAGTTGGTTGGTGGAAAAACAACTTAATAAATCATAATTCTTAAGATGGGATTTGGCGACTTTCAGTTCAATTATTATCATGGCACATAAGATAAGCTATTTTGAAATGTGTGCATCCTGTAATTTCGAAGCTTGTTTGTATAACTTTAAATTAGTCAAACTTCTGGTCAGATTAAACTATTTTAAGATAATAAAGATAATAATAATAATAATAATAATAATAATAATAATAATATACTTTCCCTATATTGGCCTAAGAACTTTAACAAATATTTGGTTGAAGTAGACCAGTTTAGTCATGCCTAATAAACTTCAAAATATTTCATAGACTATCATAAGTGGTGGACAGGGTATAGGCAGCAGCTTTATCTAACCAATTTTAAGTATTTCATACAAATGGCAACACTGATGTTTATTAAGTAATCATGAAACGGATCCTTCCCAAACTGAGATCTGTGGCAGTGGGTGACTGGTGAAAATTAACTAAATTAACTAGACTCGGTTCCCTGTAGGTAGGCAGAGATTTTTCTTAAGTAATTGTTTAGTTTTAATACACCATATTTTCAATATGATCAATGCTCCAACCAGATAATTTTAATCAGCTTTGGAAGAACCACTGGGAATGAAAGGTCCAACACAGTACTTAAACTAAACCTCTTATCTATGCCAGGCCTTTCCTAAGTTGAAAAAGTCCCGAGGTAGCAAAAATATAACCTAATTTGGCGTAATTTATTTGAAAGAACAAGTTTCCGTATGATCAGGTAAACCAAATTATTCTGGCTTTCACGAGACTATAGATCAGTTAAGGACCACAAGGAATCAACGGGGTATACATTATATCTACCTTTAGAATCCAACAACCCATAATAAAGTAAATGATCATAGTGACCGTATAACCATAAACAAAATTACTGACAGGTATTTACTAAACTCGGGGAATCAAGAGCTTAAGATTATCCAAATTAACACTCAAACTCTGATAGCTTCTTTTTTAAGTTCACTAAAATCGTCTGGAGGTAGCAATGATGAAAGCTTTTTTCGAGTCATCTGCTTAAATGGGTTATGGAATTGGGTAATATTATAATAGATAATGATTAATACTACTGAATTAAAGTTTTCCACATCTGATTAGTGTTCACATTACGTAGCTCTTCAAAGATCCTGAGAAGTTATGTCTGTTAAAGTAACTTTAAGGAATATTTGCCTTGGCCATCTTGTAGTGGGAGTTTCCCAGGACGGGTCTTGAGTATATAGAGGTTTAAGTGCTTATGTTCTGAGTGTGGTGTCCAGAGTTCGAATCCCGGGAGGGCCATATGCTTTAATTAGTTTATTAAAGTACATTGGGGTTTGTATTTTATAGTAATGTTAAAGAACGGGGTGTTACTTATATCAAAATCGGTTTGATTGACTAGACTATAAACTAAATATTATAGTTGTATATACAGTACAGTAGATAGACCTTCCCTTGGTTATTAGATGTACCTTTATTTCCTTAGATGGGTTTATCATTATTAATATGCTTTCAAAGGGTAACTTATCAGACTGTAATTATTCCTCTATGCATACGTTCTATAAATTCATAAGTTTGTATTGTAATATCAGTGTTGCCAAATGTACGAATTTCCTTTAGTTCGATCTAGAAAAATGGTGCCAGTTAGTCGAAACCAAAATAGTTCGCCCAAAATCCTGCTCAAATACAGTGCAATTATAAGTTAAACCTTTTCCTTGACAGTCTTCATGTACTTCCAATAGCCTGTGCAACTAGTAAGATTTGTTTCACGTCATAGAAGTGTCGGCGAACTATTTATATTGACTGTACCCTTGTTAATATTAGTATGTAGTCACTTCAGTCTTGGAAGTTAATACAGTAGGTTTTATACTAATATGCAAAACACTGGAGACTAAGAAAATTATAATTGAGATATACTATGAAACTTCATTGTTTTCACTCGTATAATGTGACTAATTGAATTGAATCTATCTTAGTTAACCTGCCGAGACAGATGTAAATGCCATTGTAGATGAACAATTATCATAGACCAGCTTAGAATAAACTCAATATCGGTCTAAAGTAACTCCACGTAAAATACTTTGCAAATTTGTCCTTCACTGGAGAACAATATACTAGGCCTCTAATGTAATTGGTAAAACAGGCTGCTCATATTGTCACTGTACCACTTGTCTCACAGGCCATTGTGACTACAAAATAATTACCAAGGGCCATCCAAATTTTGATTTAATGTTAATCCTAGGTAGACTCGGATGTAAGCTTTTAGATGGCCTTGATGAGCACCTATGCCTCTTTTTAAGCAGTTATGCCCATGATTCTATCAAAATATCTGCAAATATCAGTCTCCCCCCCCCCCCATGGCTAAGGACAGTAATTTCATTTATAAGTTGTTGCAATACTTAACGTCAAGCCTACATGCCTAGCTAGACTCGTGATAAATATTAACGTAAATGGTTGTACTGTAAATTGGATTATTTCCTTAGGACTACTCCAAAGGTATTAAAGCCTATTCGTACAACGGATATAACTTTAGACCTATGACTCCTGTCTTTAGAATACTAGCAGTCCTAATGCTTTACTTAAAAGGTCCATTTGTTTAGGTAAATATTGCTAACCGATATTAAAGTCTTTGATAAATTTGTTCTACAGCTGGCATAGGTTTGTTTGTAGTGATTAAATCAATGTTTTCAGTAATAACATAAATTCTACAGGATAATTATATAATCCTGTTTAGAGGAGTAAATTTAAACTTTAACCATTATTCTCCAGTGTTTGCCCAACTCTTGAATACTAGTATCAATAATTGCATTAACAATATGATAAGCACTTTACAGGAATTTGGTATAATTTTAGACTTTACGATCTAATTTAACTAGTTATAATTAGTTTCATTGGTTAATTAGTATTTAAATTTAATCTTTCAATGATTTTTTTAGCTTTCATAATTCCATTAATACAGATCTATACTGTAATTGTAAAGTAAAATGTCAATCATAAAGTTGATGCACTGATTTGGAATATATCAAGGAGTGAATGAAGGGTGGCCTACTCTGATGGGCACACTGTTTTATATCTCTTTCTTTCCTTTTCTTAGGGGCCTCTTGTTCCCCTTAGACTTATTAATGAAGTTAGGTAGACTGACTGACTGACCTCTTTTTCCCATACAACAATATTTAGTTTTGCTCACCGAATCGTCGCTGTTCGCTGCAATGGTGCCTCTCTCGCTCCACTGTTGAAGGGTCCATTGATGCTGTGGCAGTCGTTGATGTGTGTCCAATAGTCGCTTTGCTCTCGTCTGTCCACATCTTGTTTGAATCCCACCTTTCAACCTGAATAAAGTCATATTCAATAACTAGACTCATCACCATCCACTAATTTATGCTCACACTTCACTACCTACCAACTCAAATGGAATACCTACAACTTCATACTGAATACTCCAGCTCACTCAATATCTCTCCATCTCTCCATATATATTCAACACATAAACATCTTCATAAAGACAGATAATATACCAAACAAATCTTAGTCAAAACAGATCAATTTGTTTGACCAACCATAGCAAGCTCGCTCCTACCTCATTGTTAATTCCTTGTCTGTTGTCTATGTACTCGGTCTGCTGTCTGTTGTCACCCGTTCTGCTGTCGTTGGCCCGTTCTGCTGTGCCTAGCCTTTTCTGCTGCATCTGCTTTACTCCTACCGTTTGTCCTTCTTGATACTGTCTGCTCATATCCCATACTTGACACCGACGACTTCTTGACTGCTTCCTGACAATAAAATATACATTACAAATATATTCCTGACTTTTCTTATGTGTGTTTGGGGGCGTGTTGCAGGGAGGGTATTGATGTACCAGGGAAGGAGGGAGGATAATAGAATTAGCCAGAATACAGAATAGAACTAGTGTGCACAATAGAATAGAACAGAATAGAACAAACTAGGGCTGAAGGGAAGGTCTATCTGGGATGGGGATAGGATGAACTACCAGGGAAGGGAAAGGGAAAAACTCGTAGCGGGTGTGGAATGGTTATATAGGAGACTGAACGAAAAATATTAATATATAACAAAAAATTAGAACCCCCCCCCCAGGACCCCCATCCTACCCCTGGTACCCCCCCCACCCAACCCTGGGTCCCCCTCAGGACCCCCCCCACTCTACCCCCTCAGGACCCCCCCCCCTCTACCCCCTCAGGACCCCCCCCCCCTCTACCCCTCAGGACCCCCCTCTACCCCCTCAGCACCCCCCCCCCTCTAACCCTTCAGGCCCCCCCCCTCTACCCCCTTAGGACCCCCCCCCTCCCCCCTCAGGAGCCCCCCTTAGGAACCCCACCTCGACCCCCCTCACGAACCCCCCCCCCCCCTTCAGGAACCCCCCCCCCCCCCCGACCCCCTCCTTGAAACATCTGTATTTCTGGTGCCTCAATATTTTAATCTTTTTACAGATGTGATGTGTTGCTGCGACCAGACTGAGGACCCTGGACCAATGGACAACGCTACCTTAATAAAAATAAAGAAAATATTTGAGTCTTGACTATTGATTCCAACCTGTTGATGTAATCCAATATTGTAGATAAATCATATATATTGTTGATGGTTATTCATATTAACTTTGAATGCAAACAAATTAACTAATTATTATTGTAATCCAATATCGCAGAAATATTTTTGGATAACGATTACTGAAATTAAACTGAAATCAATAATAGCAAAGCCAATTAAACTAATATTAAAGGCTTAAAATCCAACTTAAATTAATTAATCTTCATTTTTGAATGAATAGAACAAACAATTACTACACGCCAATACCCTCGATAAATTGAAAGAAAACTTTACAAATTATTATAAATACAAGTTTTAAATATTGGAATACATTGCCAGATAATAGAAACGGTAAGTTCACGAAACCAACTACAAAATAAAATGTCTGGGTGAGGGTGAGGAGGGATGACTGGGTGAGGGTGAGGAGGGATGACTGGGTGAGGGTGAGGAGGGATGACTGGGTGAGGGTGAGGAGGGATGACTGGGTGAGGGTGAGGAGGGATGACTGGGTGAGGGTGAGGAGGGATGACTGGGTGAGGGTGAGGAGGGATGACTGGGTGAGGGTGAGGAGGGATGTCTGGGTGAGGGTGAGGAGGGATGACTGGGTGAGGGTGAGGAGGGATGACTGGGTGAGGGTGAGGAGGGATGACTGGGTGAGGGTGAGGAGGGATGACTGGGTGAGGGTGAGGAGGGATGACTGGGTGAGGGTGAGGAGGGATGTCTGGGTGAGGGTGAGGAGGGATGACTGGGTGAGGGTGAGGAGGGATGACTGGGTGAGGAGGGATGACTGGGTGAGGGTGAGGAGGGATGTCTGGGTGAGGGTGAGGAGGGATCTTAGGGATGACTGGGTGAGGGTGAGGAGGGATGTCTGGGTGAGGGTATGAGGGTGAGGAGGGATGACTGGGTGAGGGTGAGGAGGGATGACTGGGTGAGGGTGAGGAGGGATGACTTTCAATACCTAATATATCTAGATTCTTGGAGAGGTAGGTAGGAAGAGCTACATGGGTTTGGGATAAGCAGGCAAATAGCAATAGTTACATGGGATAGATTATGATAGTTACATTGGTAGATATACACCTGTTACATGGGAAGAATAGATCAGTAGATATATAGTTCAGGAATATATAGCTTAGTGACCCCAGTAATTACATATATACAATAGTTTACAATTACATAAAACATCCTAATAATACTTAAATATATACATTACCTAAAATAACATGAACAGTTCTATGGGATACGGCCAGTAAAAACAAATGCATGGGGATACGAGAGATTGAATCCTAATTTGCACATAGCTCCAGTCACATAACTTTAGGATATCAATTAACTTTGGGATAGGCAATACTTTGATAGACAACCACATGTCATATTGAGAACACTGAACACTACCAACACAACAAATATTAGAACACACCAAATCACTGCCAAAACACCAAATGCCACTGTCAACACACAAAGTACACTACCAACAGACTTAATTTCACTGCCAACACATCAAATTTCACTGCCAACACATCAAATATCACTACCAACACTTCAAATAACCCAATTCAACACATTTCACTGCCAACACACATGCTTATTTATTGCTACATAGCTCCAGTTGCATTATACCTTCAATGAATAAATTAACCAACACCTATACACCACTTGGCCAAGACCACTGAATACTGCCAACACACTTAATCACACTGCCAACATTTAGATTCAATGATTGTCGACTCTTA
>CM064577.1:32535468-32777654 GCA_032716605.1 Paralithodes platypus | reverse complement strand
TGCGAATAGGCCCGCGAGTCCGAATGATCCCCTACTCCTAGTGACTCTAGCTCGCACTCCTGACTGTGTGAGGGCCCCTTTAGACTCCCAAACTCATCTTTGACATGGATTCAGTGTCATGAACAGTGAAGAAAATTACCACCCGTTTACATTCCACTGCTGTTACCAAGACGCTTCTATTAACCCATAACTGTCGGGGCGCAACATAAGTTGAGTATAATAAATCTGGACTATCTGGCGGCGCTCGACATAGGTCGTGTGGCAATTTCAGCACGTAATGTTGCTGAGAGACAGAGACACGGTGTTGCAAGAGAGTAACGAGCGTATGGACGTGCTCCAGATCATAGCGGCGGAACCTACGGACACGAATCCCACCTCCTCCCGCCCTCTCTCACTCGCTATAATACGGAATTGTATGGCAAGTGCCGAATTACATGTCTTTTTGTTGCACTCGCGATTGCGCGTTTGTTGCAATAACACTAGCCATCATAAAAGGATCGTTATGGTGTCATTGGAAAGCTCTGTTTTATGCCCTTTCAGGGATAGATACTTGTTTTAAAACGGCTCTGGGCTTATTTTATGGCATGGAAATGATCACGGTCAAACAGCCCTATTTTGGCTTTAAAAAACACCTCGCTGGTGGCTACATATTATCTACCCACCGCCTTGGCCCGCTTCGTAAGGTGGTTAATCACCAAATGGAGTGGGTCTATAATTATTGGTCTTTGTTTTTTTCTAAATCTTTGAGAAGCAAAGCAATACAACTGTTAAAAAGAAACCACAAAGTTAGCTTGATTTATATAGAATTTATTATATTTCATTAAAAGACAACTAAGACTACAGTAATACTATAGTAATACTACATTTACTGCAGCATAATGAATACCCTAACAAATTATACAGGGTGTTTCATAAATACCTTTCATAAATTTCAGAATGAATAGACCTAGCAATAATAAATATACTTTACTATGTGACGGTTTTGGAAATGCATCATATTTACCGGGATATTACACATTGTAGTTTAAATAGGAAAGTCTAGGGGATGAAAACGATCAGTAGATTACCAACACCTCAATTACTTTATTTTGTCATAAATGTTTGAACATCAATGTATTTTACAGTATTTACAATAGTTGCTCGAAGTTTCTCCCACCCTCGTTGATACAGGTTATGGCTCGGCGCATAAGAGACTGTCGCACTCTTTCCATATCCCTGGTGTGTTTCTTACTTCTCTGCATGCCTCTTGATATGGTTGCCACAGTTGCTGACGGGTGTTGATTTGTGTAGCATACACCCTGCTCTTCAAGTGTCCCCAAAGATAAAAGTCAAGTGGAGTTAGGTCCGGTGATCTAGGTGGCCAGGCGATGGGACCACCACGGCCTATCCACTTATCAGGGTACAAACATTAAGGAAATCCCTCGTACCTCGTGCAAAGTGAGCTGGAACCCCATCCTGCATGAACCACATTTGTTAAGTGTTCTGAGAGGCACATCTTCAAATAGTATGGGGAAGTCATCCTGAAGAAATCTGGTGTACACATTGCCTGTAAGTCGTTGTGGTATCATAAAAGGTCCGATTGTAAGTCGTTGTGGTATCATAAAAGGTCCGATTAGATGGTCACTAAGAATACCGGCCCAAACATTAATCGAAAAGCGTTCCTGATGTCCCCCTCGTTGTTGTTGTATGTGGATTTTATGCTCCCCATGTATGTGTATTATGTAGGTTCAACATGCCATTTCTTGTGTAATTTGCCTCATCACTAAACAAAACCTCTGCAAGAAAACAGTTGTTCTCCCTCTCTTGAGTAAGGAGCCACCGACAGAAATCCACTTGTTGGTGATAATCACGTTCAGTCAGAGCAATGGATGGGCTGGTGATGATATGGGTACAGGCCATGTCTGTTTACAATCCTCCATACTGAGGCATGAGCCACACCAAATCGTGCACCAAGTCGACGTGTGCTTGTGCGGGGAGGTGTGGTGGTGGAGTGGGCTTGCCTCTGGACTGGTAATCCAAAGGTCCCGGGTTCAATCCCGATGTATCAATGGGAAGATATTATTGTGATGGAATTTGTGCTTGTACCTTGTATCAGTGCATTACCACAAGCCCACCGAAACGTCAATAAAATACCCTCATTGTTCCCTGATTAAATAGCACTGTCTGAATATTCAATATTCAAAATATGCTATAGAGGTGCAATGCCTGGTTAGTTATCTGCTCAATAGGTGGCATTGTGTGTGTGTAAGTGTGAGAGTCCGAGTGTAGGGGGTGAGACAGTGAAGCACGGGAACGAGTTGGCTTCAGAGATGGGGTCGTTTCGGGCCAAGAGTGAGCACCGTGCCTCATGTGAAGGCAAGATGGCAGGTGCTCGTTGTACTCTACGTGCTTCACATGTCTCACTCCCTAGACTGGAACAAGACCTCACGGGCTTCACTGTTCATTGTAAAGCGGTGAATGTTAAGGCTCTCAGCCTATGCCCGAGAGGAAGTAAGTTGGAATATAAAAAAAAAAAAAAAAAAAAAAAAAAATGGATCATCTGCGATGGCATCAAGGATATCCTCTTCTGCATGAGTAGTTGCTCATCATGAGGCCTTCCTCTGTCTACTGCACGTGGATTCAGTGAGTCATATTCCCGTAGTCGTCTTTCTACGCTGAGGAAAGTAAGCCGAGATGGTTGCCTCCGGTTGGGATATTTTTCACCGTACATCCTTACTGCTTCAGCTGCATTTCCTCCAGCTGCACCTAAAGTATGTAACATGTCTGTGTTGTTACGATCCAGGTTCTCAAAGACACAGGGCTCTTCAACATTGGGACTAGATAATCGCAAAAATGCACCAACGGTAACACTAGATCCAACCCCTGCCTTAAACACTGGAAAACAAAACACCATTACCGCCCTGAGTCGTTCGTGCCTGGACAACGAGGTATCCTATGACTCGGTAACTGGTGCACACACACTAGGCTGACGCTCAATGAAACAGCCTAGTCTCAAACAGTAAAAGATTACTCGATTAGGTTACACAAAGAAAAAATAGTTAACGTGATTATTAGCGTTACGGTAGATACTCAAATAACTGGCACTCCTGTATTAAAGAAAGTGCAATGCTAGTCCTGCAACATCAACTGGAAACTTCTGAAATAAGTCTGATGCTGGGAAGATATTCGTAAAGAATCTTGAACAATTATAATGCAAAATACGGGTCACAATAAAAGCTAGGACATATAGTAATAATAGGCAGGCGAATAATAAAGACTGCGCAAAGGTAGTAATGCTCGACAACTAAAGAAATGCTTCGCGACACAACGCAACAGCCTACTAGGGTTGTGCAACTCAACAACAACCTCGGCTCAAAAGTGCAGTGAATAATAATGTGGCATACATATAATAATAGAGCTTATCTCTAACCAGTGTCTGCTTAGTTAATAAAGTCTAGCTGGGGTATCAAGGCAGGGCAACAATGGGCGAGCATGCGGCTCGTAGCCTAACGTTGTCCGAAGGTGGTATAATGAAGATTACGTTATATGACGGGGATGCTCTCTTGATAAATCTAGGTCTCTAGTACCTAGTTCTATCCTGGCGATCCCTCAGAAGTCAACACAAAGAGGCAGCACTATGTTGTGAGGGATAGGCTATGGCCCTCTCACACCACAGCGCTGTGCTCGCAAAGTAAACCCACCCGAAGACAACTTAGGCTCCCACAGTAACCTGGTGATGTCGTGCAGGGCTTAGCTAACACTGCACACATCGGAGACAACGACACAGTAACCCTACCCCTAGTCTAGCTTTAGATAACCAAGCAGAATCACTCAACACCTTGCCAGGGAGGACATATACCGGTCTACAACCTTCCCGAGGAGAGGACACCTACGGAAAAGTCCGTCTCTCCAAACCTCATTAAAGCCTAATACATGGAAATATCTGAGAGCTTCGCGTACAATACGACTGGCCGGACGGTGAACGTCTATGCTGAAACCAGAAGGGATGTTGAGTTTAATAAAGATTAGAGAATGAGAAAGGAGAAGTCGAGAGAGAGAGAATAGTATGCAAAGTGGCGAGTATGGGGGACAGAATTGCAAAGGATGTAGACGATACGCGTGTCAGGCCAGCTCTGAGCTGGTAAAAAACACGCGGCCGCGATGGCAGGGACTAGTTGACCACCCGGCCGCCACCGCCGTCAGCGCCCAAGCGAGCCGGGCCACAGCTCCCCCGCTGCCAGGTGTACTCCCTCACCCTCTCTCGCTCGCTTGCCACACAAGCAACATTTATATTATAGTGAATATAAAATATAAGGCACGGTCACAGACCAAAACAAAGATCACTTCTAGACTGTCTGTGGCAACACGACACTAACGAAATAAAGCAGATCATTCTAGGACAACTGTAGCCCATCCCCCCATCCTGGCGAGCGCTAGCGAGCTGCAATGCCCCACGCAACCATTCTGCTAACGCCGGGAGGCGTCACACCCCCCCAAGATATGGGACACTCAACCATGAGCCCATATCTGAACAGGCAGAATGTCGCTAGAATCTGCCACTCCTAACCACTCTGCCACTCATGGAATGCAAGCTCAGTCTCCAAAAAAAAATACAACAACATTTTATATATAAAAAAATCTTATCACCCTTCCCAAACATAATACATTAATTCATAACATTGTGCTCCCAGAGCGAGCTTTAAGAAGCACAGCCTACTGATAAAAATCATCTGCACTCAGTACTCAGCTACAATATTATCTTAAAATTAATTATTAAAAAGAAAGAGTTTTTATTTAATTTTTCATACTTTATTTAATGTTGTTTTTGGCGGCTACTATAGATGTAGCCTAACTTTCTTCTAATCAAAGCCAACAACTCCTGCCCTGCGACCCTACGCTGATGCTACACACGCGAGCCAACAAGCACCAGCGCAAAAATACACCGCGAGCCAAGACAGGAGGCTATACCAACATACTGTGGTAGCCTACCCCGGATCCTCCACCCGCGACAAACAGTCCGCAATCACATTCTCACATCCGGCAATATGGCGAATGTCTAAGTTGTACTCTTGCAACATGAGCGACCATCTGGTCAGCCTCATATTCCGGTTGTGGAATTGATTGAGGAATTTAAGCGGGTGGTGGTCGGTATACACTACCACGACTGGCCCATAGGCAGGATACTAGACCTCAAAGTGTCTGAGCGCTAACACGATTGCCAGCAGTTCCTTTTCAACAACCGAATAGTTTTTCTGTGCTGAATTAAATTTCTTTGAAAAGAAACTGACTGGATGCTCAAGACCTTCCTCGTCTGTCTGCAAAAGTACGGCACCAGCCCTACTCCGCTGGCATCAGTCGCCAACTGAAATGGTCGTTCAAAGTCCGGGGCCCTGAGGATAGGGTGAGTGCATAAAAGGTGTTTAACTACTCGAAACGCCTGCTCACACTCAGGTGCCCAGCGGAACTTTTTATCTTTAGCTAGTAGATCTGTCAAAGGAGCTAACACAGTAGAATACCTCTTATAAAGCGGCGGTAATACCCAATCATGCCCAAAAAATCTCATGATCTGCCGCTTGGTGGTCGGCCTGGGGAACAAGTCGATAGCCTGTATCTTCTGTTGGGGCGGGCTCACCTGCCCTACCCAACCACAAACCCCAGATACTGAACCGTGGCTTGCACAAAGTCGCACTTGCCCAGATTAACCACCAAGCCTGCTTTACTAAGTTGACTAAATAAGTCTTCTATGTGCTCACAGTGACTTTGCAAATCGTTGTCATAAATGATCACGTCATCAAGTAGACAGTACAGTTTGGGATGTCTGCTACGATGTCGTTCATTAAGCTCTGGAAAGTGGCCGGTGCATTTTTCAGACCATATGGCATCACGTTGCAAACGGTAAGTACTGCCATCCACCACAAACCCGCACACCTTTTTAGCCCGCTCAGACAGTGGTACTTGCCAGTAGCCTTTGACGAGGTCTACCTTGGTCAAGTACCTTGCTTTCCCGATCTTATCCACACTGTCATCCACCCGGGGAAGAGGATATGCGTTGGTGGGGGTCAACCCGTTTAACCGCCTAAAGTCAATGCAGAACCGAACTTTTCCATCAGGTTTGGGCTGCAGAGTGACAGGAGAAGTCCACCTTACTGCCCCCTTCTCAATCAAGCCTCTCGCCAGCATATACTCCAGCTCATCCCTGAGCGCTGGGAGTTTAATGGGTGGCACCCGATAAGGGATCGACTTGAAGGGGGGGTGCTCTCCTACATCGACGTCATGCACCGCTTGAGTAGTGAGGCCTGGGTGCTCGGCAAATACAGTGGGGTATGAATCGAACAGGCGCTGCACTGCCACCTGCTGTTCCTCCGGCAGGTGCGCCAGAGCATCATGCGCACATTGGCTCGAATTCCCCGCCCACTGATCAGCCGAGACATGACAATCCCAGTTATCATCCACCTGATCATTGCTGCCCCCCTCTCCTTCTCCACCACGACCGCAACAGGTCAACACAGGGACAGCTAGTGACTCAGGTGGGCGCGTCACATACTCCTTCAACAAATTAATGTGGCATAGTTGGTTACGCTTCTTCCGGTCTGGAGTGGCAACGAGGTAATCGAGATCGGAGATCTTTGACACCACCCGATAAGGCCCAGCGTACTTGGCAGCCAGAGGATGACCTGCCAAAGGCAACAGGACCAACACCTCTTGACCTACCTGAAACTCCCGGAGTTTCGCCTTAGTATTGTACCTGTCCTTCATACGGGCCTGCGAACTCACCAAATTACGCCCGGCCAGCTCCAGACTTCTAAGCATTCTCTCTCTGCTCTCGAGGACGTATCTCAACATAGAACATGGCTTAACGGTACCCTCCCAAATCTCCTTCACCATGTGGAGAGGGCCCCTCACCCGATGCCCGAAAACAGGCTCATTCGGACTGAAACCGAGACTCTCTCCAGGTACTTCTCTTGCCGCGAACAAAACATACGGCAGACCAAGGTCCCAATCCTTTCCGTTCTCTGCGCAATAACATCGAAGCATGCTTTTCAGCGTGGCGTGCCACCTCTCCAACACACCCTTGACTTTCCGGGTGATACGCAGAAGAGACGACAGTGCTGATGCCATGCTGAATCATAGTTTGTTTGAACAGATTAGATGTAAAATTAGAGCCTTGGTCCGATTGCACCTCTTGCGGGTAACCATACCGCGAGCAATACAAGAGCAGGTTGCGGACAACAGTTTTCGCTGTGCCATTTCTCATTGGATATGCATCAGGATAACGAGTGGCCACATCCATGATAGTTAATAGAAATTTATTACCGGCACTAGTAGGGGGTAGGGGACCGACCATATCAATGATGACCTTACTGAAGGGCGGTCCACTGACAGGAATGGGGTGCAACGGGGCTCTCGGAATTGTTTGGTTAGGTTTTCCAACCCTCTGGCACGTATGACACCTTGCTATCCAGGTTACCACCTGCCCCTTCAACCCCGGCCACCAAAACAATTTTTCTAAAGCCGCCACCGTTTTCTCACCCCTAGATGTCCTGCCAGTGGTATGTCATGCGCCAACCTCAGTAGGCTATCCCTGCACTCCCGTGGCACCACCAACTGGTCCACTACTCCAGACCCCCCTTGCCAACTACGTTTAGGGTCTTGAAAACGCCTATAGAGGATGCCTTCTAAATAAAAAAAATCTCCTGGCTGTGCATCACCGTCCTCGTCGAACTCTACAGCTCCATTAGCACACGTTTGGAGCTCAGGGTCCTCTAGTTGCAACCGACGTATATCTGAGGGTGCCAAGCGATCTAACTGCTCACGGAGCAATGCATGACCTTCCCCGATACTGGGCTGCTCCCTCGGTCTCTCTCGATGTTCATAACGTTGCTGTCGTGGAGACTCGTCAAGCCCAGCCTCATCACTCTCGATGACAGGCCCAGGGGCTACTCCAGAATTAAGTAATGGTGCTAATACTGAATCACCCAGGAGAGCCGCCGAGTCAAAACTCTTAAAACCAACTCCAGCTTTAGCCTCCTCCTGTTGATCGTTCCTCCGCTGGTCTGAAGACGGAGGACTAGGCTGTGACACTTTAGCTGCCCGAGCTCGGGTGACAACACACGCCATGGGTTGTGTCTGGCACTACTCGACCCACTCTTGCTCTTCCCTACTCACGTCGGCCGGCCTCTCGGCAACGACTAAGGGTAGAACCTCAGAAGCGGGCATTGCAAAGTCGTTGCCGAGAAGAAGGTCGACGCCCTCCACTGGCAGTTTCTCCACAATCCCGACATCCAATTCACGTGCCACACCATCCACCTCCAACTCCAACTGCACCAGCGGGTATGACCGAGTTGCATTAATACCCTGCACCACCACCACCCGAGCCGCGTTTATAGGGTAGCCAGTCAAGTTTTTCATCAGAGTCTGGGAAGCACCTGTATCATGCAAGACCTCTACTCCATGCTTGCGCCCCGCCCACATCACGCAACCCCGCCCTCTATGGTCGCAAAAAAACATCCTGAGCAGGGTTCGAGCCTCCCAGGTGCTTCTGCATTGGATGTGCCTCAGCCTCTGACGAACTGCCCCGGGCAAACTCAGATGACTTCGGAGACACACCAATGTTGCAGGCCAAAGACACAGCTGCTGTAGGTGGTTTGCTAGGACAGACTCTTGCAAAGTGCCCTTTTTCATGACAATGATAACACTCCAACTCCCCTTTGGGCTTCCCTTGGTACTGGGAAGGGCCCGGCCCCTTCTTAAATGGGACGGTGCTAGTCTTGTGGTCAGTCTTGGTATCATGGCTCTTGTACTTGTTTGCATAAGGTATATCACTAACTCGGGGGGGGGGGGGCGTCACGCCCCTTGTTACCTGCCTCACTACGCTGGGCAAACCCGCACCCACGAATTAGTGATAGCCGGAGGTCAGCCATCTCAGCTGCCTCCTGTAGAGTTTTTGGTTGCTTTTCTTTAAGGTTTAACGTCAGGTCGCCGCCCGTGCATTTGAAAAACTGCTCTAAAAGCACCAACTGTTTAATGTCGTCAAACATAGCAGCTTTCTCCGACCTCAGCCAATTCCCAAAAGCATCGGACAGCTCCCGGGCATGCTCCAAAAAGGTGCTCTCCCGACCCTTGGTAACACCCCGGAACTTCAACCTGTACGTCTCTGGTTGTAGTTCGTATGCTCTCCTTGAGTTCCTCATAGATAATACACGACTCTATAGGCAATGCATCGTAGGCTTTAAGACCCTTGCCTATTTATCTAGAGGATACAAGTGCTGCCCATTTATTCTCTGGCCACTGGTGTTCCTGGCACTTCTTCTCAAAGCGTGCGAAAAATTCTGTTACACCACTCTCATCAAACACCGGAACCAGTTTCAATAAGTGCGAGAGAGACTGCTCATGAACACGGTTACCAGCCCCAAGTCGCTGTCCCGTTGTCTCTACTCGCGCCTCTCTACGTCCATGTCGGCACAGTACCTAGTCGACTCACCTTGGATTTTTGCTTGACTGATAGTTTTTCTCTCTTCTATCCTGGCTGATTCTAATTGCTGCTGAAGCTCACATGCCCTATGTTGCTGCTGAAGCTTAGCTAATTCGAGCTGAAGCAATAATTCTGGAGATAACCCTTGAGGAGGTGAAGGTGCTACAATGTTTGAAATTACCGGTGGTCCCCCCAGGGGCAACCCACCCTGCCAGTCACCAACCAACTGCGGAAGCGTACCCGGGGTCGGCAAACTACTGGGATGGCTGGGAGTCGAGTGTAGGGGAAGCATGGCCGAAGGGCTCTGAGCACTCAACCCATCTCGCTCTCCAGTCACCCTGCCCAGTACACACGTTATCAAGTTATCCCTGGTCATGCTGCTAGTAACCGCATGACCGATAGCTGTGGCCAGGCATTGAAGACCGTACCGATCCATACCCTCCAACCGCTCGGCAGTTGCAAAAAATATCCTAGCATCCTCCTCACAGTTCACCCGATTAACCCTTTCATTATGCTGCTGTTCCTCAGTTTCGACATTACGTACTGTGTCTCCATTCTCCTCTGATCCGGTATAAGACATGATGCTCACAAAAATTTCGCACCACAATATTCAGAAAAGAAGCACCCCAAACTCTTATGTAGCACTATTCACTTGCCAAAAATGTCTGAATACTCTCAAGTGCTATACTACTTTGCCAAAAAAAAATTACGTGCCCACTATATTCCTCAATAAAACAAATGACCACAACAATCCTGCAATTATCTCTTAGTTCACAAGATCCTGAGCTAGGTCGCCATTTGTTACGATCCAGGTTCTCAAAGACACAGGGCTCTTCAACATTGGACTAGATAATGGCAAAATGCAACAACGGTAACACTAGATCCAACCCCTGCCTTAAACACTGGAAAACAAAACACCATTACCGCCCTGAGTCGTGCCTGGACAACGAGGTAACCTATGACTCGGTAACTGGTGCACACACACTAGGCTGACGCTCGATGAAACAGCCTATTCTCAAACAGTAAAAGATTACTCGATTAGGTTACACAAAGAAAAGATAGTTAACGTGATTAATTAGCGTTACGGTAGATACTCAAATAACTGGCAATCCTGTATTAAAGAAAGTGCAATGCTAGTCCTGCAACATCAACTGGAAACTTCTGAAATAAGTCTGATGCTGGGAAGATGTTCGTAAAGAATCTTGAACAATTATAATGCAAAATACGGGTCACAATAAAGCTAGGACATATAGTAATAATAGGCAGGCGAATAATAAAGACTGCGCAAAGGTAGTAATGCTCGACAACTAAAGAAATGCTTCGCGACACAACGCAACAGCCTACTAGGGTTGTGCAACTCAACAACAACCTCGGCTCAAAAGTGCAGTGAATAATAATGTGCATACATATAATAATGGAGCTTATCTCTAACCAGTGTCTGCTTAGTTAATAAAGTCTAGCTGGGGTATCAAGGCAGGGCAACAATGGGCGAGCATGCGGCTCGTAGCCTAACGTTGTCCGAAGGTGGTATAATGAAGATTACGTTATATGACGGGGATGCTCTCTTGATAAATCTAGGTCTCTAATACCTAGTTCTATCCTGGCGATCCCTCAGAAGTCAACACAAAGAGGCAGCACTATGTTGTGAGGGATAGGCTATGGCCCTCTCACACCACAGCGCTGTGCTCGCAAAGTAAACCCACCCGAAGACAACTTAGGCTCCCACAGTACCTGTCGATGTCGTGCAGGGCTTAGCTAACACACTGCACACATCGGATACAACGACACAGTAACCTTACCCCTAGTCTAGCTTTAGATAACCAAGCAGAATCACTCAACACCTTGCCAGGGAGACATATACCGGTCTACAACCTTCCCGAGAGAGGACACATACGGAAAAGTCCGTCTCTCCAAACCTCATTAAAGCCTAATACATGGAAATATCTGAGAGCTTCGCGTACAATACGACTGGCCGACGGTGAACGTCTATGCTGAAACCAGAAGGGATGTTGAGTTTAAAAAAGATTAGAGAATGAGAAAGGAGAAGTCGAGAGAGAGAAATAGTATGCAAAGTGGCGAGTATGGGGGACAGAATTGCAAAGGATGTAGACGATACGCGTGTCAGGCCAGCTCTGAGCTGGTAAAAAACACGCGGCCGCGATGGGCAGGGACTAGTTGACTACCCGGCCGCCACCGCCGTCAGCGCCCAAGCGAGCCGGGCCACAGCTCCCCCGCTGCCAGGTGTACTCCCTCACCCTCTCTCGCTCGCTTCCCACACAAGCAACATTTATATTATAGTGAATATAAAATATAAGGCGCGGTCACAGACCAAAACAAAGATCACTTCTAGACTGTCTGTGGCAACACGACACTAACGAAATAAAGCAGATCATTCTAGGACAACTGTAGCCCATCCCCCATCCTGGCGAGCGCTAGCGAGCTGCAATGCCCCACGCAACCATTCTGCTAACGCCGGGAGGCGTCACAGTGTACTCAGCAGAGGTGTATGGCTCCATGTCTGGTACTTACTTAAGACTGCCACTACATCCTTCTTTCTTTCACCTTCTCACATTACCTTCAATTTGTGAAGCTTCATTCATACAGTATTCGAACCCATGAAGCAAATTGATCGAGCACCTATTGTAAATACTGTAAAATACATTGATGTTCAAACATATATGACAAAATAAAGTAATTGAGGTGATGGAAATCTACTGATTGTGTTCATCCCCTAGACTTTCCTATTTAAACTAAAATGTGTAATATCCCGGTAAATATGAGATATTTCCAAAACCGTCACATAGTAAAGTATATTTATTATTGCTAGGTCTATTCATTCTGAAATTTATGAAAGGTATTTATGAAACACCCTGTATACAGTAGATAAATATATAATTTTAATGATTTACATGATAATACTATTAATCTAATCGTACCGCCAGCTATATGAAAATAAATATATTTTTGAAGATGTATATATTTGTGGTGTCGGCTGACGGTTTAGGGGTGAATACAAGAGATTAGTACTGGGGATAGGTTAAAGTATGTGGGTCCTGGCAGTGGATCACAGTGTGTTTTCTCCTGAGTGTTGGTCCCAAGGATAAGTCCTGGGGATGGGTCACAGTGGGTGGGTTCCCAGGGACAAGTCCTGGAGATGGGTCCTGTGGCTTGATCCCAGGATTAGTCCTTCAAGATGGTTGCCAGGGATAGGCTCTTGGGTTGGGTCACATTGGGTGGTCCAAGGGTTGAGTCCTAGAGGTGGGTCCCCGGTAAGTTTCGATTTTCAGGTCAGATATTTGGACACCGTTGCATGATGACCTCAGTCTTCTTAACCTCTCCTTGTCTAAGAAGATAATAACACAAATTAGTATACCAGGCATTAAAACATATCAATTACCGGTATTGTAGTGTACTGTACTGTACTGTACTGTACTGTACAGTACTGTACAGTACAGTACAGTACAGTACCGGTACTTAACATACATACTGTACATACATAACATTTTAAGACTGAGTGTTTCACACATACGTGCAGTTTCAGTCTCTTGTCTTAATGGCGGCATTCCAGGCAACCCTGTTAAGGGCTGCTTCACTTGTCAAGTTCTTGGGTTTGAGATCGGCACGAATAGTCCGATCCCAGGTCTTCCTCGGTCCACCCCTTGGTGCAGCTCCCTCCACAATCACAGACCTGCATTTTTTCACCCAATTTTGTTCATCCATTCTCTCCACATGTCCATACCATCCCAGTCTACTTGTACGCATCACCTCGCTAATACTCTTTATACCTAAAAGTCCTAAAGCTCAACATTTAAGTAATCTAGTGGAATACTACTTAACTTTAGGAAAATAAATTAAACTGTACTTCTTGTGGGTCACTTGGTCATTAAAGTGTACCAGTATGTATCAAACCCTTCGGTAGGTATTTTTTGTTATTAGTGGCCAATGAGTTTGTGCAATTTTACCCTCAAGTTGTCATCGAGAAGGATTACAGTAACTTATATTTATAGTTTGAGGACTTTAAATTCTAAACCATATATAGTGTACAGAGAAAAGGTTGACTGGTGCAATCACCTCATTCATCATCATCTCTGGGCTTTGTTTCCCCCCTGGGAGACCCCCGCTAAAGGGTGGCCATGACAGAAACGTCTCCAGGCTACTTTGTCAAGACACGCTTCCCTTGCCACAATGACCCTTCCACTACGTGGAAGTTTTTCCTTATTATATTTTTCCACTTTGTTTCCCATACCATGGCATAGGGGGTCTTCCACTACTAGCTGTTCCACTCACATGACACTCATATATCTTTCTTTGGCATTCTGTTTTCATCCATTCGAACATGACCATACCATCTCATAGTACTTCTCTTTATCCAATCAACCACTCCACAATCAATGCCCAAAGCTTGCTCTTCCATTCCAAATGACTCATACACTTCCGTTTTACTTGGCCCATTATAGCCTATTCACGCCAGCTGCCATTTTGAAAAAGCTTATCTCCACAGGTCTCAGTTTGGAGAGGTCCTCGTCACTTGCTGTCAATGTCTCACTTCCATACGAGAGTGTTGGGAGCAGCACACTGTTTCTCAGTTCACCCGAACGACGTTTCCGCCACTTTTTTGCTTTGCTCCTCCACCCCCGCGGGGGTCCTAGCTGGCAGCATACCGAGCACAGTGGTTTCCCAGGAGGACTTGGGGCCTGGACATAATGCCTCCAAACAGGGCGCTGGATTGCCAAAAGCTCAACTAAAAAAATCTACCTCAAAAAGTATAAGCTGATACTAATAACAGCAAAAAATCAAATAAAACAGTAAAAGTGAAAAGACAAGTTAAAAGAAGATAGGGAAAGCAAAAAAATACAAGGGACTACAGAGATATAGTTACAAGGGGGATCATTTTGAGGGTGAGAATATAAAAAGGATTTAGATTAAAAACAAAGTGTACTGATGAAGAACAGCAAACCCGCCCTCCCTTTTAATTCCACTGTCAAGTAAAAATATAAATTAAGGAATCTAAAAAGGAGGATTAAAACAAGGATGGGGTAATAACAATGTTACCTCAAGAAGGAGGCACTGTAATTGGAGTGTAACACAAAGTCCCGCCACAACACTGTCCCATCATGTCATCACTGTGGCTGATGTTGACTTAGTGCATACCAAGCCTCAACAAAGTCCCACTGCAGCACCTGCAAACCACACCAGTATTAACATTGTTATACCAAGAGAGTATCATATTAAGATTTGACTGTACATTATGCAACTTGGACTCTAGAACAATACATGGATGGAGTCATTAAAGAAATTCAAGGAAGAGCAATGGATGTTGTAGTACCCATAGTAAGGGAGGAGAGCGAGTGGAACTGGAACTTGGCTACAGGTACTACTGTTAGCTGATGGTATAGTTCTGATGAGTGGGAGTTGCAAGGTTTAATAAATATGTTTGGTAGTGTACTGTGTGTGGGCACATGAATATTAATGTTAAAAAGAGGAATTCAGTCAAAGAGGGAGGTGAGGTTGAACGGTCAGGTAATGGAAAATGTCAGCTCATGTACTGTAAATATTTGGGCAGTTTGCTGAGTAAAGATGGGAGTTTGGAGGATACAGTGCGAGGGATGAGCATGAAGTAAATAAGTCATTGCATGAGGTTGAATGGTAAAGTAAAGGACAATGTCAGCTCATGTACAGTACCATAAATATTTGGGCAGTTTGACGAGTAAAAATTGGAGTTTGGAGGATTTAGTGTAGGAGTTGGGCATCAAAGGAAAAAAAAGTAATTGCATGAGACTGTGGTGATCCTGACAATTAAAACGGGAGTGAAACCCGCTTTTCTTTACTAACAAATATTTTGTACTGTACTTCTCCTTCCCTTCTTTGTGGTGAAACAGGAGAGAAACCTGCTTTTCATTAACTCGCAAATATTTTTTACTTAACTTTCTACAATGTTACAATAGCATTGTATGTACTCAGGCACATACCCCATTGCTGGGGGTGGCCAACTCGAGAAAGAGCCCGAACAAGTACAACACAACATAAATAGCATAGGCTAGTACAAATTCCCACACATGTAGGTCACCCAGGAGAAGACCTAGAGAACAAGGATCACTGAGGGCCTCCAGCACTACCCCGGCGCCAGACCTCTCGGAGATGTTCCGGTCTCAGCAGGCAGACACGCAGCGGAGTACACCACAATGCCCGCCCACCTCACATCTAGGTATGAACAATGGATGTTGCTGAAGAGACATAAAATAAGAGTGGAAATGGAATTAGTTTGAAAAGTATGTGTGGGGTCACATAGAGATATACAGTATAGACAAATGAGAAGTACGATTACAAGCGAGATGTGATGTGGAGTGTAAAGAGGAATGGCTTGAGGTTATTTAGTCATATGAAGTGGGAGAGAATAATCTTAATAAATAATTTCACTCCCAACACCAAACACCCTCAATTGAAATTAATGAAAGCATGTGATCCTCCCGGGATTCGAACCTGTGATACATAACTTAACACTAACCATTACAGCAGCAAGACAGTTAACGGTTCAGCACTAGACCACAATAAATATCCATTAATCGAATACCGGTACTGTATATCAATCTAATCATGATCTGGACCCAACTGCACTATGAATAGCGTAATGCTTATGTGAAAGGAAACAAATTATGGGGAGCAAATCTCAAAACACTGACCTCGCAACAAAGTTGTTCCTATACCTATAGAAATAATCTTAATTAATTTCACTCCCAACACCCTCAAATGAAATTAATGGAAGCATGTGATCCTCCTGGAATTCGAACCTGGGATATTGCATATACAGTATAACTTATACACTAACCATTATACCATCAAGACAGTTAAAGGTTCAGCACATGACCACAAGAGACTGAAACTGCACGTATGTGTGGAGCACTTAGTCTTAAAATGTTATGTATGTTTTATGCATGTACAGTACTATTGTATCCCATGGCCAGCTGTTGGCTAAATTGTTTTGTGATCAGCTGTGAGATACAAAAATAGTTTGAGGGCAATGATTAATTGTCATAATCATATAAATTACCAGCAGGCTGTGGGATAATTTTGTAATAAAAAAAAGTCAAATTAGATGTGAACGTAACTGCAAGCGTACAATTTTGTATACAAGGAGGACGGTTACACCCGGTAACACTATCCTTACCCAAATAACTGCTGGCCGTG
The DNA here is from genome assembly GCA_032716605.1 of Paralithodes platypus. NCBI lineage: Eukaryota > Metazoa > Arthropoda > Malacostraca > Decapoda > Lithodidae > Paralithodes > Paralithodes platypus. Next base: position 32,761,018 of record CM064577.1, on the reverse strand, counting down.
GCATAATTTTGGAAAAGAAGCAGTCAAATAAGACATGTAGCCTATCGGGCGTGCAAATAACGCCACAAAAGTCTCCATCAATATAATCAAAGCATTAACCTAAACAGCAAGGATGGTGTTAGCCGGCGTACCATCCACCTTGTTTACGTAAGTGCAAGCTCGCAGTTACTTTCCTGTCGTCTTTTCAAAATTATTCCACGGCCAACTGTTATTTGCCCCAGGCTGGTATTATATAATATGATGATGACAATAAGTCACCCTTCCTGGTAATATAGGCTACTGTATATGATGATGTCAACCAGTCCTCACCTTGTAAAGGACATATATACTGTAGATACGCTTGAAAATTTACAACGCCGAGCAAATAACTGGTACCTCAAACTGAAAGACCTCACCTATGAAGAAAGATTAAGGAGGCTAAATCTACCGACACTGGCCTACAGAAGATCACGAGGAGACCAGATTGAAGCCTATAAGATAATAACCCAAAAATACGGACAATGACTGCACAGAGGGAATATTTCAGATGAGGGAAGACGACGTCACCAGAGGAAATACAAAAGAAAATCTTGAAATCTCAAGGGCAAGACTCAACCTCAGGAAAGTACTCCTTCTCACACCAGGATTTGTAGGTGACTGGAATGTGTTGCCAGATTGGGTAGTGAAACGTCGGACACGGTGGAAAAGTTGTGTCTGGCCTGGACCAAAGTGTGGAGGGGCCAGGATCGAAAAAAATTCAATTATAGGGCACAAATAACCACCACACACAGGCGAAGCCATGTCAAAGTGTTGACCAGGCTACTGAACTGGAGCCACAGACCTAGCCTCTTCCAGAAAAAACATTTTGGAGTATCTGCGAGTATAAGTCATGGGGGATGAAGGGGTCAAAAGCCCCCCTCACCCCATTATTGTATGCCACAGCCGGTAACAAAATCAATTTAAGAAGCATCTATCCGTGGGATACAATAATGGGTTGAGGGGGCTTTGCCCCCTCCCCCCCCCCTGGCTTATGCTATTGTCATCATTTATAGCCTATTACCAACAGGGGCAAATCATAAAAAAATAACGATAATTATAGAATATAGGGGCGCAGCCTTATACATAATTTATTAGGGACAATGTAGGTTTATGGAATCCTTATACTGTACTCATGTATAATCCACTGTGGGAGAATAATTTTGATCACATTTATAAAATCCGATATTAATAGAAAAAACGCCCATTCTAATCAATCTCAGAGCACTTTCGGACATCCTCACTGTTTACAAACGCCTTCTTTATGCAGTATAATCGATATTTACCCCCAGCTGGCAACATAGATGACGATATCAATAATTCATGGAGGGGTGAGGGGGGGCAAAGCCCCCCCTCAACCCATCGTGTATCCCACATTGGAATTATAACTAAGACCATGAAAACACTAATTTCTTAAAATCTGGAGGAAAAAACATGAAAAATAAGGGTGCGAGCCTATTCCCTATAATTACCAAAATAACAGCAGTCAAATTAGATGCTAATGCAACTAGGCTAGGCAAATGTAAATCAAATGCCACAGGAACGAAAGGACCGGCGTCACAGGCCAGGATAGCTATAAAGATCACCACACCAACTTCGATGTCTCCCTTTCACATAACTCCACATATGTATATGTCTCTCCAATCACAGCCTTCTCGTATACAACCCATATTACTTTATTCCTTAACATTTGTATGTACCAACTAAGTATGTATATTTAATTAAGGTACCAACCATGCATGCAGACTATAAAATTTTCATTGTGTAGGTACGACGGCGATCTGAAGACACCTCAGTAAACCTATGCCCCTCCCCCTGTTCTGGAGTCCACCACGACTGTCCGGTAATACGAACCTCAGCCGTGTGACTCGCCTAGTCATTCTGGGCAATTATTTGTTTCAATACTCCCCAGGTCTCTCAACTTGAGATATTAATTGTTTCTTTGTTGTTAATCCGTCACTTAAGACACTCGACTCATATCGATTGTTATTAGTACTGGCGATTAATACTATGTTCATGTTTCACCTTTGTTGCCAGTAATTCACTGAGATTCTTAACCACATTTGTGTAGGATTTATCCTCAACCTATTATGTACCCTATCACTTGTGTGTTACTATTACTATTGCTTCAGATGAGAAAACATCCCCGACTACGAATCTATTATTATGTTCCTTCCAACAACCAACAATACTCCTAAAATCGATTAATGAAATTTACAAACACATGTAGCAGTCCGTGGACTCGAACCCAGGATGCTCACACCGAAAATCAACACCTTATACATCGCACCACGAGACAGTTAAAGGTGGGTGGACACTGCCTACGATTTATTATGCAACTTCGAATCCTGCATATCAATCTAAGCATGTACACACATCCCAAACTGCAACTCACGTAGGCTATGCATATGTGAATGGAAAGAGCAATTAATGGGGCCTTAACCACTTAGGGAAGTCCTCTCGATAAATTACTCCTGAACCAATATCAATTATTATGTTCCTTCCAACAACCAACAATACTCTTAAAATCGATTAATGAAATTTACAAACACATGTGGCAGTCCGTGGACTCGAAGCCAGGATGCTCACACCGAAAATCAACACCTTATACATCGCACCACGAAGACAGTTAAAGGTTGGTGGACACTGCCTACGATTTATTATGCAACTTCGAATCCTGCATATCAATCTAAGCATGTACACACATCCCAACTGCAACTCACGTAGGCTATGCATATGTGAATGGAAAGAGCAATTAATGGGGCCTTAACCACTTAGGGAAGTCCTCTCGATAAATTACTCCTGAACCAATATCAATTATTATGTTCCTTCCAACAACCAACAATAACTCCTAAAATCGATTAATGAAATTTACAAACACATGTGGCAGTCCGTGGACTCGAACCCAGGATGCTCACACCGAAAATCAACACCTTATACATCGCACCACGAAGACAGTTAAATGTTGGTGGACACTGCCTACGATTTATTATGCAACTTCGAATCCTGCATATCAATCTAAGCATGTACACACATCCCAACTGCAACTCACGTAGGCTATGCATATGTGAATGGAAAGAGCAATTAATGGGGCCTTAACCACTTAGGGAAGTCCTCTCGATAAATTACTCCTGAACCAATATCAATTATTATGTTCCTTCCAACAACCAACAATACTCCTAAAATCGATTAATGAAATTTACAAACACATGTGGCAGTCCGTGGACTCGAAGCCAGGATGTTCACACCGAAAATCAACACCTTATACATCGCACCACGAAGACAGTTAAAGGTTGGTGGACACTGCCTACGATTTATTATGCAACTTCGAATCCTGCATATCAATCTAAGCATGTACACACATCCCAACTGCAACTCACGTAGGCTATGCATATGTGAATGGAAAGAACAATTAATGGGGCCTTAACCACTTAGGGAAGTCCTCTCGATAAATTACTCCTGAACCAATATCAATTATTATGTTCCTTCCAACAACCAACAATACTCCTAAAATCGATTAATGAAATTTACAAACACATGTGGCAGCCCGTGGACTCGAAATGATTATGTTGAGACGATTCTATAACTTTTTTTTTTTTTTTTTTTAAGAGACAATGAACGGAGGAAGGAAAAACACAGATAAAACAAAAAGGTCCATGTGCCTAAAGGCATCCTCCATTCATAAAATGTTTGTAACAACTGGATTTAAACATTTGTAGATTGTAAGTTTGTGGAAAGCAATTCGAGGGAAGTGAATTCCAAAGAGTAGTAGCTCTGGGGATAAATGAATTCTGATAAGCAGAAGTTCTGCATTGTGGAGGAGAAAGTGTAAATTCATGGGCGCTCTCAGCTGCCCTAGTTCTACGGGGAAAGATGTGGAGAGGCGGCACAATTGAAGCAAGTTCCTCGGAACAATTGCTGTGAAAATATCTGTAGAATAATGCAAGGGATGCAACGTTTCTTCGTATGGATAATGTAGGAAGGTCCTGTGTGATTGCAGGGTTATTGATTAATCTAATAGCTTTATTTTGAATTTTGTCCAACTGCCTCAATGCAACCATCCACTTCCACCCCACAGAGGTGAACAGTAATCCATCTGAGAACGCACGACTTTTATATATCACGGCCAACTGCTCGTCAGTGAAGAATTCTCGAACTCTTTACAGGAGTCCCAGTTTTTTAGAGGCATTCTTAGCAATGCTTCTAACATAATGTGTCCAGCTCAAGTTAGTAGTTAATGTTACACCGAGAATGTCAATACTAGGGGAAGTGGGAATATTTACATCATTAAAAATATATGGGAGTCAGTGAGATTCTGTCGGTTAGAAAATTGAATGTACTTGGTTTTCTGTGCATTAAAGGAAACTAGATTCTTTTGTCCCCATCCATTAATTCTAGAAAGGTCCTGGTTCAGAGAAATTGCAGTGTTTAATTTTGAATTTATAAGATCGGGTTGGGTGACAGAATTGGTAAATGTGAAGGAACTGTGGAGTGTTGAGTCATCTGCGTAGGAATGTATTGGATTATGAGTGGTAGATATGAGATCATTGATATGAATGAGGAACAGAATTGGGGCCAAAACTGATCCCTGGGGAACACCAGCATTTATTGAGTGAAATTGAGAATAAAGGCCATCTACCATTACACATATTTTTCTGTTATGAAGATAAGAAGAAATTAGTGGAACTAATGATGCAAGGCCGTAGTGTGACATCTTCGACAATAAGGATTGATGCCAGACTCTATCAAATGCCTTTGATATATCCAGTGCTATTGTATGTGTTCATCATGTTGGTCTGTAGCTTGGTTGATTTGATGCGTAAGAAGGCAAAGCATGTCTGCAGTTGATCGACATCGTCTAAAACCATATTGATAACTCCTCAAGATAGACGTTATCTGAATTAATATACCATCTACATGTCTATCTGATTACGTCAGCCCTGTACTTAGTTATGTAACAATTATATGTTCCCAACCTTCCTAATCCACCCCCTATTTCCCTAGACAAGATACCTAGGAGTGGTTCCGAGATTTAATTAGGCAATTACTCATTGATTTGGACCCCCCCCCCCCCCCAGACCATCCCCAATTTCGTATGCGGGTCTGTGCTTAGGAAATTGTCGTGCCGGACAATATCGTCGTATTAATTTCGCGTGAGTTTGGCTACGGGTCAAACTCGGTACAACCGCCTCAAAATTGTTACCCCATGAAAACTCGTTTTTCTATGTATGCCCCCGATCCACAGAAAACTAACCTAACCCTGTGCTTGTACTAATCCATATCTGTTGATTTATATCATTACTAATATCCAATTTGCATACGATCATCTCCAGAGAAGTGCAGGAAAACTACCTAGTCTCTCTCTCTCCATTATGAGATAGATCGATGTTACTCATGCATGTACCCATTCCTAAGAGTAAGAAAAAGTGTTATCCACAATTCTCTGCTTAGTGACCGCGTGCCCAGTGGTAAACTTTTATCCACCCTGTCCTTTTTGTCCTCTTCCCGTAGGCCTACCAACCCAACTTCACAAACCTTCCCCTCGCATGACTCCCATCAGGATGTTTTTATATTCCGTGCCGACTCGAACCCCAGTATACCGAGAGTGCAAACCTATTCTAGTATCTCTTTCACGATCCTCTAACCTAAGTAAACCACACTCCCCACCTGAACCGTAGGGGTAGAACGCGCGAGGCTATGCCCCCCTCCCACCCCTTTGAAAGAGGGTATAGGACATAAAAATGTCACATCCACCGACCCCAAGCTCAGCTGTTTCGTTTTAGTGCCTAGGATATTATATGAACCAGAAATTGCCCGATCGATATGATCAGACACAGAGGCACTGCCCATGTCGAATCGTATTCCGTGCATTTCAACCAGGGTTCATTTCGCTTTATATTAATGACTAATACCGTCATTTTATACCCGCATTTCGTGTTCGTAAGTTAAGTATTTCTTTTTCCTTCGTCCTTGTGTTCCTCCTTTTCCGTCTCTTTCCACACCTATTATACATCTAATCAGTCATCCCTTCTAGTCCACAGTCCACACTACTCTGTTTTTCGTATCTCTATTGTTTTATATAAGATTAATTAACAAATCTAAATACGATCCTCTCAGAGAGCTCTAGGGAAACCACCTAGTTTTTCTCTCCATTTAAGAAGATAAACGTATATTACCCCATGCTCCGGGATTCGTTCTAGCACATAAGTAGTTATACAATTGAACTTGAGTTATTCAACCAGGTTCTATACTTTTATATTAACGACGGCAAAACACCGTCCAATTCATGCATGTCACGTTTTCCTAAGTTAACTCTCATTAATCCACCAATACTTTGCGTAGTAACAAGCATGCTCAGGTAGCCTTTTATCCACCCTGTCGTTTTCCATACCAACCCGAACTTTATAACTCCCTCTAAAAAGGATGCCATCAGGATGTTAAATTGTGCCGAGCAAGTCATTTTCTCAAGCTTCCGTACGCAGAGAGTGCAAACCTATTGGGTACCTTCTTTAACTATCCCCAAACATAATTAACCACCCCTACAACCTAGGGCAGTGAATTAATGCGCGCGAGGCTAACACCCCCTTTTTCTCCCCTCAAAGAGGCCCAGCATCTCCCTCTCGCGTAGGACTACCTACCCCCTCATGCCCGCCAAATTCTTGCTAGAAACTCCGGGTATTTACAACCCATACCAACCTCCAAGTTTTCGATTCCAGCCTAAATCCTATTCCTATCCCGTTCCTATCTAACCCCCAAGTCCCCCTTAACCCGTCTTAGACTCCTAATAGCATTTCAGCTAACTCAGAGGAGGATCCTAGGGATTATATTAACGTAGGCTGCCTTACCGCTTGAGTCCAAAGGCGCTGGACGAACTAGTTTTTTGCTTCCACAAAGCACCCTCTCAACTCATATTAATGATTTGTATTAGAGTAAATGTCAGAAAAAAGGTAATTCCTATTGCGGCCTACATGCTAACTTTATAATAGACCTTTAATGCTACCCTCTTCAACCAAGGGATTAAATTAACTTGTATTCCCCTCCGACATCCAAAAGTTAGACAAAGGAACCCCCCTCCATATATATATAGTTGCGCGCCAAAAAACAAGCCAGTTAGAGATGATATAAGCTACGTCACGGAAGTGCCGCAAGTCGTGGATATATTACCCAGCTCCACCCTCAGGATATACAGTGATTTGCGGTGTTCGCGATCCAAGTGCCTCTGTGAGGGAGCGAATCAATCCTTGACAATATATTGTTGCAACTGAGAAACCAGGGGCAAGATTATATCTTTCAACAACCGATTCGTAAATTCTTATTGTTATGCCCTGTTTTTCTACAGGTTTAACTTGGGTAATGTGAGTTCTAAATTGACTGGGTATATAAGGCTGCATGCACAATACAAGATATGAGGAATAGAGAACACAAAGAAACACATGGTAGCAAGTTACATGATCACGTTTATTGATATACCACTGCAGAATACTTGTGTAAGACAATATAATAGAATTGAACAACACTAGCATAAGTGGATCTGGATGGAGCCTAGTCTCCCACTTCCAACGTTCAGGTATTAATCTTCTGATCACTGGCTTTGATTTCACAGGTTTATATACCGAAGACCATCAATGTTACTTATAGATTCATATTCACTGTTAGATTTATTACTGGTAGCTCTGGTGCACAAGTAGTAGTTCACAGACTAGATTAGACACGCATTTTTAGAGCACGGGAATTCTAGTAACCTCAGGGGGTACTGATCTAAGTTTTATATCCTTGTCTCAGAAATACATAGAACGCAAATCAGTGGGCGAACGTTAGATATCACTAGAGTTTTAATATCTGAATAAGGTAATTACGAGAGTCAAGGTCGCCTGTTAATTAAAGAGCACTGATCGCTTAGTACGTCCCAAATGGAATGGTTAAGTATGAATTACACTGGGCAAGGTCTTAGCCACTTCGTAGAAATATTAATTAGTGAATCTAAAACAGCACAGTAATATGTAGTACTGCTAAAGGGAATCTTGGGTAGTATCTGATGGGTCTGGTCCTGGTTATCTTGCGTCCATGATGTTGGGGGCTAACGACTGGTTCCGCGGCCGTCCAGGGGGGCCATATGTGTGAAGTTCTTCAATACGTGGGCAGGTCCTTCTATCCAAATCTGCCACGGAGTCTGCCGGTTCTGGGATCTCACTCCGGAACAACACAAGGGCAGAGCTAGAAATTAACTGCAGGGTAGTGACCCCTGGTTGGTGTCTAGCTTTCAACTGATTTGACTGGGGGCGGGAGTTAGATTTATAGGCTCGGTTCTGGACCCTGTAGACAGTAGGGATCTCGAGTCTTATGGACTTAATTGAGCTCTCAATAGATATGGGGACTAGGTAAGATGGTATTTACTGTTGTGGCACAGGGCGATAGGAAGCCTTTATATTTTCATATAACTGAGCCTTAGTAAGAGGTACTATTTTGGCTATACTGGACGTATTTAGGGGAGAGAGACTGGATCTACTTTGCGAGGAGGATGGGGACAGCTGTGATAGGAGCGTCTCTCTAGATTGTTCAATCTTCATTCTATGGTATAGCTGAGGTGCTAATTTAGTGATCAGAGCATGCAAGAAAGGTAAATGGTTTATTGTGAGTTAATAGCGGTTAGTAAAGGTGTTAGTCATTCATGGTTAGTTCATTGATAGGAAGAATTCCTGTGCTACCTGGCAATGACTCGAAAGTCAAAACAGGGGCCAGGTATACCTCCGCGGGGGTGGGGGTCTCCCTCCTCGGGTGGGCAAAAAGGGGGAGCTGGGCGCCCTCTCTCTGATATATTCGTCCGGCGGCTGTGGCTAGGGGCTTGCCATATCACCAGTGTTTGTAATAACCCTCTGTGTATGAGACAGATGTGAGTGTCTTTAATACCAAAACCGAAGGTGCCTTAGCTAGCTGGTTTTACTCGGCTGGTTGTTAATTGTAGGGTTTGCTGGATATGGTGGAGACGGGGTTGCTAACTCTGCCACATTTATCTGGAAGTATGACAATAGAAGTTAGTTACTGGCGGGGCGGCTAGCCTCGCACCGACGACCATTGGGTGCAGGGTTGTGAATGTGTTGTAAGAGAATAGATGGCATGCAAGGGGCTAGTAAAGTTCTAATGTTGTTCTGGCCTACTAAGTGAAGGTAGGCTGGATAGGAGTATATATATAAAAGGTTGGAGAGCGTTAGTAACGGACAATTCAAGGATCTTCAAGAGGTATGAGAGAGAGGCTAGGTCGGACAAGAGCCGAGAAGCGCGGGTGTCCTAATGAGAGGGGGGGGAGAGTTCAAGGGCTACAGGGAAATTTTGCCCCTAAGGTCCCTGGGCGTGGGGGTGGCATTAGGCTACAATTTATATGGAAGTTTGAAAAGGCAGTAGAATACGTTAGCCAAATGCTACCGGGGAATGCAACTATGGGGTGGTATATGAGTCTGGAAAAGATAGAGTTATGTGATCAGTCAGAGGGTTATGGATACTATTAGTTGGCCCTGGGAACTGCGTTTTCTATTAAATATAAAATACCACCCACAGCAGCAGTTCGTAGGGGTACTTAGTTATTGTTTCGGGGTACTTATGACAGATACTGATAACCAGGTTATCTTATACAATCTCTGGTTGGGGTAAGAGGTGTAAGACACGAAATAAATTGGCGTAGTGTGGGCTGTGGATACGAAGGAGGCAAGGGGAAGACGTATGACAATTGTGGAAAGTAAATGGAAAAAGGTGAACACAATGGCGGATAAAAATACTTAACCTAAGGATTGCATACATAGATTTATGGGGCGATGGGTCTTCAGAAGCTTAGTCTGGCAAGACAAGATGTTAGGGAATGTTAATATTAATACTTAGTTACTAGAGGAACAGTGCAAGGGGCGACTGGGCACGGGTTACATATATCTATACTCGTCATGGAAAATGATATACGAGGTCTAGGGACAGCGTGGGTGTTTTAACTTCTAAGATATATAACATCTACTTCTCGGATGCAAGAACATACATAGATATAATTATGGCTGTCTGATGTGTTGGCATTGGCTCAACGTCGGGACAGGCATGGGTGTTTTTAATATGAATGTATATTCCTGTTCATCATCTTTGTAGTTAGAAGTGTAGGACACGAGGGGGTTAGTGTACGTGAGATGTGGAAAATGGTCAGTTTTAGAAAAGGTAAATGGGTGTGTCCTGGAGCTGTTTAGCCCTGCGGGCTTGGGTCTGGCTGAAATGGCTCGCTCAGCTGGTCCTTTCGTTCTGTGGACCTTTCCTTTGGTGTTTCTGTGTGGTGTTCGTTCATGGCTTCTGTGGTGGGCTTCTCGTTCTGGGGCATTTTACTTCCCTCTCCTTCATTATAGGCTCGTCCTCGAGCCTCAAGGGTGAAGTAAAAAGAAGCATAGTCAGAAAAGTGTAGGTTAACAAGAAAAGTAGTATGACTAAGGGAAAAAAATAATATATACAGTATATGGAAAACATGTAAATTTATAGAATCATGCCCAATCGCTTAGGAATTGAAAACATTCGAAACAATTTAGTACAATAATATCCTCATCATCATCAGGGGGGGGAGGGTATTTAGGGTCGCCGTTAGTCTGGGTGACGGTCTGGTAATAGGGGGTGGTGGTTCACTTTCACTTTGGAAGGGCGGGTGGATATACCGTTAGTTCTTGTCGTTAGGAATGTGGGTCTGGGGGCGAGCTGGCCCGGGGCCAGTTTTGGAGGGGGGGTCTAAGTGGTTTCGGTCGGTGGTAGTGATAGGGGGGTTTTAAAGATGAAATGGGCAGGTCGAGTCGGGGTTGTTGTTGCGGAAGAGGTTGGTGCTGGGGAGGGGTTGAATTGTGTAGAGAGTTGTGGTCGTGAGTGGGGTTTGGGGAAGGGTGAGTAAGGCTGAAGGTTGAGAGTTTACTATGATCGGGTGGTTTGGAGGTTTGGGGTGTGGGGATTTGATAGGGAGATGGTGGGGGGGGTCTGGGCAGGCAGGGTTGTGGTTTGAGAGGGGTTGAATTTAGACTGATTTTATTTCCGGGAGAGACATGGATGGGATTTCGAGGAGTGGTTGAAGTTGAGAGGTTGATTATGTTGTTTGGGGCGAGAGAGAGAGTATTTTGGGGTTTAGCCAAGGTGGAAAAAGTTTTGTGGTTGGATTGGGATGGGAGTGGTATTTCGTCGAGCGGGATCTTTGGGGGGGGAATTTGGGGCGGGTGGGGTAACGGTGAAGAGGGAGAGGTTGAAAGTTTAGCTGGGCTCATGATGGTGGGGGACCGACTGGTGAGCAGGTGTTCGGTACGCATGAGGGGGGGGGAATCACTTTGGTGGGGGTCACGCGTGAGGGGGGGATTAACGGCGCGTGTGGGAGGATCAGAGTGGTGGGGTGTGTCGGTGGCAGTGACGGTTTGCTTAGAGGTTATCTGGGGTTGGTGGGTTTGTCTGTCATAAGGGGGTGAGTCAAGTGTGGGGTTTTGAAGTTTATTAGGGGTGTGAATTGTGGGGGGGTGGAAGGGAGCTACTGACGGAAAACTGTCACAAGGGAGATTTTGTTGGTGGGGGAATAGCTGAGTATTTCTGGGGGAAGGGGGGGAACAAAGTTGGGTCCTTAGGTCGTCACGCGTGAGGGGAGGATTAACGGCGCGTGTGGGAGGGTCAGGGTGGTGAGAGGTGAGCGAGTTAGGAAACAGGATTTGTTGGGGGCACTGCGGCGGGTTGGTGGGGGAAGAGTTAGGTGTAGAACAGGGGTTATTGGTAGAGGACTGATCTATTGATTTGGGGTTGTTAACAGGACGAATTTTAGGAATCTTCTTGGTGGCAGTCACGGTCTGGTTAGCGGTTATCTGGGGTTGGTGGGTTTGTTTGACATTAACAGGACGAGTTTGGGGAATTTTCTTGGTGGCAGTCTCGGTCTGGTTAGAGGTTATCTGGGACTGGTGAGTTTGTTTGACATGAGAGGGCGAGTCAAGTGTGGGGTTTCGAAGTTTTTCTAGGGTGTGAATTGTGTGGGGGTGGAAGGGGGCTACTGACTGAAAACGGTCACAAGCTACCGACGGAAAACTGTCACAAGGGAAATTTTGTTGGTGGGGGATAGCTGAACATTTCTGGGGTCATGGGGAAAATATGTTGTGGTAGGCCTACATAGGTAGGCATAGCTAGAATACGGAGCTTGTTGGGGGGGCTGCGGAGGGTTGGTGGGGGGAGAGTTAGGTGTAGAACAGGGGTTATTGGTAGAGGACTGATGTATTGATTTGGGGTTGTTAATAGGACGAATTTTGGGAATTTTCTTGGTGGCAGTCACGGTCTGGTTAGAGGTTCTCTGGGACTGGTGAGTTTGTTTGACATGAGAGGGCGAGTCAAGTGTGGGGTTTCGAAGTTTTCTAGGGGTGTGAATTGTGTGGGGTGGAAGGGAGCTACTGACTGAAAACTGTCACAAGCTACCGACGGAAAACTGTCACAAGGGAAATTTTGTTGGTGGGGGGATAGCTGAACATTTCTGGGGTCATGGGGAAAATATGTTGTGGTAGGCCTACATAGGTAGGCATAGCTAGAATACGGGGCTTGTTGGGGGGGCTGCGGAGGGTTGGTGGGGGAAGAGTTCACTGGGGTTGGACTTTCACCGGAAGTCATTTTGGAAGGGTGCACGGAGTCTTGGATAGGGGCTAAAAGGTTGGATAGGGGATTCATCGAACTGCGTAGGCATTCTTCTCTGATGGCGAGCATATGTTCTTCGAATGAGCCATACGGGTCGAGATGGGCGGTGATGTGGGGTGGGAGGATGTTTAACAATGCGGTGAATAAGAGTTCATTTTGTTGGTCGTAATCTTCATAGCTATACGTGGTCCTCACGTATCTGTAGAGTTGTATGAGGGTCACATTTATATCCCCTTCATACTTGATCTTGTCGACTTTTATTATTTTGGGGGCGACGGGGGAACCCAAAAGTGGATCTAAAGTCCGGATCACGAAGGATCGAAACTGGTTCCAGGTACTCTCTGGCGTATTCTGTTTCACCATTTGGTGAATAAATTCTTTAAAAGTAGGCTTATCAACAAGTTGGGAAACGGCTTCTCCCAACTGTACAACATGCAAAATTGCCATGGCGATTTTTTCGCGGTCATTATGAAGTACCACATCGTACACTGGCTTTATTATGTCTAAGTAACTGGTGATATCATATGTGTTTACATCATACTTGGGAATGTGTGCGAGTGGCTGAAGATTTCGCGATGTTGCCATGCTTCTACTGTTCCAAACTTGCAGTGTAATGCAACCTTTTATCCGAATCAAGAACCACCGCTGCCGCCAATGTTATGCCCTGTTTTTCTACAGGTTTAACTTGGGTAATGTGAGTTCTAAATTGACTGGGTATATAAGGCTGCATGCACAATACAAGATATGAGGAATAGAGAACACAAAGAAACACATGGTAGCAAGTTACATGATCACGTTTATTGATATACCACTGCAGAATACTTGTGTAAGACAATATAATAGAATTGAACAACACTAGCATAAGTGGATCTGGATGGAGCCTAGTCTCCCACTTCCAACGTTCAGGTATTAATCTTCTGATCACTGGCTTTGATTTCACAGGTTTATATACCGAAGACCATCAATGTTACTTATAGATTCATATTCACTGTTAGATTTATTACTGGTAGCTCTGGTGCACAAGTAGTAGTTCACAGACTAGATTAGACACGCATTTTTAGAGCACGGGAATTCTAGTAACCTCAGGGGGTACTGATCTAAGTTTTATATCCTTGTCTCAGAAATACATAGAACGCAAATCAGTGGGCGAACGTTAGATATCACTAGAGTTTTAATATCTGAATAAGGTAATTACGAGAGTCAAGGTCGCCTGTTAATTAAAGAGCACTGATCGCTTAGTACGTCCCAAATGGAATGGTTAAGTATGAATTACACTGGGCAAGGTCTTAGCCACTTCGTAGAAATATTAATTAGTGAATCTAAAACAGCACAGTAATATGTAGTACTGCTAAAGGGAATCTTGGGTAGTATCTGATGGGTCTGGTCCTGGTTATCTTGCGTCCATGATGTTGGGGGCTAACGACTGGTTCCGCGGCCGTCCAGGGGGGCCATATGTGTGAAGTTCTTCAATACGTGGGCAGGTCCTTCTATCCAAATCTGCCACGGAGTCTGCCGGTTCTGGGATCTCACTCCGGAACAACACAAGGGCAGAGCTAGAAATTAACTGCAGGGTAGTGACCCCTGGTTGGTGTCTAGCTTTCAACTGATTTGACTGGGGGCGGGAGTTAGATTTATAGGCTCGGTTCTGGACCCTGTAGACAGTAGGGATCTCGAGTCTTATGGACTTAATTGAGCTCTCAATAGATATGGGGACTAGGTAAGATGGTATTTACTGTTGTGGCACAGGGCGATAGGAAGCCTTTATATTTTCATATAACTGAGCCTTAGTAAGAGGTACTATTTTGGCTATACTGGACGTATTTAGGGGAGAGAGACTGGATCTACTTTGCGAGGAGGATGGGGACAGCTGTGATAGGAGCGTCTCTCTAGATTGTTCAATCTTCATTCTATGGTATAGCTGAGGTGCTAATTTAGTGATCAGAGCATGCAAGAAAGGTAAATGGTTTATTGTGAGTTAATAGCGGTTAGTAAAGGTGTTAGTCATTCATGGTTAGTTCATTGATAGGAAGAATTCCTGTGCTACCTGGCAATGACTCGAAAGTCAAAACAGGGGCCAGGTATACCTCCGCGGGGGTGGGGGTCTCCCTCCTCGGGTGGGCAAAAAGGGGGAGCTGGGCGCCCTCTCTCTGATATATTCGTCCGGCGGCTGTGGCTAGGGGCTTGCCATATCACCAGTGTTTGTAATAACCCTCTGTGTATGAGACAGATGTGAGTGTCTTTAATACCAAACCGAAGGTGCCTTAGCTAGCTGGTTTTACTCGGCTGGTTGTTAATTGTAGGGTTTGCTGGATATGGTGGAGACTGGGTTGCTAACTCTGCCACATTTATCTGGAAGTATGACAATAGAAGTTAGTTACTGGCGGGGCGGCTAGCCTCGCACCGACGACCATTGGGTGCAGGGTTGTGAATGTGTTGTAAGAGAATAGATGGCATGCAAGGGGCTAGTAAAGTTCTAATGTTGTTCTGGCCTACTAAGTGAAGGTAGGCTGGATAGGAGTATATATATAAAAGGTTGGAGAGCGTTAGTAACGGACAATTCAAGGATCTTCAAGAGGTATGAGAGAGAGGCTAGGTCGGACAAGAGTCGAGAAGCGCGGGTGTCCTAATGAGAGGGGGGGGAGAGTTCAAGGGCTACAGGGAAATTTTGCCCCTAAGGTCCCTGGGCGTGGGGGTGGCATTAGGCTACAATTTATATGGAAGTTTGAAAAGGCAGTAGAATACGTTAGCCAAATGCTACCGGGGAATGCAACTATGGGGTGGTATATGAGTCTGGAAAAGATAGAGTTATGTGATCAGTCAGAGGGTTATGGATACTATTAGTTGGCCCTGGGAACTGCGTTTTCTATTAAATATAAAATACCACCCACAGCAGCAGTTCGTAGGGGTACTTAGTTATTGTTTCGGGGTACTTATGACAGATTCTGATAACCAGGTTATCTTATACAATCTCTGGTTGGGGTAAGAGGTGTAAGACACGAAATAAATTGGTGTAGTGTGGGCTGTGGATACGAAGGAGGCAAGGGGAAGACGTATGACAATTGTGGAAAGTAAATGGAAAAAGGTGAACACAATGGCGGATAAAAATACTTAACCTAAGGATTGCATACATAGATTTTTGGACGATGGGTCTTCAGAAGCTTAGTCTGGCAAGACAAGATGTTAGGGAATGTTAATATTAATACTTAGTTACTAGAGGAACAGTGCAAGGGGCGACTGGGCACGGGTTACATATATCTATACTCGTCATGGAAAATGATATACGAGGTCTAGGGACAGCGTGGGTGTTTTAACTTCTAAGATATATAACATCTACTTCTCGGATGCAAGAACATACATAGATATAATTATGGCTGTCTGATGTGTTGGCATTGGCTCAACGTCGGGACAGGCATGGGTGTTTTTAATATGAATGTATATTCCTGTTCATCATCTTTGTAGTTAGAAATGTAGGACACGAGGGGGTTAGTGTACGTGAGATGTGGAAAATGGTCAGTTTTAGAAAAGGTAAATGGGTGTGTCCTGGAGCTGTTTAGCCCTGCGGGCTTGGGCCTGGCTGAAATGGCTGGCTCGGTCGGCTGGTCCTTTCGTTCTGTGGACCTTTCCTTTGGTGTTTCTGTGTGGTGTTCGTTCATGGCTTCTGTGGTGGGCTTCTCGTTCTGGGGCATTTTACTTATTGATTGTCTCATAAACGTATTGTCAGCCGGTTCGCCACTACTTTGGGTTTAAGAGCAATCATAACTCATAACCTGTCCCAGGTAGAAAGATCTGGTTTTGTTAGAAGGGATTACGCGAGTTTAGGAGAAGACTCGACGAGAAGATTCCTGGGCAAACAATTGTCTGTTTGACCGAAAGGCGAGAAGCCGTTTGCACGTCTGAACCTCCTCATAAGGCCAGAATTAGTAAGAAAAGTCGTTCTCCCGACTGTCTTACGTTATTTCGATCCACTGTTTTCTCTGGCTATGCCGATGACAGAGGCATTTAAGGCTTTCAGTAGGAGTCCCATAACGACGTGTCATCAACGGCTAGACAAATTAGCCCAACTGTACACATCTCTACACTCCCGGACAACTTGGACGGCAAAAGAGTCGCTGTTAGCCCCCAACACACCAACTCAAGATAACGAGATACCTAGCCTTGTGATTTAAGTAATCTACGTATCGTTGAGTAATGTGATCAGAAGAATCATTCCTGAACGTTGGAAGT
Organism: Paralithodes platypus; assembly: GCA_032716605.1. Classification (NCBI taxonomy): domain Eukaryota; kingdom Metazoa; phylum Arthropoda; class Malacostraca; order Decapoda; family Lithodidae; genus Paralithodes; species Paralithodes platypus. Next base: position 32,744,128 of record CM064577.1, on the reverse strand, counting down.
GGGAAGCGAAAGAACTCTATTCAAATCCGCGAGCAGTGGTAAGAGACGATACAAAGGCCACTACCTTAACCGAGTGCTCCAACATCTATTGTTCGTGCGAATCCTATTACGTACTCTATACCCGAGTGTTTAGCAGTTTAAATAAAGCTGTATTACAAACCATTTATCCACGATTATTTTTGTCCTCTGTTGATTTCCTTTATGTACTTTGCAATATATCCAATAGCCCAGTCTTGCAGAACTCACCTATACCAACTTAAAACCTGTATAAAATCAGGGCATAACAGTAAACAAAGTGGATGGTAATCCTGGTAACACAACCCTTACCCTAAAATTGTTAGCTCATAATGGTGCACTTATTGAATAATTCCAGCATAGTCTTAGGCTAGGTTAGGATAAAATTGAAGACAACCCGGATACGAGCCCCATCGAGGGATGGATGTAGTTACCGGGTGTACCACTACCGACATACAACATAAATCATCTATAAATACTTATAATAAAATAAATACTTATAAATCTATAATACTAGGTTAGGTTAGGTTAGGTTGTTTGGTTAGGGTAATGTATTTTTGTATCCATAGGCAGCCAAAATAGACGGGAACATGATGGTGAGCGTCCGCGTAGTGTAAACAAGACACCCGGTAACTACATTCTAGCCCCCATCGATAATTATCAGTGTTCTAGAAGTTTCATGAACGATACTTTGTTGGTGTAGGCTACACAGTACACGTAATTACCATCGCAAATTCACTATAAGTGAAATACGAGAAACTGTTGGATTGTTCACCCATAGCCTAAACAGGGAACGTGAGCTGGGTTTAGACCGTCGCGCACCCATAAACAGGGAACGTGAGCTGGGTGGGTTTAGACCGCCGCGAGACAAGTTAGTTTTATCCTACTGTTCCCATGTTATAACAGTCATTGTGATAGGTTAGGTTAGGTTCTTGGCTCGGATTTAATAGATTTAGCGGGGGTGTGGGGGTGGCAACCCCCACCCATAATACTAGGTTAGGTTAGGCTAATGTTGAAAATACTAAAATGCGACGGTCCTCGGTATTGAACACTGTAGGCCCAGGCCTAGGCCTATATAAAAAAAAAAAAAAAATGGTGTTGTTTTAATACCACAAATTTTGCTGATATATTTGAAGATAAATATTGAATCTATATGCTCTAAAGATCATAAGAAAATTTGTTTAAACCTCGGCAAAACTTAATAAAACAGTATGGTACTAAAATGTCTTTTTCGTAACAAGGTTGTCAATACGGTACTTCCAGTTATCAACAGCTCTAAAGATCATATGAAAATGTGTTAAACCCTCGGAAAAACCTAATATAAAACTATGGTACTAAAATGTAATTTTCGTAACAAGGTTGTCAATACAGTACTTTCCCGGGTATATTCCTGCGAAACGGCATGCATTATATCTCAAGAACTGGGCAGTGTTATAGCATATTTGTTGTTTGTACATATATATGTATTATGTATGTTGCTTCGTAGTATACTATAAATGGAAAATATACTTGGTAAATGAATAATTAGAGGGCATCTGTGGACTCACTTTTACAATTTCCCAGCTCAGCTGGTGGGCGACGAGTGGAGGTGAGTCGAGTTGTATACTGATATTCTATTGGTCAATAAACTGGGTGTGACATCACGAGCGATGATGGCATATGAATGGTTGTTGTGGGAGTACGTCACTGTCTAGACGGTGACGTCACAAATTCTCGTAACATTTTAATGGGTGTAGAAATACACGTCAGTCCATATAATGAGCCTCTTTTGTTTCTCAATCCCTCTACGACGTCACATTGATTCATTTATTATCCTTGGTGTTTATAATTTCTCGGATTCGGGCCAGTCGGCCATATTTGAAATGGTGGAACTGTTGTTCAATGAATAGTGAAGTGTTTTTGCTTTATGAAAACACCTACAACACTTTCTATTTAACGGGATTACCAACGGAGCTTCCAGCGGCATTGTGTTAATTTGGCTGCAGACCAGTATTGTCCAGTACACCAAGGGTAAGGGTTTTATACCGTCGTTATTTGGGTCCAAGCCTAGGCTACGTTTACCACAGAATCTTTAATGAATATCCTCAATACAGACTTATTTCCTTCACTTACCTCGTCAATAATAACCCATATAGGTGGAGAGGCCCTGAATTATATCAAAGAAAAAGTGATGTTGAAACATTATCTGCAATTTAGCCATGTTGATTAACTCGTAGCCCACTTAACCCCTTCAGACTCATATGACGCAGAGGTTGGCAGATTAGCAATAAGAAATAGAGTTCTCTCACTCTTATAATTACCTCTTTTAGCGACCGTCAATCTTTTATGAATTAAATACCAAACCAGCGGGGGTGTGGGGGCGGCAGCCCCCACCTAATATACTAGGTTAGGTTAGGTAAGGTTGTTAGGTTACGCTAATATTACCCCTTATTTTCGTCTTTTACCCCTCAATTTTACTTCATAGCCCTCCCCACTATCGGGGGCCGTATCTTAAGATTGTTGGATAATGGGGAAAAACGTTTTTTCCGGAATCTTTAATGTAGGCCTACAGTATATCCTCAATACAGACTTATTTCCTTCACTTACCTCGTCATTAATAACCCATAGAGGCCTAGGTGCAGAGGCCCTGAATTATATAAAAGAAAAAGTGATGTTGAAACATTATCTGCAATTTAGTCATGTTCATTAACTCTTAGCCCACTTAACCCCTTCAGACTCAAATGACGCAGAGGTTGGCACATTAGCAATAACAAATAGAGTTCTCTCACTCTTATAATTACCTCTTTTGGCGACCGTCAATCTTTTATGAATTAAATACCAAACCAGCGGGGGGGGGTGGGGGCGGCAGCCCCCACCTAATATACTAGGTTAGGTTAGGTAAGGTTGTTAGGTTACGCTAATATTACCCCTTATTTTCGTCTTTTACCCCTCAATTTCCCTGTAGGCCTACTTCATAGCCCTCCCCACTATCGGGGACGGCGCCGTATCTTAAGATTGTTGGATAATGGGGACAACTCTTTTTCCAGATATTCTAATTAATGACAACCACTGTATAATGATGAAAACTAGCTAAAACCCAAAAACAAAACTCACGAAATAAAAGTTGGCCAGGTTCCTGGATATTTTCCCTAATTTGCATGAACAAATTGTAATATAGAAACCTTATAAATCATATAAATAAAAAATCCACCTCTAAACCCATCGTGAATCCAACATTGGCATTATAACTAAGACCATGAATAGGGCCTACACTCATTTCTCAAAATCTGGAGGAAAAAACATAAAACATAAGGGTGTGAGCCTATTCCCTATAATTACCAATATATCACTTCATCTTGGGACGATACCGCTCTAGCAGATTAACCTTACCGTTCTCGAGGCAAATACGGGGGTGGGGGATACTAATTAGTATTGATAAATAGAAACGGTTTGAATATCAAGACGCAAATTACACAGTGCACTAATGACATTATAATACACGTTGTGTGAAACATATACACCGCTGATGTTAAATTAACCGGGTGTAAGATTAAGCGGGTGTAAAAATAAGCGGGTGTAATGACATGTTGGCCGAGGGCTGGAATGACGTCATCGCATCGCCTTGGCTGATGACGTCACGATAATCAACAACCAATCACAAGCAAGGATACACAACGTCTTGGCTTGGTTAATCAAGATGGCTATATTCTAGTTAATCGCCGTGTTTCAACCCCTCTCTTTCCCTGATATATTTCATACCCTCCCCAGCTATCGGGGTTTAGTATTGTTGAGGTAAGTGAAGAAAATAACTAAGAGATATGAGGATATAAATAAGGATCCTTAGTTAATGGGCAAACAAAATACGGTGACTACCGCTACATAGGATCTTACCTTTCCCGTTATCAATGTACAGTTGGTCAAGGATGAAAGTATACAGTTTTTCGTCTGCTATAGCCACACATGGTTTGTCATGTTGGCAGCCATGACAGCCTTTCCACTAGCCTAAACCATCCCAACACATGGGGTTTATTATATTGATACATTAATTAATATACGGAGTGCTTAGAAAAAGCGTTTCCATAAATATCAAAAGTTAGAGAAATATTCATAAACCTCCAGGGTGACTAAATACTGTTATGGAGATAGCAAAACAAAGCTGGGGGCATACGCTGGAACAGCGCGTTGCCGCGATGCTCGCCTCCGTTTCATTGCCCTTTGGATCACATATAATCCAGTCTTGGGATGAAAGTGAAATATCAATATTTACCTACTTATTAATTAACAAGTATTATTAGATTCCTCTTTCTACTCATTATTTATTATGAATGTTATAATGTTAAGTGTATATCGTAATATCATTTATAGCCACTTCATATTCGTCTACTTTAGATACACAAAAATCTAATTCCTAAACGTGGACGTAAGGAAGCCTGGTTGTTCAATAGGGTAATGACCCAGCAATTTTACTCATCTTACGAGCGCCATTGCTTTATGAGTCAGTCCTCGAAGCGTAATGAGGCTTTACTTGTGATTTTTATTTATTTATTTATTTATTATTATTTTTATTTTTATCAGCAGAACACCTGCAAACCAACTGCAACATTGATATCACCATACCCTACATTATTAGCCACATATTACCACGTGTGAAAGTGGACCTGTATTCCACTGAAATATCCTATATAGGTAGACGTTTTGATTTTCGTTTTCACTCTCGCATTTCTTGTATATCTATCAATAACATTAAGTGTTTAATATCTCCGAAGTGATATTCACGTCAAAGATTATAGAGCAATATATTCATATTTCCGTCTGACAACTAAGTCAAGGAACACGTTTTTAAAGAACTGCTCCAACATCATTAACTGCTTAATTTCATCAAATGTTGTGACCTTCTCAGATCGGAGCCAGTTCCCCATAGCTTCGGACAAGTCCCGGGCGTGTTCCAAAAAGGTGCTATCTCTTCCCTTAGTTACACCCCGGAACTTCAAACGGTACGTTTCTGGTTGCAGTTCGTAAGCCCTCAGGACAGCCTCCTTGAGATCCTCATACACAATACATAACTCCAAAGGTAACGCATCGTAGGCTTTAAGACCCTTGCCTATTAATCTAGACGATACAAGTGCTGCCCATTTATTCTCTGGCCACTGGTGTTCCTGGCACTTCTTCTCAAAGCGTGCGAAAAATTCTGTTACACCACTCTCATCAAACACCGGAACCAGTTTCAATAAGTGCGAGAGAGACTGCTCATGAACACGGTTACCAGCCCCAAGTCGCTGTCCCGTTGTCTCTACTCGCGACTTCTCTACGTCCATGTCGGCACAGTACCTAGTCGACTCAGCTTGGATTTTTGCTTGACTGATAGTTTTTCTCTCTTCTATCTTGGCTAATTCTAATTGCTGCTGAAGCTCACATGCCCTTTGTTGCTGCTGAAGCTTAGCTAATTCGAGCTGAAGCAATAATTCTGGAGTTAACCCTTGAGGAGGTGAAGGTGCTACAATGTTTGAAATTACCGGTGGTCCCCCCAGGGGCAACCCACCCTGCCAGTCACCACCCAACTGCGGAAGCGTACCCGGGGTCGGCAAACTACTGGGATGGCTGGGAGTTGGGTGTAGGGGAAGCATGGCCGAAGGGCTCTGAGCACTAAACCCATCTCGCTCACCAGTCCAGTACACACGTTATCAAGTTATCCCTGGTCATGCTGCTAGTAACCGCATGACCGATAGCTGTGGCCAGGCATTGCAGACCGTACCGATCCATACCCTCCAACCGCTCGGCAGTAACAGGCCATTGCAAAAATATCCTAGCATCCTCCTCACAGTTCACCCGATTAACCCTTTCATCATGCTGCTGTTCCTCAGTTTTGACATTATGTACTGTGTCTCCATTCTCCTCTGATCCGGTATAAGACATGATGCTCTCAAAAATTTCCCACCTCAATATTCAGAAAAGAAGCACCCCAAACTCTTATACCTCAATATATACACAAAAATTCTCGGAAATACTCAAGGGCTATACTATGTTGCGAAAACAAAATTATTCTTGCTGATCCCCGCAAAATATTCTCCAAAACAACAAATGTTCCCTGCTAATAAATGTAGGTTCACCAAATCCTGGCAAGGTCGCCATTTGTTACGACTGGGGTTTAAATATATCAGGGCTCTTATTCATTGGACTAGTAATGGCATAAATGCTACAACGGAAAGCGCTAGATCCAACCTCTGATGTATATTCCCAGTGAACAAAGAACACAAATACTCTCCAGAGTTCTATATGCAATAATAGGCTATCAAACTCTCAATAAATGTGCGTCTATTCTAGGCTTAATGCTATGTGAAAACAGCCTATTACTACCTATAACCGAAGGTGCTTGGTTATGGTATGCAAAGTAAGGTGGTAAGAGAAGTTACAGCTTACGTTACTTTAATCAATAAATGTCAGGCACTCCTGCATGAAAGAAATTGCACTAAAGTCCTTCAACACTAAGAAGGAATCTTCTTTAAATATTAGATGCTATAAAGATGCTCGTATCGGAAATGGAACCCAAAAAGGCAGGCAGCGGAACAATGCTCGTGCAGGCTATGCACACAAAAAGGCAGAATATATAATGCAGTCGGGGCCAAGAATATCCTAAACGCTACAACAATAATAATCGCCACGACAATGCAGTATTCCTATCAACAAAAAGAGCCTAAGTCGTTTGTGTCTCCATACATCAAACTAGGCTGCGAAATGCTTGTGTAATCATAAATGGGTATGCATAAAAAGAGTAATTGGGTTAATATACTTAATGTCTACTATGATTGATAAAGTCTAGCTAGAGTCAATGATACGAGATACTGGTGCGCATGGCATGCCGCATAGCCTAGTGCAAATCTCAAGTCTGTGCGTCAAATATTACGTTATAGGGAAGGGTAGCTCTCTTGAGAAACCTTAATACCGAAGTATTAAGCGTTCTCCTGGCGTACCTCAAAGACAAACAACGAGCTTAGAACAGTGCAGAATGGTATAGGCAAAAAGCCCTCATTCGTGCATGCTCTACTCTCAATGGCACACAGACTAGAATTTACTCAATCAACTCCAGTTCTCAGGTATGTCGTGCAGCTTTTTCCTAAAGCCAGCACTTATAGGAAACAATACCTTATAATATCAGACCCCTAGTCTAGCATTATCTAATCCAGCAGAACACTAATAATTATAGGAAGCGGTACTTAAACAATATAAATGCCAACCAATGCTTCGTGATCCACTTATCTTAACAACTAACATACATGGGTTATATCAGACCTTAACGCACAATACAACTGGCCAGCATGAAGCTGATTTTGCAGAGTTAACCAGAGGGGGTATAATATTAATAAAAGGTGGTGAAAGATATGAAAAAAGAGAGAGGTAGGCAGAGGAAAAGATTCTCAGGTGCAGAGCAGGGGACAGGTAGCAAGGGATAAGATAGATGCGTTCTAGAAACCAGATCTGAGGGAGAGAGTGGCGAGGAACCTCTATATATACCGGGACTAGTTTTCACCGCGCAAAGTAAAGCGGTAACAAGTCCTCTAGCCACTAGCAAAGAAGCTAGCAACATGGTAAGGACCTCCCTCAACCAACCCCCACGAGGCAGCCAGCCATGATGTCATCGAGTGGAACAAAAACACTGCGCGCCCCCTATCACTCTGTTCTACTCTCTTTCTCTCTCCCAGATCCCATCATTACTAGTTAATGATAAAACATATACTTTACAATTAAATATATAAAGCCTTGACATGGGTGAAAACAAAGAGCCTTTCTGGACTGCCCATGACACGAGCTTTCATATGAAATAAAGCACACCCTAATACATAAACTGTAGCCACATCCACTGCCCTGGCGATCCTAGCGAGTCACTGTAGGACAAGCCATGCGGTTCTAACGGAGTGGTTAACGTCACACAGTACATGTATTATCAGGCACATTTGGCCTAATATATTTATCTATGGGGCTTACTGCTACCTTGAGGAACGTAACCACATCCACCTGTGTGTCTTGAGAGGAAGTGGCATAGGATCCAGAAATGGCATACCCTTGGATCGTGGGGAGCATTATTAGCTTATCTACCCGCCGATATCCAGGGTGAACCAGGTCGTAGTAATAATCAGCTCCGACCAGTAGCATAATACCATTGTTAGCAGAGAGTTGATCATCAGCCAGTTTATATCCCTTGCTTCTGAGATATTTCAATGTGGTTGAATCTCTGATGCTATATAGAAACTGGGTAGTGTGTCGACCACAACAGCCTTGATGGGACATACCTTTTTTCTATAAACATAGGAAATCTCCACTATATCATAGTCACTGGTATCTATTTCACCAGTGAAACCATGGAGACGCAAATTCTCTTGACCCTTGCTGGTACACTTGAGCTGGGGTAATGATGACCGCAGAACGAATGACCTCTGTGAGCACTGGTCAAGTAAGGTGCGCATCATTATAGTATTATTATTACTCCCCACTACTGGCAGCATCATAGTAGGAAGCAATTGACATTCTCGAGAAGCAATGGACATGGCAGATACTTTATCACCCTCGCTCTTACCTTTCTCATGTGACTCTTTGGGGGTTCTCCCCTTTTCTTTGCCGTCGTGCCGATCAGACTGGGTGCAAAGGGAAAACCAATGTTTCCCCTTGCAATACTTACAAGGTTTGATGTAGGAATTGGTGCAAGTACTGTTGAAGTGGTCTCTTGCCAGACAGCTGGTACATAACTTAAGCGATTTAGCCTGACCAATCTTCTGTGTAGCCTTAGGATACTTAGGACACTGGTACCACAGATGACCGTGGACACAGCACAACTTGCAACCTAATGATATTGGCCTTTTCTGTTTAGAAGTCTGTACCAGGAAAGCTGCAGTAGATGACGACATCTCCACTTGTCGGTAGTGTCCAGTACTCTCCATATTGAAGACTTCAGTCTGGTACACCTGCACCAACGCTTCCAAGTTTAGTGGAGAATCGCTTAGTTGTCGTCTTAAGATTTCCCTTAGGGGAGAGGGTATCTTATTCAAGATATTCACACTAAATATCTCCTCCTTGGTGACGGCCATTGTCTCCATAGATCGGAGGAGGCTCTCAAAGGAGGTATAGTACTCCTTTAGGGCTGTCACATCATAGGAAGGAGGATCTAGCATGAAGAACTTAGTAATTAACGCGGTCTTGATGACTTCCACTCTCCCGTAAGTTCTCTTCAGCAACTCCACTGCAGACTCGTAGCTGGTAGCTTCTAGCTTGTACCCATCGACTAACTTCAATGCCTCCCCTTTCAATTGACCACGGAGATATGTGAACCTTTGGATGGATGTGAGTGTTTTATTATGATGGATGGAACACTCAAAAATATCCCAAAATCCAGTCCAGGTAGCCGAATCCCCGGAAAAGGTAGGCAAAGTAAGCTTCGGCAGGTTAAAACCAGTCGCCTTTGGTGTACCGGTATCCTTAACAGAGGTTGATTCTTGGGTGGAAGATAGTCTGGCTAAGGCTGTATTAACATCCTCAAAGTACTCAAGATCTGCCGACATTTCTTCTTCCACATCGTCAGTAACTGTCAATAAACCATATACATGCTGAGCATAAATATCATAAGTAGCTAGCGATTTAGTAACAGTAGCGAATTTACCCTTTATTTGATCAGCCGTGGCACTTATTAAAAATTCATCAAGATCTCTTAAACATCTATTTAAACTTCCCTTCATCCCTCCCTTAAGAATCTTAAGTTTCTTTAAATCTGTCATCGTTAAGGTCTAATTTTAAGCAACTTAAACTATAATGAGGTCAGACTACAAACCGTTAATCGCTTAGGAATCAACAGCGGCAAACCCCCATTACTTAAGAAATTTACTCAAAAAGAATTACATAGTACTTACATCTCCCTTAACATAATTATACTATCGAAAGGAAATGATCTAACTAGACAAAATAATTAAATACTAAATCCATTAAAAGAAAGGGTAAGGTGAAGCACTAATTATTGAAAGCCCTTTATAGGTAAGCCTAATTGGTTAAGCTACAATCATGAGGTCTGACTATTAACTGTCAATCGCTTAGGAATTAACAAAGACCGACACTCATGACCGCCACTATAAGCAACTAGGCCTAGGCTATTATGAAATTGAAATATAAAAGGTCACATGAGAACCCTCCCCACCAGCAAAATTAATAACGAGTCCCACAATGACAAAACACAATTAACACCACAGGCACACCACCAAAGCGAAATGAACAGCAACCACAGACACCTGCAGGCCTAGACTGCCTAGCCTAGCCTAGCCTATGAGCGCGAAATGGCGCCCGACGAAATTACCCCTACCCCAATCTCCAGCCCAGCTAACCCACCAAAACGCCAAGGATCACACGCCCAATAAAACCTGGAAACAAGCCCCAAAAAAGATAGGGACGGCGCCTAAATGGTAAAAAACACGAGGGAAGAAGCTGGGTCTAAACTAGGGAACGGCAGTCGGCCTAACAACTCGCGAGGCGGCAGCCAATTGTAAGCCCACAAACGTCAAGGAAGCAAACAAAACGGTACTACGGTAAGGAAGCCTTAGGGCACGAAGGACCATTATTTGTCGGGAATTTTGATAAAGAGGTTAAATTGCATATCACTGGTACATGAAATAACCCAACAAATAGTTATAATATAATTACCAACGACGACGTAGTCGTCGATGGGTGTAATCCAGTCCTCCACACACGGCTAGTTCAATTGCATGACATGTAGGAATGTTCACATAATACAATATCGATACAATGAACTTAGCTTAGAGGACTGGTGATGTAGGACTGTTGTTATAGATTAATAATTGTAGCACATGGTGAACTGTGGGTTGAGTCAGAGCCGGGGGGTGGGGGGGGGGGGGGGGAGATGTTGGTTGTATGGCGTTGATTGAGAGACTAAAGGGCCGGCGTCCGATCGTTTCGCGAAATTACATATGGCTGCCGGCTCACAATAATTATAACCCATAACTTGGTTTCATGATACATCTAGAGCTGATGTAGATATTTATACATTACAGTTAATATTTAACCTATACTTAAGAATAAACTACAATACACAAAGAACCAGCCGAAATCGTACAAGCGATACGATACCGCCAAATTCAAATGTCCTATTGGACCTAAAACTGTCGGGATCATTACCCTATTCCCGACACTAACCTAACCTAACCTAACCTAACCTGGGGGCTGCCGCCCCCAGGGCGCCCAGACCCCCGCTGGTCTTGGGTTGAAAAGTGATAATAAACATATCTCTTACCTCATTAGGCTATTCAAAGTTTTGTATATGGTTTAATAGGCCTATACACTACCCAGGTCATTTTAACAGTTCTATTGCTTCTATATATCATATAATACACCATAGAATACGTTTTTAATAACTAGAAAAAAAGGCCTCTACTAAACAATTACGAAAAAGGCCTTCGATTAAACAATTACGGTCGGTCAATTAAGGAAATACGCATACAACGGAGCTGTTAGAGTAGGCAACAGGTCGCTCCATACCCAAAATGTAAACATACATCCGTGGACTTACTCTAATACCGCGCACTAGTATTTGGTTTAATATAGGCCTACACTTCCCAGGTAATTTTAACAGTTCTATTGCTTCTAGGCTATACATCATATAATACACCATAGAATACGTTTTTAATAATTAGAAAAAAAGGCCTTCGATTAAACAATTACGCACTTGGCCTATAGGCTAGCCTACCTGTATATCAATATGGCTTAGGCTAGAATTTTACCCCTAGAAATGGTTTGCGAAAACTAGGCTAGAATAGCCTAGGTCTAGCCTAGGCCTAGAAACAAATACTTTTAAAATGTTGCCTAGGCTAGGCCTATTTTCTTTATGGTAAATCTACAGTTATACTACCCCTCCCCCACTACCCCCACCACCTCCCCCCTTCAAAACACGCCTTTTAGCGTGTTTTTGGATGGTTCAGCAGACGCGGAAACTGGAAAAAAAACTTATTTTGATAAAAATTTATCACCAACCAGATACGAGTTTTTCAGGTAGCCTAATTTGTTGTTGTTTTTTATTTTTTATTTGATATAGGCTACAGTGTTGTTTAATACCGAGGACCGTCGCATTTTAGTATTTTTAAAATTAGCCTAGGACCTAACCGAAAACTAATCTGTCTCGCGACCTGTCTAAACCCAGCTCACGTTCCCTGTTTATGGTTGCGCGATGGTCTAAACCCAGCTCACGTTCCCTGTTTATGGGTTCGCTAAGGTTTGTAATACTTCAATCATCAAGATCAATGTATCTATTTCAAGTCAAATATACATTTCCGTGCATAATAATAATAATAATAATCTTCTGGTTACTTATATAGCGCCCGTCTCTCCTCCTTCGAGGATTCGCAAGCGCTTGGCTTTCTTTAGTCTACCAGAGATCATTACCCATCCCCCTTGCTCATGGGAAGATGGTAACCGCCGGCTGTATCCCAGAAAAACTTTTCAATCTGAGCGGGGATTGAACACGAGACCTTCAAGGTGGGAATCAGGCACGCTATCAACTGAGCCAGCCGCACGGCTAATCAAACCATACTAAGTCTACTAGGCCTACTAATAATATTAACCCCTTAGTACCAACAGAATAGCGACAAAATAGGGGTAGTATAACTGTAGATTTATCTTCTTTATTTTTAGCCTAGGCTATTAGGCTAACCCAAAAAGTAAAAACCTTTTCCAATAGGTTAGGCCTCGTTTCGGTTATACTGATGTTTTGGACCGACAGATAGCCCATCGATATTTTTAGGCCTAATAGGTCTGGTAGAGCATATACATCATTGTTATATATGTCATTAAGAGCTGAAATGTGTTATAAGGGAGAACAAAAAACAAAAAAAACGCTAAAATACAGTATACTGTAAAACAATGTTTTTCAGCCAGTACCCAACCAGTGGGGGTGTGGGGGCGGCAGCCTCCACCCATATACTAGGTTAGGTTAGGTAAGGTTCTTAGGTTAGGCTAATAGCCTAGCACATTACAAAAAAATAATAATAATAATAATAATAGCCTAACCCAACCAGCGGGGGTGTGGGGACGGCAGCCCCCCACCCATAATACTAGGATAGGTTAGGTAAGGTTGTTAGGTTAGGCTAATGTCTTCCCAAAGTTGACTATTTTTATAACTTAAGATATTAGGCTACCCACCCCACCCCGTGAAATCCGAGCCAGCTTTCGTCAAAAGTTGGCTCGGGTATTCACAAAATTGGGTTTATGGGTTTGCAATTTGGGAAAACCCGAGCCAAGTTTTGATACAAAACGCTGTATTATTGTATTTTTACGCTTTTAACCCCTCATTTTCCCTGAACTTCATAGCCCTCCCCACTAGTGGGGGGCGTGTTTTTAGATTGTTGGATAATGGGTAAATACTCATTTCAGCTCCTCTTCAGTATAAAACAACACTATATCTGAAGGAAAAATTTAAAATACAAACTAAAACTTACTGAAATCGCTGTCGGTCCAAAAAGTCAGGTTTACCCTAGTTTCTCCTAACCTTGCAGTGTAGCCTAGGTTAGGTTAATTTAAAGCTAGAAATAGCCTAGGCCTAGCCTAAAATGCAAAATTAGAATAACCTAGGGTAAAATTGAAGAGACCCCGGACACGGCGGACAGCCTTTTTAATTTTTTGGAAATTTTTTATTTTAATACCATGAATTTTCAGAGTGTTTTTTTATAAAAGAAATTGTTCATTTGCATCAATATATAGTGTTTGTAATTAATTAGAAATCTCGGGAAAACCTATTTTCCCCATTAGGCCTATTGATCGATGTTGAGACACGCCCCCGATAGTGATTTGAAAAGACATTAGCCTAACCTAACAACCTTACCTAACCTAACCTAGTATTATGGGTGGGGGCTGCTGCCCCCACACCCCCGCTGGTTGAGTACTAATCCCTTAGTAAAAAAAAAAAAAAAAAAATTGGCTCTAGATTATACGAAGGGGAAATAAAGTCGATGAAGTCTACGGTGTTTACTCTGCAATCTTCAGCTTTGATTGTACAGTTGGTCAAGGATGAAAGTATACAGTTTTTCGTCTGCTATAGCCACACATAGTTTGTCATGTTGGCAGCCCTGGTAACCATATCTCAGAGCCCGCCCACCTTATACAGGGTGTTTAAGAGCACGGGCGGTGATCTAACTTTGAACTTGAAGGAGAAAAACCCAAGAACTCTAGTCGAAGCAGCAGAAATGGCTGATCGACAGCTGTCAATGATTCGGGGTTGCAGGTCCTCACAGAAGTACGATGTAAGTGCTAAGGACCGTTATCCTCCCCCTCCCCGTAACAATGACACATTTAAACAGAAGAGCCATGAAACTAAAACTGAATCCAAACCTTACACCACACCGTATGTGAAAAGTCAGGGGTCTTTTACATCACAGTATAAGCCGAAACCGAAATTTATGTGTTTTAGTTGCCACCAGGAGGGTCATAAGGCAAATGAGTGCCCTAGTCGACCTTCTCCAGCAGCCGTGTCTTTTGCTCACGGCATTGGAGTGTTCAAGAGGACATCGGAGTTTGTTAGAGGCATTTCTTCCGAGGTAAGTACACTGCCAGTGCACAAGGATCCGGAAGGCTTATTCCCTGTCCATGATGCCTTTAGTGACCACAGGGGACTCGGTTGTGTGGAGTAGGGGGGTAGAAGACATGAGGTGAGAATTTTGCGTGACACTGGGGCATCGCAAACATTGTTGAGAAATTTCACTGGTCAACCTGTAAATACGGCGCGGGTGGTTGTGGTTCAGGGAGTTAATGCGACAAGGTCATACCCGCTTGTAAGAATGAAGGTGGAAGTTGATGGTGTGACTCGGGACCTGGATGTAGGAATTGTGGAGAAGTTGCCTGTTGGGGGCGTCGACCTCCTTCTCGGCAACGACTTTGCGGGACCTACTTCTGAGGCTCCACCCTTGGTCGTTGCCGAGAAGCCGGCCGACGTGAGTAGGGAGGAGCAGGAGTGGGTTGAGAAGTGTCCGGTGCAGCCTATGGCGTGTGTTGTCACCGGAGATCCTGCATCCAGGGAGTCACATTCTGGTCAGCAATCTTTAGATCAGCGGAGGAAGGGTACCGAGAAGGGGTTGAAAGTTGATGCGGTTGAGAGTTTAGTATCAACGGACCTTCTCGGGGACTCATTATTAGGACCACATTTCGAGTCTGGAGAAGACCCAGTAACTGTTCCTGAAAGGGCAGAGGATGGGCTTAAAAAGACGAAAGAGTTGAAGGAGGACAGTGATGCACAGTCGGGAGATGTAGCAACAAGGTACCCTGACACGTACCCTATGAGAAATGGGTCGGCGAAGACGGTGGTCCGAAGCTTGCTAATGTATTTTTCCCGGTATGGTTACCCGCAGGGGATTCAGTCAGTCCAGGGACCCAACTTCACTTCTAGCCTCTTTGTTCAAGCAATGCCGCAGCATGGGATTGTTGGGGTTGTGTCATCTGCGTATCATCCGGAAAGCCAGGGTGTGTTAGAGCGATGGCACTCAGCCTTGAAATCTGTGCTTCGTTGTTGTTGCTTTGAGAGTGGGAAGGATTGGGATCTTGGCCTGCCATGTGTTTTGTTTGCTGTGCGGGAGGTACCTGGGGAGAGTTTGGAATTCAGCCCTAATGAGCTCGTCTTTGGACACCGTATCAGAGGGCCTCTCCATATGGTTGAAGAAGTATGGGAGGGCGCAGAAAAACCTTGTTCTATGCTCAAGTGTGTCCTCGACAGTCGAGAACGGATGTTGCGCAGTCTGGAGTTGGCTGGCCGTAATTTGACTAGCTCTCAGGCCCTCAGGAAGGACAGGTACGACCTCAAGGTTGAACTCGGGGAGTTTCACGTGGGTCAGGAGGTGTTGATTCTACTGCCCCTTGTAGGTCACCCCTTATCCGCGAAGTACGCTGGTCCTTATAGGGTGGTTGAGGAGCTATCAGACCTGGACTACTTGGTAGCCACTCCAGACAGACGGAAGCGCAATCAGTTATGTCACGTTAATCTCATGAAGGAGTATGGGAGGCACCCCCCTGAGCCTCTCACTGTGCCTGTGATGACGTTTAGCAGTCAAGGTGGAGAAGGAGAACGGGACAGTCAAGCTCAGGTGGAGGATAACTGGAAGGATAAGAAGTTCAAATGGGCGCCTGAGTGTGAGAAGGTGTTTAGAGAAGTAAAACACCTGTTGTGCACTCACCCGATCCTCAGGGCCCCTGACTTTAGCCTACCTTTCCAAATAGCAACGGAGGCTAGTGGTGTGGGGGCTGGTGCCGTCCTTGTGGAAAAGGACGATGATGGGCTGGAGCATCCTGTTAGTTTCTGCTCGGAGAAGTACAATTCGGCCCAGGGGAGCTGCTCTGTTGTCGAGGAGGAGCTGCTGGCGGTTGTGCTTGCGCTGGGGCATTTCGAGGTCTATGTTCCAGCCTATGGTCCGGTCATGGAAGTTTACCCATATCATCACCCTCTCAAGTTCTTGGACCAGTTGCACAATCGGAATATGAGGCTGACCAGGTGGTCACTAAGGTTACTGGTATATAACATGGACATACGCCATATTGCCGGTTGTGACAACGTGGTTGCAGATGGTCGTTCAAGGGTATATGATCCTGGGTAGATTGACACACGGGTAGCCTCCTGCTTTAGTTTGAATAGTATTTTGCGCTTGGTGCTTGTTGGCTCGCGGTTGTAGCCCAGCGTATTGGGTCGTAAAGCAGGAGTTGAGCGTTTGGTATAGAAGAAAAAACTAGGCTTGCCCCTATAGTGCAGCCGGAATAAACAAATTAAAAACATAAAAATCAAATAAAAACTCTTTCTTTGATAGTTGAATTTTTTCAGTATGTTATAGCAGTAATTCTGAGTTGCACTCCTCTCAGAATGCTGGGCTAGAGAAGCTCGCTCTTGAGGAGCATAACTACATATAATTTAACCTATTGTGTTGGGGAGGGTTTTAATTTTGTAAAATGTTTTGTTGAGGAACTGTGACAGATATTTTACTGCCGCTGGGTGATGGGAAGTAGAGATATAGCATGGGTTCTAACCATCAGATTTTTGTGAGCCTTGGGGCCTCTGAGAAAAATCTTGGGGGGGGTGTTACGTTAACCACTCCGTTAGAACTGCATGGCTTGTCCTACAGTGACTTGCTAGGATCGCCAGGGCAGTGGATGTGGCTACAGTTTATGTATTAGGGTGTGCTTTATTTCCTATGAAAGCTCGTGTCATGGGCAGTCCAGAAAGGCTCTTTGTTTTCACCCATGTCAAGGCTTTATATATTTAATTGTAAAGTATATGTTTTATCATTAACTAGTAATGATGGGATCTGGGAGAGAGAGAGAGAGAGTAGAACAGAGTGATAGGGGGTGCCCAGTGTTTTTGTCCCGCTCGATGACGTCACGGCTGGCTGCCTCGTGGGGGTTGGTTGAGGGAGGTCCTTACCATGTTGCTAGCTTCTTTGCTAGTGGCTAGAGGACTTGTTACCGCTTTACTTTGCGCAGTGAAAACTAGTCCCGGTATATACTGTATACAGGTTCCTCGCCACTCTCTCCCTCAGATCTGGTTTCTAAAACGCATCTATCTTATCCCTTGCTACCTGTTCCCCGCTCTGCACCTAAGAATCTTTTCCTCTGCCTACCTCTCTCTTTTTTCATATCTTTCACCACCTTTTATTAATATTATACCCCCTCTGGTTAACTCTGCAAAATCAGCTTCATGCTGGCCAGTTGTATTGTGCGTTAAGGTCTGATATAACCCATGTATGTTAGTTGTTAAGATAAGTGGATCACGAAGCATTGGTTGGCATTTATATTGTTTAAGTACCGCTTCCTATAATTATTAGTGTTCTGCTGGATTAGATAATGCTAGACTAGGGGTCTGATATTATAAGGTATTGTTTCCTATGAGTGCTGGCTTTAGGAAAAAGCTGCACGACATACCTGAGAACTGGAGTTGATTGAGTAAATTCTAGTCTGTGTGCCATTGAGAGTAGAGCATGCACGAATGAGGGCTTTTTGCCTATACCATTCTGCACTGTTCTAAGCTCGTTGTTTGTCTTTGAGGTACGCCAGGAGAACGCTTAATACTTCGGTATTAAGGTTTCTCAAGAGAGCTACCCTTCCCTATAACGTAATATTTGATGCACAGACTTGAGATTTGCACTAGGCTATGCGGCATGCCATGCGCACCAGTATCTCGTATCATTGACTCTAGCTAGACTTTATCAATCATAGTAGACATTAAGTATATTAACCCAATTACTCTTTTTATGCATACCCATTTATGATTACACAAGCATTTCCCAGCCTAGTTTGATGTATGGAGACACAAACGACTTAGGCTCTTTTTGTTGATAGGAATACTGCATTGTCGTGGCGATTATTATTGTTGTAGCGTTTAGGATATTCTTGGCCCCGACTGCATTATATATTCTGCCTTTTTGTGTGCATAGCCTGCACGAGCATTGTTCCACTGCCTGCCTTTTTGGGTTCCATTTCCGATACGAGCATCTTTATAGCATCTAACATTTAAAGAAGATTCCTTGTTAGTGTTGAAGGACTTTAGTGCACTTTCTTTCATGCAGGAGTGCCTGACATTTATTGATTAAAGTAACGTAAGCTGTAACTTCTCTTACCACCTTACTTTGCATACCATAACCAAGCACCTTCGGTTATAGGTAGTAATAGGCTGTTTTCACATAACATTAAGCCTAGAATAGACGCACATTTATTGAGTTTGATAGCCTATTATTGCATATAGAACTCTGGAGAGTATTTGTGTTCTTTGTTCACTGGGAATATACATCAGAGGTTAGATCTAGCGCTTTCCGTTGTAGCATTTATGCCATTACTAGTCCAATGAATAAGAGCCCTGATATATTTAAACCCCAGTCGTAACAACTGATATAGATAAGCTATGGGACTTGGACAATATTGGAATTGACCCACATGAACTTGATCGTGAGTCCAAGCTAGCGTTAAGCTCGTATGAAGAGACTGTAACGTATGACTCTGGCAGAGGTCAGTATGTGGTAAGGCTCCCTTGGAATGATAACAAGAGTAAATTACCTACTAACTTCCATCTAGCACTTGGTAGGTTACGTGGCCTTCAGAAGCAGTTTGTCAAGGATCCAAGTTATTGCGAGACTTATGCGGCAGTTTTAGCCGAGCAGGTACAACGTGGATTTGTGGAGAGAGTAGGTCTCAGTGAATATGGGGATAACATCCATTACCTTGCTCACCATGGGATTAAAAAGGACAGTTCCACCACTCCTGTTCTTATTGTGTATGACTGCTCTGCTAAATCCAGTGATCGCTCCTATAGCCTGAATGATTGTCTGTACACGGGCCCGTCCCTGGTCTCTGATCTAGCGCAAATTATGTTGCGCTTCAGATGTCATAAGTTTGCATGGGTCGCCGATATTGAGAAGGCCTTCCTGATGCTTCAACTCCATCATGAAGACAGGGACTCGACAAGATTTTTATGGCCGCGGGACCCAATGGATCTAGATTCAGAGTATCTGGTCTACAGGTTCAGAGTCGTCTTATTCGGGGCGACCTGTTCCCAGTTCCTTCTCAACGCTACTATCTTGCGTCATCTTGAGGAGGCTGGATTAGATCCTGACTTCAAGAACGAGATCAAGCAGGGTATCTATGTGGACAATCTTCAAGGCACTGGAGACGATGAAAATTTATTGCTCGAAAGATGCTGGGAGATCCGCGATATATTTGCCAAGGCTCATCTATACTTGAGAGAATGGGCCACTAATAGTGATCTTTTGAAAGGTCAATTTGCTTCTGACGGTGTAGCTACTGAGAATAGTGAGGTGAAGTTTTTAGGCCACAAATGGGACACTACCACAGATTGTATATCCTTCTGTCATACCCCATGCGGCAGTGAGCTTATGACCAAGCGAAACTGCTTAAGCTTGTCAGCGAGGTTGTTTGATCCCCTAGGTTTTTTGCTGCCTGTCACTATCCGTGCTTGTATGTTTTTACAGCAACTGTGGCGGCTAAAACTAGATTGGGACACGCCCCTCCCGACTGAGTTACAAGATACTTGGCGGTTGATTCGGTCGGACCTTTCCACATGTTGCAAGGTCCAACTTAATCGTCAGGTTATTAGTGGTCAACAGGTGGATCTACATGCCTTTTCTGATGCTAGTAATAGTGCGTACGGTACTGCCATATACATATGCAATGGTAGTGAAGCGACGCTGGCTATAGCGAAGGCCAAAGTAGCCCCTATAAAGAAGATTACAGTTCCTAAATTAGACCTTGCTGCATTGCTTCTGTCTGCTCGTCTAATAAAGTTTACACTGGATGCTTATACAGACATACTACAGATTAATAACGTCTATTTCTGGAGCGACAGTCAAATAGCGCTTTCATGGGTACACAGCCAGAAAGTGTTACCTGTTTATGTTTCTAATCGCGCTGATGAGATTCATAACTTAGTTCCTACAGCTACATTTCACTATGTGAGCACCAGGGATAACCCCAGTGACATAATTTCCCGGGGGATCTCGGCGCAGCAGTTTATGTCGTCCTCTATTTGGTGGCATGGACCTCCATGGCTTACATCTTCAACTGAATGGCCTCAGGATTTCAGGGAATGCATGTCTGTTCCTTCAAGTCGGCCCCAAGATGATGTGTTAAGTAGTTCGAATGTGAGTACTACACATCAGGATAACAAGTTGGTAGAGTGGGAACGTTACGGCAGCTATGATCAAGTAATACGGGTATTTGCATGGATATACCGTTTCATTAACAACATGAGAAGTCGGGCTCACGGGTCTTTCCTTAGTGAAGATTCGAAGCATATCAGACTCCATGAAATGAGATCAGCAGAAGCAAAACTAATATGTTTAGTGCAAAGGGAATCTTATCCTACTGAACATCAAATCCTGAGCAAGGAGTCAAAGGCCAAACCCTCAAACTTAATGAGGCAGCTAGGATTATACAGTATATGGAAGGAGGCATAATTAAGTGTAGAGGCAGGATACAAAAGGCAGACATTATTGATTCTGTGAAATATCCTCTCCTCCTTAGCTCCTCTCATTTGATTACCAAACTGTTGATTCGCCAATGCCATAGGACCTGCCTACATTTTGGCGTAAATTATGTTCTGGCGTATATGCGACAACGTTGGTGGATCCCTAAGATGCGACAAGCAATTAAAGGGATCCACAATAGCTGTACCATTTGTAAAAGACTACAGGGTAAGCCTTACTCCCCAGTTGATCTACCTCCCTTGCCTGAGTTCAGGGTACAAAGGACTGAACCATTTCAGGTAACCGGGATAGACTACACCGGAGCGATTCATGTTAGAGAATCGCCCGATAATATCGTAAAGGTATATGCCATTCTATTCACATGTGCGGTAACCAGAGCGATTCATATTAAATTGATTGACGACCTATCCAGTGAGGGGTTTTTGCATACTCTAAGACGCTTTGCAGGCCGCAATGGTTTCCCTCAAATTATTATGAGCGATAATGCGACTTGTTTTGTCGGGGCCTCTAAATATCTCCAGAGTTTAATGGATGACCCGCAGGTAGTGGCTACCCTCACTGGAAAGGGTTGTCAGTGGAGATTTATACCAGCAGTGCACCATGGTTCGGGGCGATTTGGGAGAGAACAATCGGTATCGTCAAATCTGCCATGAAGAAGGTATTAGGAAGGGCACTGGTGACCAGACGGGAGTTGCAAACCATCTTAGTAGAAATTGAGATGTCAGTCAACGACAGGCCCTTGACCTATACCTCGGCAGATGTTGATGACCTCTTACCCATTTTGCCTTCTATGCTAACACGTTGACGAACCTTTAATACCTTTCCTAGATCGTCCGTAAATGACGAAGATCTGCATGACCCAACGTTCGGCAATGCTGACGCCACACGTCGTCGCTTCCAGTATGTAAACAAGGTGTCCGATGATCTATGGAAGCGGTGGACCCAAGAATATTTGCTGTCTCTTCACGAGCGTCACTCTAATATGATCAAAGGGACGAATCAACGATGGCCTCGTATCGGGGATATCGTCCTGATTCATGATGAGCGTCCTAGGTTATTTTGGAAGCTTGGGAGGATTGTCGATTTGTTTCAGGGCATTGATGGTCTTATAAGGGTTGCTAGAATGCGAACTTCGACTGGGGTTACTACTCGCCCAGTCGTAAGGTTATATCCCTTGGAGCAGGATGTAGAACTGCCGGATGATCCTGGCGTCTCTACTGATACCCCTCCGCGGGAGAGTGCTGGTGACAGTGCTCCTCAAGGTGGGGCAGCTGATGATGAGAAGGATGATCCTCCTCAGGCTTCAGGTGGCGCTCGTCCCAAAAGGAGGGCGGCTATGAGTTCCGTGGATCTTTGGAGATCAAAGATCAAACAAGGTGATCTTTGACTTCGATGTCCTTTTTTTGTTCTCTGTATATAGCTCCTGTATATCATTTTTGGTGGCGGGCAATATGTCGGGAATAGGGTAATGATCACGACAGTTTTAGGTCCAATAGGACATTTGAATTTGGCGGTATCGTATCGCTTGTACGATTTTGGCTGGTTCTTTGTGTATTGTAGTTTATTCTTAAGTATAGGTTAAATATTAACTGTAATGTATAAATATCTACATCAGCTCTAGATGTATCATGAAACCAAGTTATGGGGTATAATTATTATGAGCCGGCAGCCATATGTAATTTCGCGAAGCGATCGGACGCCGGCCCTTTAGACTCTCAATCAACACCATACAACCAACATCTCCCCCCCCCCCCCGGCTCTGACTCAACCCACAGTTCACCATGTGCTACAATTATTAATCATGCAATTGAATTAGCCGTGTGTGGGGGACTGGATTACACCCATCGACAACTACGTCGTTGGTAATTATATTATAACTATTTGTTGGGTTATTTCATGTACCAGTGATATGTAATTTAACCTCTTTATCTAAATTCCCGACAGTTAGGTTAATGACCAGCTATGTAAATACAGTAATGTATTTTTGGTTTAGTCTGTGCTCAAAAATCCATTTTCTTTAGGATTCTCTCCCTCTCCAAGGCTCCACCCTCCCACTGCTTTTAGTTTTGTATTTGGTTTAATATACACTTCCCAGGTAATTTTAACAGTTCTATTGCTTCTATATATCATATAATACACCATAGAATACGTTTTTAATAACTAGAAAAAAAAGGCCTTCGATTAAACAATTACCATAGGCCTAAATATTACCTGATTCATTGTTTATAGTACACACACACAGGCCACAACACAGCTTTGTTTATGTCCTCAGAAAAATACAATAATGATTGGTCTAAAATGTAATGTCATCTTCTTCTTGATATTTATATGTGCAGTTTGCTCGGAGTATTTCAGATCTCCAGATTACTGCACAGGCATAGAGTTGCTTGCTGAGGGGAAGGGAAGTTTGTTAGTTGAAAGGGATCTACAGATAGGATGTCTAAAATAGTGAGTACTGGTATTGTACCCTACATAGTTTTAACTATAGGTCAAGGTCATTAAGGACTGGAAAGTGGGTAAGTAAATAGGTAAGTATGAGGATTGGTTATTAAAATACCCCAAAAAGGGAATTCCCCCACCAACCTCCCAACCAACAACCCAGTGGTAATTCCGCAAGAACCAGAGCAAAAACCAACCGGGACGAAAGGACCCAACTGCAAGAAGGGAAAGTGGGACGCTCCCTCAAGATCAAAGGAAGCCGCCAACCCTGTCAGTCAACAGAGGAGCGCACGACTGGACCAGGGGACCGACCCCAACACGGCCGGAAAGAAAAAGGCCCCAAAGGCATGTAGGCCAAAAATGGTGGATCCCTAACCTTTTTAACATTCACAACACTCACATACCAAACCCATGCTCAGCTGTCCTTTTTCTGTTGTAGTAACTAAGTATAGATAAGTGCCCCTGTGCTCAGTTGCCCCCTTGCCTTGTTATTTTAGTAACTAAGTGTATATATAATATTAATTGGAGTATGCCACCTGTATTGATGTGACATAGCGGCACTGGCCTTGTGTCGTATTGTGCCACGTGCATACCAACCCGGGTTCATCATCTTATTAGGACGACGTCTATAATTCCGTCGTTTATGCATGTATTCACTTCTTAGGGTAACTATCTGTTATCCACGATGTTTCTCTTTTCCACTTAACTCCGCATGTTACACGCCTATTAAAAACCCAGTCTTCTAAAATACAAACCACATGATTTTCCTCCTAGACATTCCTGATGTACCAACTAAGAATGTATTTCATGAGATAACCACCTTGTGGGTTATAGTACTTTCATTTGTGTAGGTGCGAAGGCGAGCTCAAAACACCTTCGATTTCCAGTCCACAACGACCCCGATCATGATTATGTCACCCCTATAATTAATTATGTAACCCACATACCCCCCCTTGCTCAGCTGTTCCTTTCTTCTGTAGTAACTAGATATATATGGATATGTGCCCCATGCTCAGTTGCCCCTTGCCTTGTTCTTTTAGTAACTAAGTGTATATATAATATTAACCGGAGTATTCCACCTGTATTGATGCGACATAGCGGCACTGTCCTTGTGTCGAATCGTATTCCGTGCATTCCAACCAAGTCCCAGTCACCTTAACTCCTTGCGACATATATGACGCGATCGCGTCATATGGAACTTATATCCAAAAACTCATATGACGCGATCGCGTCATATGGACTTATCTACATGCCTCTCCAATAAGTTTATGATGCGATTTTGCGTCATATGAGCTCAGTAAGTCCGATAAGTTAGCTTACGATAAAACCGTTGGTGGCAACCTCAGCCTCCTCCGATAATTCTAACGGCCGCAGTGTTGTTGTGAGTGTAGTGCGAGACAGTGGCAATGATCCTGGGGCTCCCGCCTCCTCGGACTTATTGGAACATAATATGTCTGAAGGAGTTAAGTTGACAACAACTAATACCGTCCTTCATGCATGTATTTCAGTCCTTAGGGTAATTATCTTCTATCCGCCATGTTATTCCTCTCTTCCATTTACTTTTCCACAATTGTTACACGTCTCCCAATCACCACCTCCGAATCCACAATCCACATTACTCTGTTTTGCTTCGTGACCCCATGCTCAGTAGTCACCTGTTTTGTGGGTCACCCTGTCTTTTGCTCCTTCACGACCCGCTGCACACGCCACCCTACCTGTTCGATCGTAGGGAAATGCCACCCCTATGTCCAGTGCATTAAGGGTCACGACCCTAGGTCACGAGCGGCGCGGCGCCTAGCCTCAAACCACCCCCTTTCCAATTTCCAACCCCCACCTGTAAAGACGCCCAGACGAACGTTCTAACATGCCGATCCCGTTCATTTCCTCACCCCAATAAATAGCAGATAAAGACTCATTCTTGTAACCCCATTTACTACCCTTTAACTTACTAGCCCAACTCACAACCTGAACCAGGAGGGCGGACAGCGCGAGGCTACAGCAGCCAACCTCTCACCCCTAAGAAGTCGACGGTTCCGCCTGACTTGCATTTTCACGAAAACTAATATTATGAGCCCCATGAGTAATCCTAGTAAGTAAAAACTAGAACCCAGGATCAACCCTCCCTAGGAGTATCACTCTTGACACCACCACATCATAAGAAAACCCCATTAGCGTAGAGAATCCCATATATACATATTTAAGGAGTGGCATGCCCCCCACCCCAAAGGGATCCCCCCAACCCCCGCGGACGTTCACCATGACCCACACGTAGCCAACAACTTCTTGCCAGACACCAGGTGAATTTCCAACAGGTGATGAACTAACCCTCTAAATACCTATCCAAATACCATCCTATCCCATCCTTAACCAAAACCAAAATCTTCCTTATCCCATCCTAGATTACGAATAGCATGTCAGCTAGACCAGAGAAGGATATTTAGGTGAATTGATGAATAATACCTCTCAGCCTATTCACGTAGGGCGCCAGTAAAGTAGTCCCTATAAACCTTCACCAAATCCGCCTAAATAACTCTACTAGTACCTCATACTAGAGTTAAGATGTCCACGATCATAAATCAGATAACAAGTTACTTACCGCCACATTAAAGACCCCCCTCCCTAACCCCCTAAGTTCACCAGAATAAATTAACTACTGCATAGCATTAACATCCAATACTTCTAGAACATTCCTGAAGCTTCCTTGACCTGCCTATAAATAAGACCCAGAGACAACAGTCGGGCAGTTGAATATTAGAGCTCAAAGCAACGGTTGACCGCATTGTGTTGTCATTTAGTGTTCCCCGCCCCCCCTCAAGATTCGCGATAACTTCGGCGTTCCGTGATCTGTGCAACTCTGTGAGGAAGTGAATTTAAGCTTTTTATGAATATATTATTGCGTTCGGGACTGCCGGCAGTAATATTATATTGGTAAACAACCAATTCACCCATTTTTTTATTGTTTCCTGAACGTCTGGTAGTGCCTCCTCTACTACTTAAGTTCATGAATAATCATAACTCATAACTGATCTAAGGCTGATCTAGAAGGGATTATGTGAGCAACCTAATAGAGGATTCTGCAAGCATAACTCCTTGGCAACAATTGACTGTAGGCCTTATCAGCACTGTTGACAAAAAGGCGAAAAGCCGCCCGCGTTCCTTGAACCTCTTCTACATATTGGGACGTCATCACGGCTACGCAAAAAGCCCATCTGTAAACCTTCTCTACACTCCCGGACAACTTGGACGGCTCCGGAGCTGCTGTTAACCCCCGACACCACCGAGACAAGATATCCAGGAAAACTCTATCACAGTGTTAACTCGCAAAGTACCAAATTACGGTACCATTAACTCAACCATCCAGTGTATGCGTTTATGTATCAATCTTCTCTGATGTTAGGAAGCAAGTGATTTATTATGCTAGTATGTATTAACATATATCAGTGAAATTTAGTTTAGGCGAACTGACTCCCGTAATTATTCTTGCCATCAGGTTTTACCTCGCCAAAGAAATAAGTCCACATTATTAGGACTACGGCTCGAGCAAAAGCAATTTTGAAAGAAGTGATTGTGACTCCACCAGAAACCTGATTCGCCCCTCACTGATATTTTTCGGTCTAAAGTGTTACCTAAACAGCCAAATATACTAGACCAGTGCAACTAGCTACAGTTATCCCTTTACGTTAATTCTTGGCTATAACCATATTACCTATACCTTCATCCTAGATTGAGAGTCATATAGCCAGGAATACAGCGAGATACCTAACCCGCGTGATTTGTGTACTCTAATATCTTACAAATAAGGTGATCAGAAGCATAATACCTGAACGTTGGAAGTGGGAAGTGAACCTCCATCCAAATCTGCGAGAAGTGCTAGAGATTGTAAATAGTCCTAAACTACGTATCTGACTTATTCAATTTACCATTGTTTCAAGTGCACATATAACCATTATTCTACCTAGTGTTTTTGGAGAATAAAGCTGCATTATAAACCATTACTGTGATGTTATTTATACCATCGGTTGATTGTATTGTGTACTGTGCGTGAAGTCCTATATACCCAATCTTGCAGAACTCACCTATACCAAGTTAATCCTGTATAAAATCAGGGCATAACATTGGCGGCAGCGGTGTTTCTTGATTCGGATAGAGGATTTCATTGCAGTGCATTTTCGAAGCAATAGAGAAAAAATAACATCAAGATGGCAACCCGTTCTCACATTCCCATTCCGAAATACGATGGGGAAACCTACGGAATAGAAACATACATGGACATTGTAAAGCCCGTGCTAGATTTGGCGTATACTACGGATCAAGAAAAAATCTCCGTAACACTTACGCACTTGGGAAAAGCCGTTTCCCTAGTCGCATACCAGGTAACCCCTACCCTCACGTGGGACGAATTCAGGCCCATAGTGATTGACGCTATCAAACCTTCATTGGGCATCTTCGTCGCCCACACCCGTATTCAGGACACAAAGTACGAAGGTGATCTGGATGCAACGTTGAACACCATTTCACAACACATAAAAAATCTCATTTCCCACCCTAACTAGAGTGCAACAAGAACAGCAAATTTTAGTGAACTTAGTCTCAGTGTTGCCCTCAGCAGTTAAAGATTATTTTGCTGTGCACGACCCCGTCGGGTTCCAAAAGGACCTAATCATCATCCGACGAATCTTAGCAGTGCAACCGAAACCAAAAAAAATTGCTGCCATCAAGAGGTATACCACTCATCCGCAAAACTCCAACTCCAACTCCAAGCCCGCCTATTCCTCCGGGAAGCCTCAGCCTAGCAGACCACGATTCCAACCCCACCCACTGCGACGGATCTACAACCGGAACAAAACCTACAACCTAAATCAGAGTAAGAACCCCACCCTGGTCATTATAAACCCCTATGATTTCCCAGCCTGTAGTTCAAAGTGTGCCCTTCATGAAATCCGCGACTCCGCAAAACCTCGATCAAACCAACCTCGCATTTCAGTAAATGAGGAGGAGTTTGTTGAGGAAGAGGATGCCGGGGATTTGGAGCAGGAAGATGTTGCTCACCTCATGAACCCTGACGCTTCAGAGAGAATCCTGGAAGAGTCAAAAATAGACCCCCAGGATTTTTAGAATATCCCCCACCCACGATGGCCTCGGCGGGGGACACCCTCAATGACCAAACTGCCCCCATTTATCACCTCGCCAAGATTAAGGACATTCCTGTTCGATTATTGATCGACACTGGTGCCTCTAGATCATGCTTGTTTCATTCTTTCGTTTCCAAACATCACCGCAAGTTTGGGGCACTGTAACCCACCAAATCAAAACTAATCAGTGCCGGAGACATTCCCTTACAAATCCAGGGTGAAACACAACCTCTCCACGTAACTACCCCTGCCCCCCATGCAAATTGCTACCATTCATTCATAGTTTTTCCATCCGATTGTCAACATTACGACGGATATTTAGGACTTGACCTCCTACAGAAACTCCAGGCCCAAGTTGATTGCGGCCAACGACTGATCTCTTTAAAAAAAAAAAAATTAAAAAAAAAAAAAAAAAAACAGTCCATAAGCTCCACCAAGAAGGAGTCCCCTCAGCCGCCCTGTTTCACCTTGAATCACAAGAGTGTGAATCAGCCTCACTATCCCCAGAACAGTCACAAAAAGCCCCCCAGAACAAACAAAACAATAAGAATGTCACCCCCAACACTCCTATCCACCAGACCTCCCCGAAACCTAAAAACTCAACCCCTACCCCCATCAAAACTGAAGGAGGAAAGTCCATGTCTTTATGTAATGCTCATTCTCTTAGCCCATATTCCACTCCTATTATTCCAGGAAACGCCATGCACCCTTCTCTAAATGTTTTGATGAATACTCCAAATAATATTGGCCATCCTGTGCAACTTTCCATGCCACCTTTTTTTTCGACCACCCCTGATAAATGTCCTGTGCAACCCCTATCCAATGCTCAAACGAATGTACATGCACCCCACAAACCACATACGCCCCCCTCTGAAATTCCGTTTTCTATGGTTACCCCTCAAACAACCACAGCCCAAATGTCCCATCCGCGGTTTCTATGCCCCACCCTGACACACAGAAAACGAACATACCCACACACACTAATACAAACCACAGGCCAGGACCCCCCCTAATCTGCAATCCCATCATTATCAGCCCCGCCATCATCCAAGACAAATGCCATATTCCCCCCCACCATCAGAAATGGGTTAACCTTCGCCCCATTCCTCAAACCTCTATGATCTTGACCCCCACTAACATGTCAACCCCTCAGGACCGCTGCCTCATCCAGCCCGCAATCATTTCCTCCCAAACCAACAACATATTAATAGCTAATATCTCCGAAGAAGTACTCACTTTACCCAAGGGCCTCATTATTGGGGACCTAGAGACGTTTGATGACCTAACCGTAACCCCCACCAGCGCCCCCAATAGTTTGAAGTTACCCTCCCTTCCCGAGTCCCTTTCGGACCAACAAAAACAAAACATGTATTCCCTACTGCTGGAGTTTAGCGACGTTTTTGCTCAAACCCCCACCGAAATAGGACAGACCAACCTAGAACAACACGCCATCAACACCACCAGACCGCCTTTGCGTCAGCCCTCCCGCAGGAAGAACCTCCTCCAGCGGCAAGAAGAAGAACAACAAGTGCAAAAGATGTTGGATGCAGGCATTGCTACTCCCTCCATTAGCCCTTGGTCTTCCCCAGTGGTGCTGGTGAAGAAGAAAGATGGGTCCCCTCGATTCTGCGTGGACTATCGGCAATTAAACGATGCAACGATCAAAGACGCCACCCCCCTTCCACGTATCGACGACTCCCTCGACTCACTCCACGGCTCCAAATGGTTCACCACGTTGGATCTTCAAGCCGGGTACTGGCAAGTTCCAATAACACCAGAAGATCAGCAGAAGACAGCATTCTCCACCAGCGGCGGTCGCTTGTACGAATTCAATGTACTACCATTTGGCCTCTGCAACGGCCCTGCCACCTTCTCCCACCTGATGGAATCAGTACTCAAAGGACTAACTTGGGAAACCTGCCTCGCCTATTTAGACGATGTAATAGTTTACTCTGGTACCTGGAAGGAACACCTACGCCGATTGAAACAAGTACTCCAACGAATAAGAGAAGCCGGATTAAAACTCAAACCCTCAAAATGCGAAGTAGCAAGGAACAAGGTTGATTTTTGGGGTCACGTAATATCCGAGCAAGGGATTTCCCCTGACCCCCGGAAGCTATCTGCCATCCATAACCAACAACCCCCCACCACAGTCAAAGGAGTCCGCTCATTTCTTGGGTTAGCCACCTACTACAGACGTTTCGTCCCCCACTTCGCAGACATAGCCCGCCCACTACATCAACTTACCCATAATGACACAGTATTTTCTTGGACATCTGAGAGAAACGCAGCATTCGAGAAGCTGAAAGAAAAGCTAGTGCAGGCCCCTACTGTATCATTTCCCGACTATCAGCAACCTTTTCGTCTCTACACCGACGTGTCATTATACGCCATTGGAGCCGTTCTCGCCCAAGTCCAAGAAGGACGGGAGCACGTCATTGCCTATGCTAGCTCTACTTTAAATCTAGCTCAACAAAATTATGCTGCCACCAAACGGGAATGCCTAGGAGTCATTTGGGCCCTCAACCACTTCCGGTCTTTCATACTAGGAGCAAAACTGGACATCATTACCGACCACCAATCTTTGCAATGGCTACGGAAATGCAAAACCAATTCAGCCTTACTAGTACGATGGAGAGAAACACTCGAAGAGTACGATTCACGATACAGTATCGACCAGGGAAACTCCACACCAATGCTGACGCCCTCTCCCGTCTCCCTGTACCAGAAAGCCCCCCCACCAACCTGGCCGCCTTACGACAAACATATTTTTCCTACACTTCTGTAGTGCAGGACTTACCCAAACCCGCTGTCTCGCTCCTACAATCCTGGGAAAGCAGAATCAAGCCCCTTTGGATACCCAAGCCTATATTCTCAAAGTTGACACGTTGGGGAGATCAACTCGCCACAGAATCCGGCCATATAGTCATTGACCCCACCCTCGCCCAAACCTACATGATTGCAATCCATGAAGGGAACGGAATTCACCTCGGTCAAAAGAAAATGCTCAAGATCTTTCAGGACCAATATTGGACACCAAACCCATACGGAATTGTCAAGCAAGTGACCGAAGCCTGCAAATCCTGTGCGTTGGGAAAGGACCAATGCCGTACAGCAGGACCAGCTGGCACCATTTCCGCTCAAAAACCATTCCAGATCCTTTCCCTTGATGTGATGGGCCCTTTCCCTGCTCGCGCCGGCAACCGCTATATTGTCACGTTTGTTGACATTTATTCCAAATTCCTAATAGCTTGCCCCGCCAAAGATCACACGGCCACCACCGTTGCTACCCTCCTCGCCACTGAAGTTTTTCCCATTTTCGGCCTACCTATTGCTATCTTATCCGACAACGCCCCAGAATTTAGTGTGGCCAAGTCTGGCAACAATTTGCAAAGCAATGCGGACTAAAGATCAAACACTCCTCCCCTTACTGGCCGCAAGGCAACGCCGTGTGCGAACGCAGTCACCGTACGATTAACAACCAATTACGTACCCGTATGATTGCCTTGAACACCTCCGACTGGCCATTACAATTAAAAATTATTCAGTGGGGTATGAATACCTGCCCCAAAGAAGACGGAATTTCCCCCCACGAACGCGTGTACAGCAAGGCCCCCCTCTTATTGCCATTCCATCACCACGCCCAACCCTCCATCACACCACTCCAAACTGACCCTTTGCAACAACTACACAACACCCTACGCACCGCCCAAAACTGCCAAAACACTAAAAACGACAACACCCTTGACCAGAACCCCTTCGCCATTCACGATACCGTAATGGTGGCCAAGCTTCCGGTCATCAACAAATTAGGCCCGAGATATGTCGGACCTTATACCGTCACCCAGATCCAAAATGCCTACCAAACCACCATTAATTATCACGGCGAGACACGCACCTACAGAAATAGATTTGTTAGAATCTTCAAACCCCTAACTAACGAAGATAGTATTCCCCGTACCACCCCCGACTCCGAGCTAACCACCCCCTGCACTCAACCACCTATTTTGTCCAGACCCGCAGCCCCACCTGACATTCCTACAAAACCAAAACCTCCTACCCCACCTCTCCCCGCTTTTCACCAACACACACCCCGAACTCCATCCCCCTCCGCACTGTCCCCAGAAGTAACACCCCCCCCTACCGTACCTGTATCTTCCACCTCGGACAACAAATTCCAACAAACAAAAAACATATCTCCCAAACACTCACAAACCATCCACCGTTACAAACTACGTCCACGTGTGTCCTCCAAACTCACCCTACAAAACCACATCTAACCAAACGCTTGCGAAAACCAGCCCCCCTATCACCCCACTCCTCCTCACCCTCACCTTCTACCTCAAACCGAAAACCCCCACCTGGCCCTCGCCCATCTCAAAAGAAAGAGAACCCCACCCCTTCCCTCCAACAACCTCTGGTTTCCTCACAAACCCCATCCCCCCCTAACTCCACCCGAACTCCTCCGAAACCACCTCCCCCCTGTCTTATATACCCGACCCACCAAAGCCACCCAACATCTTAGATCATGATTACGCCCTCAGAAATCCAACAACCGGCATCAACAACAAAAAACCCCGCTCCTCCAACTTGACTCCATTTTCCCTATGGAGGGGCTTGGGGGGGCTTATGGGGGGGCTTGCCCCCCCCCCCCCCCCAACTGGCCCCTTTCCTTCCACCATTCCCCCCTCCACGAGCAAACACCACAGCACACCTACCTCATCTACAACGAATACGGCAACCAACACCCCACCCACCTCACCTCCTCTCAACCCCACCCCAATACCACCCCGATACAGAATATCATCCAGTGATTCAAGCCCCGAAATAAAAAACCGCCCCCCCCCCCCCCCCATACGGACAGCCTCAGGACGTTTAATCACTAAACCTGTCCGGTTTTCTCCTATCCGCGAGATTAAAGCAGTAAAAACCACAACATCCCCCACAATCCACACAACACACACGCCCATATTAAGAATCGCCCCTATTTTTCCCCCACCACCCCCACAGACACAACACTCAGCCAAGACCTCGGCCACTATACCTGACCAACCAGCCACCAAGATGTCCACGACGCCCTTCATAAAGCGAGTCAGAATGTACACGGACTCAGGACAAATGGTCCGCTTGCAAACCCACCACGAAGCCTTCACAGCAGCCCTAATCAACACCACGACAACTTTCCTTCAGGTCACCATCGACCCCCACAAGACCCCAGAGACCCGTTTCATCTATTGGTGGGGAGTCCTCCATACACAACCCATGATCCACCACCAAGGAGCCTCTCTTTTCTTCACCCTTGAGGCTCGAGGACGAGCCTACGACGAAGGGGAGGGAAGTAAAATACCCCAAAAAGGGAATTCCCCCACCAACCTCCC
Source organism: Paralithodes platypus (assembly GCA_032716605.1). Lineage (NCBI taxonomy): Eukaryota > Metazoa > Arthropoda > Malacostraca > Decapoda > Lithodidae > Paralithodes > Paralithodes platypus. The sequence goes on along the minus strand of CM064577.1, from coordinate 32,710,180 downwards.
AACCAACAACCCAGTGGTAATTCCGCAAGAACCAGAGCAAAAACCAACCGGGACGAAAGGATCCAACAGCAAGAAGGGAAAGTGGGATGCTCCCGCAAGATCAAAGGAAGCCGCCAACCCTGTCAGTCAACAGAGGAGCGCACGACTGGACCAGGGGACCGACCCCAACACGGCCGGAAAGAAAAAGGCCCCAAAGGCATGTAGGCCAAAAATGGTGGATCCCTAACCTTTTTAACATTCACAACACTCACATACCAAACCCATGCTCAGCTGTCCTTTTTCTGTTGTAGTAACTAAGTATAGATAAGTGCCCCCGTGCTCAGTTGCCCCCTTGCCTTGTTCTTTTAGTAACTAAGTGTATATATAATATTAACCAGAGTATGCCACCTGTATTGATGCGACATAGCGGCACTGTCCTTGTGTCGTATTGTGCCACGTGCATACCAACCCGGGTTCATCATCTTATTAGGACGACGTCTATAATGCCGTCGTTTATGCATGTATTCACTCCTTAGGGTAACTATCTGTTATCCACGATGTTTCTCTTTTCCACTTAACTTCGCATGTTACACGCCTATTAAAAACCCAGTCTTCTAAAATACAAACCACATGATTTTCCTTCTAGACATTCCTGATGTACCAACTAAGTATGTATTTCATGAGATAACTACCTTGTGGGTTATAGTACTTTCATTTGTGTAGGTGCGGAGGCGAGCTCAAAACACCTTCGATTTCCAGTCCACAACGAGCCCGATCATGATTATGTCACCCCTATAATTAATTATGTAACCCACATACCCCCCCTTGCTCAGCTGTTCCTTTCTTCTGTAGTAACTAGATATATATAGATATGTGCCCCGTGCTCAGTTGCCCCCTTGCCTTGTTCTTTTAGTAACTAAGTGTATATATAATATTAACCAGAGTATGCCACCTGTATTGATGCGACATAGCGGCACTGTCCTTGTGTCGAATCGTATTCCGTGCATTCCAACCAAGTCCCATTCACCTTAAGTTGACAACAACTAATACCGTCCTTCATGCATGTATTTCAGTCCTTAGGGTAATTATCTTCTATCCGCCATGTTATTCCTCTCTTCCATTTACTTTTCCACAATTGTTACACGTCTTCCAATCACCACCTCCTAATCCACAATCCACATTACTCTGTTTTGCTTCGTGACCCCATGCTCAGTAGTCACCTGTTTTGTGGATCACCCTGTCTTTTGCTCCTTCACGCCCCGCTGCACACGCCACCCTACCTGTTCGATCGTAGGGAAATACCACCCCTATGTCCAGCGCATTAACCCTTAATTAGCGGCGAGCAACATAAGTCGAGTTAAAAAAAGCTGGACTATGTGGCGGCGCTCGACATAACTCGAGTGGCAATTTCAGCACGTAATGTGGCTGAGAGAGAGAGACAAGTGGTGGCAGGAGACTAGCGAGCGTATGACTGTTCCAGACCACCGCGGCGAACCTACTGACACAAATCTCAGCTCCCTCCTCCCTCTCTCACTCGCTACATACTCAATTATGTACTGAAAGTACCGAATTACCTGCTTTTTGCACTCGCGTTGCACGGTTATTGCAAGAAAACTATCCATCATACAAGGATCGTTATGGTGTCATTCGAAAGCTCTGTTTATGCCCTTTCAGGGATAGGTACTTGTTTTACGTTCTGGGTCTTATTTAGGCATGAAAATGATCACGTAAACAGCCCTATTTTGGCTAAAAACACCCCGCTGTGCGGTACACATAAATAAACCGCATAGGCCGCTCGTAAGGTGTTAAGGGTCACGACCCTAGGTCATGAGCGGCGCGGCGCCTAGCCTCAAACCACCCCCTTTCCAATATCCAACCCCCACCTGTAAAGACGCCCAGACGAACGTTCTAACATGCCGATCCCGTTCATTTCCTCACCCCAATAAATAGCAGATTCATTCTTCTAACCCCATTTACTACCCTCTAACTTATTAGCCCAATTCACAACCTGAACCAGGAGGGCGGACGGCCTCTCACCTCTAAGAAGTCGACGGTTCCGCCTGACTTGCATTTTCACGAAAACTACTATTATGAGCCCCATGAGTAATCCTAGTAAGTAAAAACTAGAACCCAGGATCAACCCTCCCTAGGAGTATCACTCTTGACACCACCACATCATAAGAAAACCCCATTAGCGTAGAGAATCCCATATATACATATTTAAGGAGTGGCACCCCAAAGGGACCCCCGCAACCCCCGCAGACGTTCACCATGACTCACACATAGCCAACAACTTCTTGCCAGACACCTGGTGAATTTCCAACAGGTGATGAACTAACCCTCTAAATACCTATCCAAATACCATCCTATCCCATCCTTAACCAAAACCAAAATCTTCCTTATCCTGGCTAAGGATAATTTAGCCAATTCCTGTCGTACCTTTCGGACCCCCTTGATATCTATCCCTCTCAACCCCACTTAGAAACTTTCTCTCTTACTTTGTATACCTTCTTTCCACTACTTCACCAATCTATTTAATTATCCCATCCCCGGATAGACCTTATATCTATTATTGTATTAACGACGAGCTCTCAGATAATTAGATAGGATTTTCGGCCTTATGCAGAGATGTAATTGTTAATGAGACCTAGGAAGCTTTTTTGTTGTCTCATATTTGGTGGTTTCATGCTTGCTAGTGTGTTCTTGTGGCAGGTGAGCAGGGGCTAGACCGGAGGGGATTTTTTTTTGCGATCCTTTAAGTAAAGTCTGCTGGTGCGAGTCCTGTGGACCTGCACGACTTTACTAGGATACCCGTGGGAGTCTGGGGGCATTTTCTTGTCTGTGTGCCTGTGTGTCTAGTGTTGTGTTGTGTGAGGGCCCTTGCCTAGTCCACTCAGCACTGCGCTAGCACGCCTTGCATTTGTTTTAGGGTCGCCAGGAGAGAGTCAGATACTTGGGATCTGAGTCTCTCAAGAGAGCACCCTTTCAATTAGAGTAATTTGGCGCACAGACTTGGGAACGTCCCTAGGCTAGAGCAGGTGGCTCAGCCCGGGTATCCGAAGCCTATATCCTTCCGGCTAGACCTCTGCCACCTGGCAGATTAACAGCTTGCGGTTTATTATATCTGTATGCTTGTTATTGTGCCACAGTTTACCGTCTTTGTGAGCATTGTGAGTCAGGGTGTGGCTTAGAGACTCTGTCCGAGCAGGCTTGCCTGACTAAGAGTGAGAAGCACACCTGTATGTGGTAATGTTGCGAGTTGCTGCCTTTATTTAATTATACCTATGCCATTATACACTGTAGGTCCTATCACTAGTATTTATTCCTGCTTATTAGTTAAGAGTTCTCTAAATCCGTAACGTACTTTCTTTGCTAAGCATCAGATCCTACAGTAGCCGCATGCAGTTTAGAAACCTGCATCTTGTCTACCTGTACGATGTTTTGAGGACTGTTTGCTTTCACCTTCTTTCACGCAGGGGTGATTAGTTGTATTAATTAACGTAACGTTAAATGTACTTTCTTCTAGTTTGTTATTAAATTGTTTCTGCAATTTAATTCCGTTATCTATCTTTTCCTTGAAGCTTTAAGTCAACTTAATTGTGTGATCTTTTATATAGCCTGCTTGACTATCAGCAGTCTATAGTGCGGGCACCCTGTAACCGAGTCATAGGATACCTCGTTGTCCAGGCAGGACTCTTGACGGTTTAGGGTGGTTTGTTGCCTGGGTTTATAGATAAGGGTTGGATCTAGCGTTTTCCGTTGTTGCTTGTTGCCGCATACCTAGTCCAATAGAAAGAGACCAGTGTTTATATATCCCAGGACGTAACAACCCCGATCATCACCCTCTCAAGTTCTTGGACCAGTTTCACAATAGGAATATGAGGCTGACCAGGTGGTCACTAAGGTTACTGGTATATAACCTGGACATACGCCATATTGCCGGTTGTGACAACGTGGTTGCAGATGGTCGTTCAAGGGTATATGATCCTGGGTAGATTGACACACGGGTAGCCTCCTGCTTTAGTTTGGATAGTATTTTGCGCTTGGTGCTTGTTGGCTCGGGGTTGTAGCCCAGCGTATTGGGTCGTAAAGCAGGAGTTGAGCGTTTGGTATAGAAGAAAAAACTAGGCTTGCCCCTATAGTGCAGCCGAAATAAACAAATTAAAAACATAAAAATCAAATAAAAATTCTTTCTTTGATAGTTGAATGTTTTCAGTATGTTATAGCAGTAATTCTGAGTTGCACTCCTCTCAGAATGCTGGTCTAGAGAAGCTCGCTCTTGAGGAGCATAACTACATATAATTTAACCTATTGTGTTGGGGAGGGTTATAATTTTGTAAAATGTTTTGTTGAGGAACTGTGCCAGATATTTTACTGCCGCTGGGTGATGGGAAGTAGAGATATAGCATGGGTTCTAACCATCAGATTTTTGTGAGCCTTGGGCCTCTGAGAAAAATCTTGGGGGGGGTGTGACGTTAACCACTCCGTTAGAACCGCATGGCTTGTCCTACAGTGACTCGCTAGGATCGCCAGGACAGTGGATGGGGCTACAGTTTATGTATTAGAGTGTGCTTTATTTCATAGGAAAGCTCGTGTCATGGGCAGTCCAGAAAGGCTCTTTGTTTTCACCCATGTCAAGGCTTTATATATTTAATTGTAAAGTATATGTTTTATCATTAACTAGTAATGATGGGATCTGGGAGAGAGAGAGAGTAGAACAGAGTGAGAGGGGGGCGCGCAGTGTTTTTGCCCCGCTCGATGACGTCACGGCTGGCTGCCTCGTGGGGGTTGGTTGAGAGAGGTCCTTACCATGCTGCTAGCTCCCTTGCTAGTGGCTAGAGGACGTGTAACCGCTTTTTTCCCACGCGGCTCGAGCTAGTGCGAGTATATATACAGTTCCTCGCCACTCTCTCCCTCAGATCTGGTTTCTAGAACGCATCCATCTTTATCCCTTGCTACCTGTCCTCCGCTCCGCACCTGAGAATCTTTTCCTCTGCCTACCTCTCTCTTTTTTCATATCTTTCACCACCTTTTATTAATATTATACCCCCTCTGGTTAACTCTGCAAAATCAGCTTCATGCTGGCCAGTTGTATTGTGCGTTAAGGTCTGATATAACCCATGTATGTTAGTTGTTAAGATAAGTTGATCACGAAGCATTGGTTGGCATTCATATTGTTTAGTACCGCTTCCTATAAATATTAGTGTTCTGCTGGATTAGATAATGCTAGACTAGGGGTCTGATATTATAAGGTATTGTTTCCTATGAGTGCTGGCTTTAGGAAAAAGCTGCACGACATACATGAGAACTGGAGTTGATTGAGTAAATTCTAGTCTGTGTGCCATTGAGAGTAGAGCATGCACGAATGAGGGCTTTTTGCCTATACCATTCTGCACTGTTCTAAGCTCGTTGTTTGTCTTTGAGGTACGCCAGGAGAACGCTTAATACTTCGGTATTAAGGTTTCTCAAGAGAGCTACCCTTCCCTATAACGTAATATTTGATGCACAGACTTGAGATTTGCACTAGGCTATGCGGCATGCCATGCGCACCAGTATCTCGTATCATTGACTCTAGCTAGACTTTATCAGTCACCGTAGACATTAAGTATATTAACCTAATTACTCTTTTTATGCATACCCATTTATGATTACACAAGCATTTCGCAGCCTAGTTTGATGTATGGAGACACAAACGACTTAGGTTCTTTTTGTTGATAGGAGGAATACTGCATTGTCGTGGCGATTATTATTGTTGTAGCGTTTAGGATATTCTTGGCCCCGACTGCATTATATATTCTGCCTTTTTGTGTGCATAGCCTGCACGAGCATTGTTCCGCTGCCTGCCTTTTTGGGTTCCATTTCCGATACGAGCATCTTTATAGCATCTAACATTTAAAGAAGATTCCTTGTTAGTGTTGAAGGACTTTAGTGCACTTTCTTTCATGCAGGAGTGCCTGACATTTATTGATTAAAGTAACGTAAGCTGTAACTTCTCTTACCACCTTACTTTGCATACCATAACCAAGCACCTTCGGTTATAGGTAGTAATAGGCTGTTTTCACATAACATTAAGCCTAGAGTAGACGCACATTTATTGAGAGTTTGATAGCCTATTATTACATATAGAACTCTGTAGAGTATTTGTGTTCTTTGTTCACTGGGAATATACATCAGAGGTTGGAGCTAGCGCTTTCCGTTGTAACATTTATGCCATTACTAGTCCAATGAATAAGAGCCCTGATATATTTGAACCCCAGTCGTAACACCCTTAACTATCCTTTAACTCCCTAGCCCCACTCACAACCTGAACCAGAACAATAGCCGGCGCGAGACTAGAACGACCCCCTCTCGTCCCCCCTTAAAAATGTAAATTTCCCCATGACTTGCATTTTCACAAAACCACTATTCTTAACACCCACGAGTGATCCTCGTACATGAAAACTAGATGTAGTGATCAACCCTAACTAGGAAGATACCTCCTGACAACCTGAACTCATATCTCAAACCAATTAACGTAAGAACTCTCGATAACCATATTCAGGGAGCGACCTGTCCCCCCCCCCCCCCGGACCCCACGGGGACCCGACCGACCCCCCGCAAGCCAGCAAATTCTTGCCAGACAACAGGTGAGTTTCCAACAGGTAATGACCTACAAATCTAAATACCTATCCAAATACCATCCTATCCCATCCTTAACCAAAACCAAAATCTTCCTTATCCCATCCTAGATTACGAATAGCATGTCAGCTAGACCAGAGAAGGATATTTAGGTGAATTGATGAATAATACCTCCCAGCCTATTCACGTAGGGCGCCAGTAAAGTAGTCCCTAAAAACCTTCACCAAATCCGCCTAAATAACTCTACTAGTACCTCATACTAGAGTTAAGATATCCACGATCATAAATCAGATAACAAGTTACTTACCGCCACATTAAAGACCCCCCTCCCTAACCCCCTAAATGCACCAGAATAAATTAACTACTTCATAGCATTGACATCCAATACTTCTAGAACATTCCTGAAGCTTCCTTGACCTGCCTATAAATAAGACCCAGAGACAACAGTCGGGCAGTTGAATATTAGAGCCCAAAAGCAACGGCTGGCCATACTGCGTTGGCGTCTAGTCTTCCCTCCCCCCCTCAAGATTCACGATAGTTCGGCGTTCCGTAATCTGTGCAACTCTGTGAAGAAGTGATTTAACCCTTTACGAATATTTTATTGCGATCGATCGGGACTACCGGCAGTAATATTATATTGGTAGACAACAAATTCACAAATTATTGATTGTTTCATTAACTTCTGATAGTGCACCCTCCGCTACTTGAGCTACAAACGATCATAACTCATAACTGATCTAAGGCAGAAAGATCTTTTTATGTTAGAAGGGATTATGCGAGAAACTCTTGAGTGAGGACTCGGCAAGAATAACTCCTTGGCAACAATCGACTGTCTTAACCCATCAGCAATTGTTGCCAAAAAGGTGCACAACCGCCCGCAAGAAGCCCATCTGCAACCCTTCTCTACACTGCCGGACAGCTTGGACGGCCCCAGAGCTACTGGTAACCCCCAACATCACTAACGCAAGATAACCAGGAAAACTCCAACACAGTGTTACTTCACAGAGTACCAGTGTTACGGTGCTATTAACTATCAACCATCCAGTGTATTCGATTGTGTCTCAACTTTCTCTGATGTTAGGAAATAAGGATTATGCTAGTACACCTTAATATATATCAGTGAAATTTAGCTTAGGCGAACTGACTCCCGTAATTATTCTTGCCATCAGGTTTAACCTGATTCGCCCTCACTGATATTTTCGGTCCGAAGTATCACCTAGACAAGTGAACATCCTAGACCAGTGCAACTAGTTACAGTTATCCCTTTACGTTAATTCTTGGGAAATAACCACATTACTTATACTTTCATCCTTGATTAAGAGTCATATTACCAGAGAGAGTTAACAAAGCGAAATACCTAACCTGTGTTATTCATGTACCCTACGTATCATAAAGCAATGTGATCAGAAGAATAATGCCTGAACGTTGGAAGTGGGAAGTATGTCTCTATCCAAATCCGCGATAAGTGCTGGGAGATTGTAATAAGTCCAATAACCTACCTGAGTGCTCCAACATCTAATGTTCGTGGAATTCTATTACGTACCTTCTACCTGAGTGTTATTGAGAATAAAGCTGTATTACAAACCATTTATCCGAGATTATCTATGTCCTCTGTTGATTCTCCTTATGTATTTTGCAAGAAATCCAATAACCCAGTCTTGCAGAACTCACCTATACCAAGTTAATCCTGTATAAAATTAGGGCATAACAGTTTCGGTGTCTGTATTACAAATACTTGTATGTCAATATAGTTACAGGTATATTTTATATTTGTTTTGAGTGGCATGGAAACTATATAGGCTACTGTACATTATGTAATGTTGTATTGAACACATACATGGTACTTAGACCCGTATTAAACATTATATATTAATTTCACTCTGCGCGGAAATATATATTCCGAATTATTTGGATAATGTGGAAATTCGGAATACAATTTCCGCACTTCGTCTTCCCACACTTTAAATTCCGCGTTTGGTGACGTATTTCCGCATTCTGGCAGCCCTGCCTCCACCTCGCGATTTGACCATTAACAGGTCGGCGAACAGCTGAGATTTTAATGCATCAGTCTTGCCAATCCTCATAATTATACTTTTGGTCAAAACTTATTACTACGTTATCATATGTACACTCATTTGTAACTGTGTGCGTATATCAACATCTTTGACAAAACAAATATTTGCATAAGTCAATATATATTGCGTAAATATTATTGTATAGTTTGTTTCTGAAACCAAGATTGGAAAAGCTATTCGTGCGCTTATCTTTGAAAGGGGAAGTCACACGATAAGGCCAATCTTTGAGATACACTCCCTCTTTGTAACTATTTATTAATAATCTGTACCTCCCTACTATAAATTGTTCATAATAGGGATAACCAAGGAATAATTGGTAAATTTAGTTGAACGCAAAAGGTTTAAGTTAACGAGGTTAGCCAGAATGGCCGGATGTTTTCCTGTGGGAATGATATCCTAAAGTGTAGGTTATTACTATAATGTACTAGTTATAGCAACGAGAATGGATTAAGTATATACATATGTATGTATATTGTTACGATCCTACAATGCTGAACCCAAGAGATTAAAATTCAAGCAAGGGCAACTATCATGCTGTTGCGTTTCAGAAGGCCAAAAGGGTTAATGTCTCAGATAATCACAAATTAATGAAGAAGGATGATATTAAACACTTCTAGTTTTCGTATTAATTATAATTACTATTAACTAGGGAAAATGAACAGGTTGATAAGCATGATGATTCAGTTAATCACGGCAAAGAATGGTAAACGGCTAAGCGCCGAGTGAAGGCCTCGAGTAAATGCGCTCGTTACAAGGAATGAACACTACACAAAAAGAAAATTTGAAGAACAGTTAATCAACACCTAGCGCACTGAACAGCAAACTGAATCACACTCAATCACAGACCAATATATGATACCATGTAGTATCACCAGTTAACACGCTAGGAGAATGTGTGCACTCTAGAACACTAATCAGTGTTCGTTACACACCACACAACACCATATGAAACTCAGAGCTCCTCACAACACTAGGGCTCGTTACACATACACAATAATACACCAATGCTGTCTCATCTCCCCTTCAAAGGACAAAACAGTGCACCACCTACTTGTCTTAACGCACAAACCAGCAGACAACACGTCATGCATGTCCAGGGGTGTACCCAGACCGGCGTGAACAGGAGCACTTCTCCCACCTCTGCCTCGTCGGGCTCTCCGCGCTTCTCCCACCTCTGCCTCGTCGGGCTCTCCAACAGCTACTAACTCTCAACTCTTCCCTCCCTATACACATCTCTTCCCAAGCTCTATTTTCGGCAAGAACCTGGTGTCACACTAGTCTATACAGCAGAGTCACACGGAATGTCAGATAAAGGCCTCCTGTCGTGGGAAATGTAGATCTTCCCACGCCTACATGCCCCACGTGTGTAGGTGGGTGAAGGGGTCCCAGGCCTACACACCACGTGCATAGACTCCCACGGGTGGTGCTTGCGACACTGGACACCAGCCGCTATCGGTGTAGATTAAGGTGGGTCACCTGTCTCTCTCCTCCCTCCGTCTCTTCTACCACGCTGCTCCCTTACACCCTCCCCCTTAAAAATAAATTTGTGGCGACAAATTTAAGCATTCATAAGAATTTTTTACATGCGGGACAGGTGGTCAGCAATGACATTACATTTCCTTGGAATATGGATGATATTGAGGTGGTACTCCTGCAAGAACAAACTCCACCTTGCAAGCATTATGAACAAAGTTGATATTCTGGCTGTCACCAGACACAGGATGCTATAGCTTACGATCATCACCTAGCAACAAGACTGCCCCCGTCCCCAAATCACTTACATCCCCAACCAGTTTGAACTTGGCACACCCCACATGCTCAATACATTCCTTAAGTCTAGGCAAATGGTAAGTGTCACTCTTGGTGATGTCATTGACTTTCTTAACATCAATGCAAAACCCTGCTGACCCACCTGGCTTATCTATGAGAGTGACAGTGGAGGAGCATTCACTCTGGCGTGGCTCTCTGATGTCTCGTAGCAACTCGTCGTCGACCTCCTGGCGCGTCACCTTGGCTCTCTCGGGGTCGACTCGGCACGGCCGCTGCTTGACAGGCTCCACATCCGCCACGCCCACGTCACATTCCATCCCCCTTGTCCGGCTTGAAGCATTCCGGGGGACACTCTCCAACATCTTATCATCCTCTGCTACATCATCAAGAGGATAATTTTTGTGCATAGGCAATTCATTGATTATACCGTACATCGAATCATTTCCTGCAGCCTCCTTCACTTTCGGCTGCTCCATCTCCTTGTGATTAGTACATGGGCCCACACTGGGCAGATACTTTTCACCTGAGACACCATCATCCTTTCTCACACCATCATTTAGCGAGAATAATTCATCTAGCCCTACCTCGTCAGGGCCCTCAAACACACTTTGCACCCTTGCAACATCACTCTTTGCTAGCGAGAACAATTTCACTAGTCCCCATTCATCAGGGCCATCTAGCGCACCTGGTACACTTGCAACACCACTCTTTTTCTCCATTTCCACATTCATCCCATTATTTCTATGAGACATGGGCCGGGTTACAGCACAATCAGTAGCCCTGAAAACAATGATAGGAGAAACACTCACCTTCTTACCCGATAAATCATTTCCCAACATTCCTGGCACTGACAATTCATCCACTAGTCCAACAGTCACCCTCCCATTTACAAGCTCACTCTTAAGCTCAACAGTCACGAGTGGCACAGACAGCTGACCGCCCACACCATGAATGAGGATGCTTTTTCCCTGATGCACAAACTTCTCCAGCACCTTCGTCCTCATGAGCGTTTGTGCAGCACCTGTATCTCTCAAGATTTTCACATGCTTAACTTCATCATTCTTACGAACAGATCCACACGACACAAAGAAAGCAAGTGCATCAGCTCTCTTTCTCCTCTCCTTCTCCTCCTCTTCCTCACTCACACCGACTTTTCCCAGACTGGAGAACGTAGATACGGATTTAAAGTCCCTCATGTACTCAGCTTTACTGACATCTGCCGTAGGCCTCTCCCACGCGCCCTTACGCCTCAGTTTATGGAAACAATCACGTTCCACGTGACCAGCTTTATCACAGTAGGAGCACGCTACCTCCCTCTTACTTTTGCCACCGGTAAGAGAAGCAGGGGGCTGCCATGGCTATTCATTCCACTTTTGAGGTGAAATTTTCGGCGCCTGGGTGGCAGCATTGACAGGGGTCGGTGACCTTGGTGACTCGAGGTGGTGGTGGTAGCTGCTCCCTCTACTTCCGCCCGCTCTACTGTCCGGATCTACTTTGCGAGTCAAGACATATTCATCAGCGAGTGTGGCAGCCTTCTCGGGATTCAGGGTACCTTTCTCTAGGATATGTGAAGCTACGTCTCTGTGTAGTGTTCTACAGAAATCCTCCAAAAGAAAGAGCTCAAAAATGTTCTCATAGTTACCCTGAATATCCCGAGAACGCAGCCACCTGTTTAGTTCCTTTTTCTTCTCATACATGAACTCCACATGCGTCAAATGACCAGGTTTATAGTGATTCCTAAACAGCAAACGGCAAGCTTCAGGCACTAATTCGTAGGCACGTAGAATGGTCCCTTTTACAGTCTCATAATCGCCACTTTGAGACACGGTAAGAGCCGTGTAGGCGGCAAGAGCCTTTCCCTTTAACCCACTTTGCAATAAAAGAGCCCATTTATCCCAAGGCCAGTCCATGTTACTCGCGACTTTCTCAAAAGCCAAAAAATACCCAGTTGGATCTGCCTCGTTAAACGTCGGCACCATGCGAACGTGTTTAGTGACATCAAACACCTTGCCGCCCCCTGGCACGTGCCGTGTCTCGCCAGTCCCGTTATCACACTCGAGTTTCCTCTCCTCCAGTTTCAGCCTCGCCTGTTCTACTTGAAGTCTCGCCCGTTCTGTCTGTTGTGTTTCCTGTTCTACTTGAAGTCTTGCCTGTTCTGTTTGTTGTTTTGCTTGTTCTATTTGAAGTTTGGCTAACTCCAGTTGCATTCTGAGCAACTCTACCGGGTTGTCTGTGTTCTGTACCGATTGTGATTGTTGTGTGTCTGTCACAGTCTGCATCCCATCTGCAACTAACCCATCCCTGGTGGCGGAAGCTAGCCCCAATCTCTCTAACACCCATTCCAATAACTCCGCCTTAGTGTCAGAGATTGCGTTATCAATATCCAACTTGTCCGCCACTAGTTTAAGCTCCTGCTTAGACAGACTAGAGACATTTTCATAAGTGGGATCTGAGCGAAGAAACCCTTCTACGTCCTCATCGCTCATAAGAAACATCTTGGCCTGGTTTAATTGATCCGATTATAGCAAAAACAAAATCGAGGTCATGTACCAGAAACGAGAGATGAGTAGCAATACAGTACACCAATAAATCGTCTGAGTGTGATTCCAGTGAAAAACAAAAATACACAGATTTTAAAAATGCTTAAGTTCGATTCCCGGTGAACAAAAAAACAGGTCCCTAGTGTGGGTACAAGTTCGTTAATTCCTAAGCAAGGTCGCCAAATTCTTGTTACGATCCTACAATGCTGAACCCAAGAGATTAAAATTCAAGCAAGGGCAACTAGCATGCTGTTGCGTTTCAGAAGGCCAAAAGGGTTAATGTCTCAGATAATCACAAATTAATGAAGAAGGATGATATTAAACACTTCTAATTTTCGTATTAATTATAATTACTATTAACTAGGGAAAACGAACAGGTTGATAAGCATGATGATTCAGTTAATCACGGCAAAGAATGGTAAAGGGCTAAGCGCCGAGTGAAGGCCTCGAGTAAATGCACTCGTTACAAGGAATGAACACTACACAAAAAGAACATTTGAAGAACAGTTAATCAACACCTAGCGCACTGAACAGCAAACTGAATCACACTCAATCACAGACCAATATATGATACCATGTAGTATCACCAGTTAACACGCTAGGAGAACGTGTGCACTCTAGAACACTAATCAGTGTTCGTTACACACCACACAACACCATATGAAACTCAGAGCTCCTCACAACACTAGGGCTCGTTACACATACACAATAATACACCAATGCTGTCTCATCTCCCCTTCAAAGGACAAAACAGTGCACCACCTACTTGTCTTAACACACAAACCAGCAGACAACACGTCACGCATGTCCAGGGGTGTACCCTGACCGGCGTGAACAGGAGCACTTCTCCCACCTCTGCCTCGTCGGGCTTTCCGCGCTTCTCCCACCTCTGCCTCGTCGGGCTCTCCAACAGCTACTAACTCTCAACTCTTCCCTCCCTATACACATCTCTTCCCAAGCTCTATTTTCGGCAAGAACCTGGTGTCACACTAGTCTATACAGCAGAGTCACACGGAATGTCAGATAAAGGCCTCTTGTCGTGGGAAATGTAGATCTTCCCACGCCTACATGCCCCACGTGTGTAGGTGGGTGAAGGGGTCCCAGGCCTACACACCACGTGCATAGACTCCCACGGGTGGTGCTTGCGACACTGGACACCAGCCGCTATCGGTGTAGATTAAGGTGGGTCGCCTGTCTCTCTCCTCCCTCCGTCTCTGCTACCACGCTGCTCCCTTACAATATACATAGGCACATACCCCATAGCTGGGGTGGCCGACTTGAGACAGAGTCCGAACAGGGACAACACAACACAACATAAAACGCAAAATATGAATTCACACACATCTAGTCGCCCAGGAGAAGACCCAGAGACCAAGGATCACTAGGGGCCTCCAGTATTTCCCCGGCCCCAGACCTCCCGGGACCCGGAGAGGTTCCGGTCTCAGCAGGCAGGCACGTAGCGGAGCACTCCACAATGCCCGCCCACCTCACATCCTGTGACATCCAGGCATGACCCTTCATATATACCAGCTCCCCGGACCAGGCGCCTGACGGACAATTATCTAGTCCAACTGGCACCCGACCCCCTCTCCCAACGACCGCGTTATCAACCACTCTCAACCTTCCAACTATCGTCCAATTGCTTTAATTTCTTGCAACTCTAAAGTTGTGCTGTACCTCACAATGAAGACTGTTTTGGGTATGTAAAAGAAAACACTCAACTATTAATAAACTTTATTTATTTACAAAATCCCACGGGGTTTCCATAATAGTAGATAGGAAGACCATGCTAAGATTTACTATACTTGTAAAAGTTTGCGCAATTTTTCGTACTTTTTGTTATAGAAAGTTGATTCTAGGCTTAAATTGCTCTAGTAAAGTGTATAACAAACAATCTAGGCTCTAATTATTCCCTCTTACTTAACTTATAAAGTAGGATTAGTAATTATTAGATACTATACTGATATCACAGACAAGTTGATACTAACGATACTTACAATAAGCCGACATCACCAGAGCAATTCTAACCTCTAATTTATGTTGGAGTTTGGTATATTATTTTGAGGGGCTGGAAATAGGCTATCTATTCCTGCAGGTGGTGTTACACGAGCAGTTTTTCCGGCAATTTTCGATGAGCAAGTTTGTTCTCGTAATATTTTTTATTTTGAGGCTTTTTCGCATTGGAATTGGAAACTAGATTTAAGGTAGATTATGTTAAGTAGTTTAATTCTTTTGAAACTTAAATTCTGAAACGGCCAGAATACAAAATGATGCTCGTAAACACTGACGGAAAAATCACTCGTGTGACACCGTCTTTGTATGCTCTTTCAGTATACGAGGATGCTTTTCTTCCTTGTATTCTCATTCAGCTTTGGGAGGAACTGTAGGCATCAAAGGGTTAACGGAGATTGTAAAATAAAAATATGGGATAAAACAATCCACCCCCCCCCCCCCCCCCCACCCCACCCGCCTTAACTATATATTGACTCCGAGGATAGATATTGCTCGTGTGACTTGGGGCTAAATGTATACTATAGCCCAATCTGGTGAGTGGGGGTATTTTTGGACTTTCACTGTTTCACTCCATTCGTTTGGAGGCTTTAATAAATTCTAACCTCATTTGATTTTGACGATTATAAGACACTTCACTCCACTCATGTGTCTATTTTCTTTCTGGGCTAGCTTATAATATATATATATATATGTTTAAAGTGGGTTTGGGAAGGCGTTTTTTTTAGTTTAAAAGGGGGTCTGGGGATGTGTTTTTTTAGTTTGAAGGGGTCTGGGGAGGCGTTTTATTTAGTTTAAAGGGGTCTGGTGAGGCGTATTATTTAGTACGAAGGGGGTCATGGGGAGTAATTTTATTTAGTTTGAAGGGGGTCATGGGGAGGCGTTTTATTTAGTACGAAGGGGTTCATGGGGAGTAATTTTATTTAGTTTGAAGGGGGTCATGGGGAGGCGTTTTATTTAGTTTGAAGGGGTCTGGTGAGGCATTTTATTTAGTTTGAAGGGGGTCATGGGAAGTCGTTTCATTTAGTTTGAAGGGATCATGGGGAGGCGTTTTATTTAGTTTGAAGGGGGTCATGGGGAGGCGTTTTATTTAGTTCGAAGGGTGTCTGGGATGCGTTTTTCTTAGTCTAGGGAGCAAACTAAAAATTAATTAATCAAAGCCCTCAATAATAATTACACAAAATCTCCCAATTACCCCCAAGACGTCGTACCAGATAGTGTTAAAGGAGATTTACTATTAGCTTATTTTTCTTAACCTAGTAAATACATAATGGTGGATGGTTGATATTTACTTGGATACTATACCGGTAATAATAATAATAATAATAATAATAATAATAATAATAATAATAATAATAGAGGTGGATATGAATAATTTAATTAACGTTACTGTACAAAGGAAAACAACTTGATATTATACAGCTCAAATATTATACAGTACTTAAAATTACAGTTGTAGGCTATTATATACCTAATTACTTACTTACTAAAAGCAATAATATACAAAAATACATTTATTTAAATAGTAAAGCTCTTCTATTTGATCGACACAAAGCTTCAAACTTGACTTTCTATTCCATACAACGACGTTCAAAAGTTGAGTCCTGCCTTTACATCTTCAACCCGTTTTCTTTCACAACATCAACCCGTTTTCTTTCACAACTTCAACCCATTTATCTTCACATCTTCAACTAATTTTCCTTAACAGCTTCAACCAGATTTCCTTCAAAAAATCAACCTGTTTTCCTTCACAACTTCAATCTGTTTTCCTTCATACCTTCAACCCATATTCCTTCACAACTTTAACCCGTTTTCCTTCACAAATTCCAACTCATTTTCCTTCATAACTTTAACCCATTTTTCTTCACAACTTCAGCTCGTTTTCCGTCACAACTTCAACCCGTTTTCCTTCACAATTTCAACCTGTTTTCCTTTTTTGCTGTAACTACAAAATACTCCTCAATAAAAATAAACAGATATGGAATAAAATACGCTTTGTGTAGGTGTGTTAGATTTTTTTTCTGGAACCCCTTCTCCCTCATGTTTCGCCCCATTAGTTTTGAAATTTTAAGACATCTGCCCCATTAGTTTGGCTATTTTAATACCTTTTGCCTCACTTCTTTTTCAATAAGATCTTTCATGCCATTTAGGTGTCAATATTTTTCCTGGCGAGTGATAGCGAGCCTGCAATTTAGGAAGAACCTGCCTTTGGCTGGGGCATTTGTCTATCAACAATTGCACAAATTTATCTTGGGGGTATTTTATAAGCTTGATGGAGGTTTAGGGAGGAAACTATATATATACAGTATATATAAATATATATATATATATATATATATATATATATATATATATATATAATAATAATAAAAATATATATATGAAAAAAGGTCTCCCCTTAACCCGGGAGCTCCTGGAAGACTCCAAGAGGTTTTACTGTCACAAAATGACCGAGAATTAACGTAGATATATTCGAGCACGGCAAATGTCTGGTGGCAGTTGGCAACTCGATCTGTGAGTGTTACCATAAATAGGACAATTTTAACTAGAGACCAGCGACGAATCCAAATCCCAATTCAATTGTATTTTTTCCGGCTATATGGATAATTTAGGTTATTTCCAATGTTCTCTACTTTAATTTACTAATACATGAATCATTATGTGATAGGTAAGACATCCCTTCGTTTTCCATGGGGCTATTATTGGGAAACATATTAGAGAAACTGGCACCTCCACATCTAGACAAAGGACATGAGTTTGACTGAGGGTGTTATTGTGAAAATATAGGTACTCTATTTCCCCCCCCCCCCCCCGTGACATTACGAAATTCACCCCTCTAAAACACAAAATTGCATATATTTATATATATATATATACAACCCAGCCACCTAATATTGTACATAGGAGTATGTTGTACATTGACAATGACGATTCTGGGGATACCTGAGTAATAATATTGTATGAGCTATGCTCTTTAACACCCTAAGAGCGGGGCCGTTTGTAACATCTACTACCTGCCAAGTGGGCAGATTTACCCTAAACGAGCTTCATTCCATGCTCTTTTTCATGCATAAAGAAGAGCCAGAGCGTAATACAATTATGTATCCGTGTAAGGGCGATAATTGAGGTTTCAATGACACTTGAACCATCCTTGTACGACCACGGGTTCTCTTACAACGATGTTGTAACACGTAGGGAAAAAACCCTAAAATACAGTAATTTCCTCAGTTTTTTCCCTGTATCGCGGGACCAGGGAGGTGGAGACATGTGGTGGTGGTGTTAGAGGTGGGACTATGTCCACGCTGAACGGTCGGAGCCCACCCGCGCTCCTACCACCGCTTGGACTCTCTCTCAGAGCTGATTATGTGCTCAACATCGCATGCGACTAAAGCCGGAACCCGCAGGGGTGGCCATGGTTCTCTATTCGACTTTAGCCGGGACCCGCCAAACAAGGGTTAAGATCCAAGGCCTAAAATAAACCTTTTAAAACACCCCAGTAGCACTAAAATAAAAGCAATTTGTGTTTAAGTGAGATAATTCCCCTCCATTACTTTCTACGACTCCTACACATGTGTCCCCCCCCCCTCCTCCCCCCTGTTTCCCCCCTCCTCAATTATCAGGTATTTTCTCTATTATTCCCGATATTTATCGAGTATTTTTGTGGGAGGACGGGTGGGAGAGAGAGGGGTGGTGGAGGAGTGTATCTCCGACCCTCCAAGCCAGTCTGAGTCCACCCCTTGTCTCTCAGTATGATCCGAGACAAGACAGAGGGAGGGTGTTTGCATGGTAAAGAGACTAACAAGGTAAACCGATGGTGGAGATTATTGGAACTTGGTGGGAATTTGATGACGTCAGACACTTCTCTCGCCGCTAGGGTGTCAGGGCAGCAGAGGTATTCCGAGTTCAAACATGTGTTGGCTGTACATAGGATACTGATGTTTTCCACCGAAAATGTGAAGTGACATGGATAAACATAGACATATATAGTGTGACAGGACCCTAGTCTATTTGCTAAAGTTGTTATTTTTTTCATTTGAAGATTATATATACCGCTATGAGGTATTTTACAGCTGACGTCGTTTCAAATTTTACCGCAGAAATTTTACGATCGATATGGTGTTTTTGTTTATCTAATATAGAGTAACGTCGCTTGATCTCGACCTTTTTATTGCAGTAGGACTCAACCTACATGTTAGCCATGTTATTCGATATAGTTGTAGCTTATATGAGGAGATATTTCGAAGGTGTTGGTGATTTTCGCTTCATAGGTTGGGAGATAAGATGGAAGTATACGGATCCTTGTTCGTCCCTCGTCCAACTTCCTTTAAATTTACATAGTTTGCTGCCGACACTCGTCGACTTTCACCCAGGGATGGCGTGTGAGGCTGTATGAAGGCCCAGGGGATGTGAAGAGATGATATGTATAAGTATATGGCCAGCTAAGAATCTAAGAGGGAATCAGATTTCGACGAAGCGAAATGGTGGGGGACTATGAGAGCAGAATGGACGGTGCTGCCTTCTAGCGGCCAGAGAGAAGACTATAGCGGGGCCTTACCGCCCATGGTATATTCTTAGTTTGATACACAACTTTAAAGTCCCGTAAACTTAGTTACTTTCTAGCCTTGACAATATATTTACCTCTGCAATAACCCATATACCGGTGTGAGATTTATATGCACTGAACATTGCAGTGTATATCCGTGAACAAAAACAAATACAATAACGTCCCTACTTTGGGTTGAAATAGGTAGCCTAAAGTTGACCGTGACCTTATCAGATCAGAAAGAAGAAAAAGAAAAAAGTGACCGCGGTCTGTTTACGGTCATTTAGAAGTCTTCGTGTGTATGAGTTCAAGAATTCTGTGCCTCTACCTTACTGGTCTTTATACCATGGGTGTTTATTTCTCACCACTCAAGGTCAGATTACGATCGCGGGGCTAAAATATACGATTTTCACCAACCAATTGCTGTTACCACTTGTTTTATTGCTTTCCAATGTTCATATGTTCATATTAAAGGTGGTGGTGCATGGGTTGAGGTAAACATCAAATAATAATCACCAGCCTACACATAATTATCTTGCAAAATGCAATGGCACCGAAATAATTATTAACAATAGTATAAAGGATTTTGTGGATCGTCTAAACCGGGCCTGTGACGTCATAGGAGTATAAGTCCACCATCCAGTCCACGATAAGGATACTGGTATGACGTCACTATGACATCACAGGTCTGGTGTAGACGATCCACATAATCCTTTATACCACTGTAAATAATTATTGCAGTGCCATTGCATTTTTCAAGATAATTATGTGCAGGTTGGCAATTATTATTCCATGTTTATCTCATCCCATGCACCACCACCTTTAAAAGTAAAATAGGCGCATATGGATAAGTATTAATTATATATATGGTAAATTGACAATTTTAGTCAGGAATGAATCAGAATACCTTCGCATGGCGGGCACTTTCAAATACCATAGCTTATCAGCTGCCGAGTTAAGTGAGGAGTGCCAGTATTGGAGAGATATCCCAAGTTGCCATTATGGAGGTATAGGACACGACTTCCGGCCATGACTGTACCTACATACAGATTAAACACTTGGCTACCAATTGAAGGTCAAAGTGTAGGAAAGGAGAACGTATTATAGGGGGCACAAAAACATTTCTTTACCCTTTCAAGATACGAGGATGCATTTCTTTTCTGTTTTCTGGCTATTATTAGACGATTTTATTCAGATTAGGAAGGGTATATGGAAGTCAGAGGGTTACTGAGATTGCTTTTACCCTTATAATTCCCACAGATCCTCCCTAAGCTGTATTAAATAATCTAATGTTAGCCAGAATGCACTGTCAAAATGCGGCATAATCCTCAAGGGGTTAATAAAGGAAGAACAAATACAGCTCTGCTGATTTAAGTGAGCAAGTGGATCAAGTGCGCTGATTCTCCGTGTTATGCTCCAGCGTCTTTCCCCGAGTCTTTAATAAAATGTTCAAAATGATGACACTTGATACTATATTCCTTGTTATGCTAAATTTAATCGTCTGGTGGTAGCTAGAATAGGACCTTTTATCTGACACGAGTGGACCTATTGCGCTGTATCTCTGTGATCTGCTCCAGCGTCTTGCCCCGAGTCTCCGGAAGAGTGGCCAGTATGACAACTATAGACAAAATATTCGACGCCATGAACAACCAGAAGGCCCCGTAAGACCCGAGTCCCATTTCCAGAAATGAGAAGGTTTGCAAAGAGAGGAAGGCCCCGGTGAAAAAGAAAACATAGAGGATGGGGACGACTACAGATCGCACGGACGTCGGGAACAGCTCACTCCGCAGCAGACTGATGACGGGTGAGGATGAAAAGAAGGCGGCCAGAGCTAGACTGAAAATTGGTAACCAGTCTTGACCTTGCAGATAACCTTTGTGTGTCTGGTCAAAGAAGTAGCCCCCAAGCAGGCCAAAACTTGTGGCACACACGAGGGTAGTACCGGCAAGTAAGGGCTTCCGGTCAACACGGTCGATGACAAGAGTAAAGAAACAAGTCCCAGCCACCTTTGTAAGTGCAACAATTAAAGCTGCCAAGTAGGAGCTCATTGTTATATTGGCATCATTCATAATTATAACAATGTAGGCTGGAATTACACTGACACCGTTAAAGTGCATCATGAAAAGTACTAAAGCCATGATAACAACATACCGAAGTATGGAACGATCTTTCAACTGTCGAAGCTGCTGCCACACTTTCACCTGCTGCTTGGGGTTAGATAACTGTGCTATAATGCTTTTCACTTCATTTTCAGAGTCATAGCGAGGTCCCCTGAAGAACACCAGGGAACGAAGTGCCTCTTCAGTGCGATTATGACTGGCCAACCATCGTGGAGAGTTAGGCAAAAATAGGAGTGCGATAAAAGGTACAACTGTGAACGTAAATGCGCATGTCAGACTCATTTCCCGCCAAGTGAGAACAGAGGTACCTAACACAAAGGCAAAGAGACTCCCCAACTGTCGGAAGAGATCAAGGAACGACATCAACCGGCCCCGCATCGAGCTGTGAGCCAGTTCTGCCACATACGTCGTGGATGAATTAGCAAGTAAACTCATACTGATCCCTTGAAAGAAGCGAAGTGTAATGATGAGCCACTGTGTAGAAGCAAAGTAGAGAGTGACCCACATGGTGAATGAAAAAGGCAAGGCGATCAACATTGTCACGCGTTGTCCAAAACGAACCATTGGTATCCCCGCCAGAAACGACCCTAACATGGCGCCCAGGTAGACCACGCTGGCTGAAATATGAAGGTTCTTATTAGCATCATAATGTTAACAAAAATAACAAAATGGAGAGACATGATATATTGTATGGAAAGTTATTATGTTACCAGTAGATAATATCTTAAAAAGTAGTTGAATGGTGGGATAAATACTGTATATACAGTACAAGCGAATTTGTGAATGCTTACAATTTTGTTTTTCTTTCATAGGGCAAGCTTCTTATAACAAGTGTCTCCCCTAAAGTTGAATGAGTGACAGTCGCCATTTTAAAAATTATTTGTTGGTGTATTGGAAAGAAGTGTGGTGAAAGGAATAGGAGGAGGAGGTGTACTGTATATTAGAGCTAGCTGGATTACTCTCTGTGTAGGTGAGACACAAACAGAAATAGTGGGGGAAGCCAGACAAATTAAACAGGAGTTCCAGCAACTCCTTATCACATGCCTCCCCTGGGTATTGCCCTGCTAGATTGTTGTCTACAATCTCCCCATATCTGCGTAGTGTTGATGCTAATTAAACTGATAGATGAAATATTGATATCTAGGGTTAAGAATTTGTTGATGTATATGGGCACGTAGACATGAAAATTATGATAATTTATTCATATACGAATAATGGTTCGATATATGATTAGGAAACGTACATTCTAAAGAATATTCTCTGTGATAAAGATAGGCTCCAATATTTCTGTTTTCCTGATATATTTTGTCATTTGCAATTATGTTATGAAAATGTATGTATATTTTGTTACACTTCAACACAAAATACTTGCCTGGTAAACTTGATTATAATAATATTTTTAGGCATTTAGAGTATTGAATTAAATTTTATTATAATATAAAACAAACAAAAAACAATTATTACTATTGTTTTACCAAAGAGTGCGGCCTCTCCCTTGGTGAAAGGCACATCCCCGGAGTTAGGGTCCAGAAGCTGGGGCAGAGTCACCCCAGGGAAGGCAAAGATGGCACCGATGTCCAGCTGGGTCACTGCTATCACACCAGTCGCTACAATCTATTATACGGGTAAAATATTATATTACTTGAGGACTAGGTAGTAGTAGAGTCTCTTGTGTCAGATATTTGGCTCCATCTGGATTTTCATGCCAAAATGGATTTTATTGGCTAACTTTGTCAATTTGGGGGTGTAGATTTCAAAAAATGTAGGTGCCATTTTTTTACCACGTCTTCAGCCGCCATTTTGCATTTCAAAATGGCTGCCATTAATTATTTTATTTTTTCATATATCTCGACTTCTAAGCAACATAGAAGATTAAATATGGTGTCATTACCTATGTTAGTGGTACCAGAGATTCCATTGATACCATCGCCTTACTTGTAACTAATATGGTTTAGCCGCCATCTTGAATTTCAAAATGCCCGCCATTTGAAATTATTTTTTTCCTATATCTGGAGTTGAGAGTAAAAAAGAAGATTGGAAAGTGTGGCAATACTTATGTTTCTGATACCAAAGATTCCATTAAACCCATAATCTAACAGGTAACTATTTTCTGTTTCAGGTTGAGAGCTCAAGACACTGTTATGGAAATCAGAGACAACATAATGAACAAGTGCATCATATGCTTCAAGGTAGGAGGAGCAACACCTTTGACATTGAAAGCATCACAAGAGAGCCTGGAGAAGGTCCGAGACTATGCAAATAAACGAGCATCTTATGGGGAAACAATCTTTTCACCCCTTTGTGACAGGATAACAAGTCTTCCAGAAGAACAATATTTTCAGTCAGTATACCATTACGGATGTTACAAAAATGTTGTACATAATGAGAAGTTGCAAAGGGCTGAAAAGAGATTTAGGGAAGCATCATCATCATCAAAGTCAGTAGTACCCCCAAAGAAAGGGCGCCCTTCAAGATCAGATTCACCATCATGCAGTACAGAAGTAACGGGCCAACGGCTGAGACGATCTGTTGGTGTTTCACATATTATAAGCTGTGTGTTTCAGTGCACCAATGCTAGCAGTGGAGAACTTCATCGAGCTGAGAGTGAGGCTATGGGTAGCAGATTTATGTTCATTAAATCAAGAACACAAGACGAGAAAGTTAGAATAGCTCTAGCTAATGTGAATGAGCCTTCTGACTGCGCTGCATTTGATTTAATGTATCACAGAAATTGTCTAAGAGAACATGAACGAAAAGTACAGCAAGCCTATGGAAATCGGGATGTGGAAGCTAGGTCAAACATTGGGAATTATATCGCTGATGTTGACATCTTGAATGCAGTCAAGTGTTCTTTGACTTCAGGATCTACCATAACAATGAATGACATCAATGATGAATATGTTTACTTACTTATTGAAAATGATGTAGATTCAGGTTGTAGCCATCATAAGAAGCATTTGAAAAATATCATCCGTGAAAACATTGAGGATGCTAAATTTGTTAAATCACATCGGGCCTATGAAAGTGATTACGTGGTAAGTGAGAAACTACTTGGAATGTCTGTAAGTGACCTTCAAGAGCACCAAACTGAAGAAGATGATATCATATGTATTTCAAAAGTTGCTGCCATATTAAGAAAGGAGCTTGCCACAAATGACCAGTGGGAGTTTACATGATCACAATCGCTCTTAGAATATCAACCTCCGCAAATGCTAACCTGCTTCCTCCGATGGCTTCTTTTTGGAACAAACATAAGAGATGTGAAAGGAAAACGGGATGAAGCCTCAAAAAAGTTGGTAAAACTTGTATCACAGCAGATAGTGTACAACTTCAAAACAGACCGCCAAACAACTTATCAACCTCTATCAGATGCAGGATTCAGAAACCGCATTGAAACACCCCTTTCAGTTGGATTGGCACTCACAGTCCACAAGAAAACCAGAAGTAGGGATCTTGTAGAAGTTCTTTCACACTTGCAAATAGGATCTACCTACAAGAAAGTTGACAGCATAGAGAAGCGTATCGCTTGTGGAGTTGCTGATCGAATGAAGTCAACTGTTTTTTTTTTTTTTTTTTTATGTGATTGAGGGAGGCAAAAGGCAGAACTGCCTATAGTGAGTGCCTCCCCCATAGTTGAAAGTGTGACAGGGCCAAAATCAAGGGACGTTCGAGCCAAAATGCCTGGACACACTGAGTTTGAAGCAATTTAAGTCATAGGAAGAGGGAAAGACTGATTCTGGGAGAGAGTTCCAGAGCTCAGCTGTTAAGTAGAAGAAAGTTTGAGAGTAACATTTCACTCTGGGGTTGGAGAGTTGCACAGAATAGGGGTAGGATTGAGTTGCAAGACGGGTACCACGTGCCCTACGTAAAGGAGGTGGTATACACTGGGAAAGCTCTGAGGAACACTGATTATTATAGTAGCGATAAAATAGCGAGAGAGATGCAACATTGCGGCGGAGAGAGAGAGATTGCAGAGAGTTGGTGAGTGGACGGGAGTTAATGATACGAAAGGCCTTCCTTTCAACTTTGTCTAGGAGAGCGGTGTGAGAGGAACCTCCCCACACATGTGAACAATACTCAATACAAGGACGCACTATGCCCCTGTACAGAGCAAGAAGCTGTGCAGGGGAAAAGAATCCCCTAAGGCGGTTGAGCACACCCAGCTTCTGGGAGGCTGCCTTAGCAAGACTGGTAATATGGTCCTTCCAACTGAGAGCAGAAGAAAAAGAGACCAAGAATATTGAGAGAAGATGAAGGATTGATTTTTGTATTGTTGAAGAATAAGGGATAGTCCGCTGGGAGTTCCTTACGGGTAGATAGATGGAGAAATTGGGTTTTGGAAGCATTAAAGGTAAGAAGGTTTTCTCTGCCACAATTGGAGATAGTATTTAGATCATAATTTAAGAGTTCTAGGGTTTCATTACGTTTGTCGTTGAGGGATTGCTGGCTGGGGCGTTCTGAAAAAGTAATGGAGTAGTGTAAGGTTGAGTCGTCTGCGTATGAATGGATGGGAATTGAGGTACAGTTGAGGAGATCATTTATAAAAATTAGAAAAAGAATAGGAGATAGGACAGAGCCCTGAGGAACACCGGAGTTTATAGGGTGAGGAAGTGAACAATGGCCGTCCACAACCGCGGCTATGGAACGGCCGGAAAGGAAATTAGAGACAAAGGCACAGATGGAGGGATAGAAACCGAAGGAGGGTAGTTTAGAAATTAAAGATTTGTGCCAGACTCTATCGAAGGCTTTTGATATGTCTAGTGCAATAGAAAAAGTCTCACCGAAGTCCCGAAAGGAGGATGCCCAAGAGTTAGTAAGATATGAAAGAAGATCACCAGTAGAGCGACCCTTAAGGAAGCCATACTGGCAATCTGAGAGCAGATTATGAGAAGAGAAATGCTTAAGAAATTTGAAAGCAAGAATAGTTTCAAAAACTTTAGAAAGACAAGAGATGAGAGCAATTGGACGATAGTTGGAGGGTTGAGAGCGGTCACCCTTCTTTGGGACAGGTTGAATGTGAGCAAACTTCCAGCATGAAGGGAAGACGTTAGAGGATAGACAGAGACGAAAGAGTTTGCCTAGGCAGGGAGTCAGCACGGAAGCACAGTTTTTGAGAACAACAGGAGGAACACCGTCCGGACCGTACGCCTTATTAGTATTAAGCCCAGAGAGGGTAGAAAGTACATCTTTAGAAGAGATAAGGATATTAGGCATAAGTAAGAGAGAGGAGGGTGGAGAGGGAGGAATAGCACCGGAATCATCCAAGGTGGAGTTTCTAGCAAAAGTTTGAGCGAAGAGTTTAGCTTTGTCAGAGGAAGAAGTGATGGTTGTGCCATCAGAATGGGAAAGGGGAGGAAAAGACGAGGAAGAGAAATTGTTGGAGAGGTTTTTGGCTAGATGCCAGAAAGCTTGGGAATAGCTAGAGTTGGATAGTTCAGTGCATTTATTATTGATGAAAGAGTGTTTGGCAAGTCGAAGAACAGATTTGGCTTGATTCCGGGCAGAAACATAGGAAGAATGAGAGAATGTTTGCCGCCATGTATTGTGAAAGGGAAGTCTGTTTACTTTGATGCAGATAACATTGATTTCCTAGAGAACACTGCAGATGGTCAGAACATTCTCCATGGTACAATTCTGGTAATCAATCAAAACGTGGACAATGATGATGATTCTACACATGACCTAATCAATGAACCTCTTCATATCCCTAATGAAATTTACTCTGTTGATGTCAGCACAAACTTCAAAAATCCACCATCAATTGAAGCCAAACTAGTAACTGTAGACAAATTTGAATTTCACTCCTATGATCTTCATGTAAAGAATTATGAGATGCATGACAAAGTTTGGTTTATGGCATCGTTTTCACACAGAAAAAGGAGTTCAGTCAATGGCAATAACCATTCTGAGGAGCAGTGTTCAGTTCCAGATGACTCTGAGCAGCATGTAACACAATCCTCTGTTAAAGAGATGTCCACAATTCCAGATGACTTCAATCAGCAGCATACGGAACACTCTTGTACTGAAGAGCAATCTACTGAAGAGCAATCTACGATTACATATGACACAGAAGAAAAACATGTGACACAGTCATCTGTTGAAATGTTGTCTACTGAAGAGCAATCTACAGTTCAAGGTGACTGTAATGAGCAGAATGCAACCCAATTTCTTGCCAAAGTTGTGAAAACAGACGTCATGCCAACCTGGGCAGCTACAAACTCATTAATGCAGTCACAACAGCAAGAGAACCATCCAAAGACACATAGTGCAATGGTTGCCCCTTTGTTACGAAGACCTCCAACTGATTATACTGCTCTCTATACAGTGTTGTGTCTCGCTCAAGGGATATCAGCTTTTGTTGTAGGTCCTCATCACAAAACTGTAATAACACTTGATCTTGACTTATATGAGAGGGCATTGAAACTGCAATCTTCAACAAAAAATACCAACTGGATTTTGAGAGTTGGTGAGCTTCATGCTTGCTTTGCTTCACTTCATGCTATCGCTAAGTATCTTGAAGACAGTGGTCTTGAATCCATCAGCATCGAGGCTGGTCTTTATTCCCCAACAACAATCCGCCAAATCTTCACTGGAAAGTGGTTTAAGCGTGGTGTAGAATACCATATGACCAATATCATGGCCTGCTATGATCTCCTTTTTGAAGCATCTTCACGGCAAGAAAACTTGGAAACCATGATCTCGAGATGTCACGAATTCCGCAAGAAACTCCACACGAGACAAGTTGACATGACAAATGTCTTTGCAGAAATAACCACAATGCTCAGAGACTGGTTCCAAGCTACACATGACCAAGACATTGGAGAGATGGCACAATTTCTCCTGAGTTACATGAAGCAGGTAGAGAGTTTACTTCACTTGATCCGGGCTAGCAGACAGGGAGACTGGGAGCTTCATCTTGGTGCTCTTGAGGAGCAGGTTAAGAACTACTTCGCTCATGATCTCTATAAGTATGCTCGACTAGTGCCAGTTTATCTTGCCCAAATGCAGGAACTCGAGAGCACTGACCAGGAAACGTGGAAGGCTTTGAAATGTGGTGATTTCATGGTGACTAAATCAGGCATTCCTTTCACAAATCTGTTTGTAGATCAAACATTGGAACAGCTTATCAGAGAACTCAAGGTTGCTGGAGGAATTACTGGAATTACACAGAATGAAGATGCACTTGATAGATTTTTCCTCATTGCTCCTGAGCTAATCAGCCTCATTCAAGACTTTCAAGACACTTATTTGCCCAACAGTGACAAACTGGCAACCAAGGAGCATTATCAGCTGAGCAGCTCAATGGCAATTCGCATGTACTACAATTCATCTGTGATCAAGGAGGGTATTCTCAAACACTGTGGCGGAAACCCATTCTCATGTAGGACCATCAATCTGATGAATTTGGTGTCTAACATGGAGATTCCAGCAGCTGCAAAGGAAGACATTCTACTCAGAGATGACAAGGGTACAAACAAGTTTGAAGAGTTTGTGTCAGAAAGAATAGTTACATCATCTGCAGAGAAATCCATTTGGGAACCAATGAAGAAATTAAAGCTCAAGACATTCAGTACATCCAAGAAGAAGACTACTTGCAAAGTTGGTGGTGTAGTGGTTAAGTTAAGAGAAGATCAGCAACTGTTGGCCAGGTTCCTCGTAGTGCAACAGTCCCGTCCCAGCATGATACATTCACTAGGAGAAACAATTGGGAAATATGAATTTTCAGTAATGCCAAGGGCACTATTCTCCTCAGATGGCCATCTTCTCATTCCAACAGACAAGAGTGCCTTTATACATGCAATAGAGGATTTCAACAAAGAACAACAAAGTGAAACTGAAGTACCGGAAGGCCTACTCATAACTCCTGATACATCTAATAGAGAGAAGAACCGAAACAAAGTGTGCATCATTGATGCCATGGCAGTTGTTCAGGCCATAAAGAAAGGACCATCAATGACAACCTGCTCTGATTTTGCAAGCACCTTCGTTCGAAGCATACATAAGGTCTTATCTGGATATGACGAAGGACGTGTGATATTTGATAGATATGTTGACGATTCTCTCAAGGCTCAGACACATGGCAAAAGGTCTGCTGGTGTAGACCCTCAAAAGTTTGACATCAAAGACACCACCAACATCAAACTAGTACCTTTGAAAACCTTTTTGTCTCACAATGATACAAAATCTAAGCTAACCGAATACTTGGGGAAAGCTGTACTCCATGAATATGCAGATAGCACCAAGAGCGTAGTTGTCGTCTATGGAACCTTAACATATTGTAACAAACCAAATGTCTTTGATCCCAATATCCGTGAGAACTCACATGAGGAAGCAGACACCCTGATACCATTGCACGTTCTGGATGCTTCAAAGGCCAGTGAAGACATCCGAGATATTGATGTGCATTCACCAGATACAGATGTCTTCATTTACCTAATGGACTTGTTTTTCAACCAATGACATTCCAGGCGAGCTTCATTTCATCACTGGAAAAGGAAAAACAAAGCGTGCAATTGACATTCGTTCTAGATGTGCAGCACTTGGACACGAAAGAAGCAAAGGTCTCTTAGATCTCCATGCCTTTACCGGCGCTGATTGGGGGAGGAAAGTTTGCCGGCATGTCCAAGAGCAGGTGGATAAAGCACTATCTAAGCCTTGAACCAAGTTGTGACATAATAGAGGTTTTCCAGAAATTTGGAGAGGATCAATTTGACCTGGAACGAATGCATCATGTTCTTGAAAACTTTGTGTGCTCGGTGTATGCAAAGAACAGCAACAGTAGAACAGTGAAGGAACTAAGATGGGAACTGTTCAGATCTAAAAATCTAGAGGCTGAAAAGTTGCCGCCAACCACGGGATCACTAATTCCACATATTCAGAGAGCTAACCTCATTTCGGTGATCAACAAGGGCTACAAAGAACCACGGCCACAAATACCACTGCTTACTGAGAATGGATGGGAGAAAACATCAGATGGGACAATTTCTCCCCAGAAATGTCATGAACTACCGGCTCCTCGGGCAGTTCTGGAACTTGTCAAGTGTGGATGTCGTAGCGAATGCACCAGTCGCTGCTCATGCCAAAAGAATAATTTACCATGTACAGCACTTTGTAAATGCAGTGACTGTGGTAACACACTTGATTACAATGTGACAAGTCAAGAAGAAGATAATGAATAAGCACGACATGACATGATGACCAGATTCCAAGCAGTCACAAAATGTAAATTGGATTTTAATACATTGATTTTAATGAAATCCTGAGTATCATTAACATGGGTAATAGTAACATATGTAATATTCATATACATTATTAATTATTGAAGATACAAGACAAAATATGATTTTGAGTGGTGGCCATTTTGAAATTCAAGATGGCGGCTGAACCATACTAGTTACCTGTTAGATTATGGGTTTAATGGAATCCTTGATATCAGAAGCATAGGTATTGCCACCATTTTCAATCTTTTTTTTCACTCTCAACTCCAGATATAGGAAAATAATAATTTCAAATGGCGGCCATTTTGAAATTCAAGATGGCGGCTAAACCATATTAGTTACAAGTAAGACGATGGTATCAATGGAATCTCTGGTACCACTAACATAGGTAATGACACCATATTTAATCTTCTATGTTGCTTAGAAGTCGAGATATATGAAAAATAAAATAATTAATGGCAGCCATTTTGAAATGCAAAATGGCGGCTGAAGACGTGGTCGAAAAAATGGCACCTAAAAATTTTAAAATCTACACCCCCAAATTGACAAAGATAGCCAATAAAATCCATTTTGGCACGAAAATCCAGCTGGAATGCATAAGATCCTCTACTATAGGGTGAAGCTAATGATTGCTCTGTCGCTAGAGCCAGATACGGCTAGGGTGATTTCAAATAGTTGTTGCTGTTTTTAGTCGTGAGACGACTTGCACTTTACTTTAAAGGATATGCACTGCAAAGAATTATGAATATGAAGCCCATAATAATGAACCCATGAATAAACCCATCTAATATAAGGACTAACAGGTAAATCATAATAGATGTACCCAATACCTTGTTTTACCTTTTATATATCTCTGATTCTTTTACAGTGTGAGCCCTTACTCAAATTATGTTTATATCTACAGTATTATGTCAACTTCTTGGAGTTTATTATCCACTCACTAACCTGTAGTAACAGAGCTGGAGGAGCCGAAGTGCTAGAATGGTGATCCAAAACTGTTGACTTTCCATCCTCCTCATCATCACCACCACTATGGGTCTTCTTAACATCAAGGTCTTCGTTCACTACCAGCAAGCTCTCGTCAACATTTGACCTATTCGCCAGGATCTCGATTTCGTTAGTCCCGCGGCCCATCTCAACAGGATTTTATCTTTATCTGGAAATAAAAATGTAACTTAGAGCCCAAATATCGGTATTTGGGCATTGATGGGTAAAGATGGGAGGTTGGAGGATGAAGTATGAGAGAGGGTACAGCAGGGGAAGAGGGTTGTAGGAATGCTGAAAGTAGTGACATGGAATAGGGAGGTGAGTATAGAAGTAAAGAAGTCACTGTATGATAGTGTGGTGATCCCAACATTGATGTACAGGATTGAAACATGGACATTGATGGAGAGCAATAAATCAAGAGTGAGAGGAGTGTAATGATATAGCCTCTTTGAGAAGTATGTGTGGGGTTTGCCTGTTCGTGGTTGTAAAGAGACTCTAGGCGGCGAACATGGCGGTTTCTGAGTACCTTTAGCTCCCCATAATAGTTTAGCTCAACTTGGAAAGGTTTGGGGATGCGGGTGATCTTGTGGGGTCCTATGAACTTGGGTTAGAGTTTGTTTGGGTAGGGAAGGTTAGCTATTACGACCGTATTGCCCAATTTGAAGGCTTTTGCCTAGGTCCTGCTTCCATTGAGGTGGGCTAGGGTTGGGTTAAGGGATGCAATATGATGGATGGGCAGTAACAGAGGTGCCTGTCCGAAGATGTGTTTGTGGGGCGAGAAGAAATCTTCTCGGGGGTGTTGCGTTCAGACCCCTTTGGATCATGCGTAGCTGGCTGGGCTAGTCTATTGTATCGCTTTTTGCTGTGCATAGTTGATTTGCAGTGGTCCGGTGGCTACATTCACAGATGGAATTGCCCTTAGGCCAGTATTGGGATGAGTATGAAATCTTGCTGTTTAGTAGTTTAGCGAGGTACTTCTAAATAACCCCTGTGAACTCCCGAGGCATTGTCACTGTGCTCTGTCTGTAAGAGGCCGAAGTAGGGGAACACTTTTATGAAGAGGGCGTTGGCTAATGAAGGGGCCGTGTGGTCCTTAAGGGGCGAGGCGAATAGGAACTTAGAGTGCAAGTCCACGAATGTAACCACAAATTTGTAACCATTGAATGGGCGTAGGGGCCCATGATGTCCAAGGAGAGAAGCTGCCAGGGTTTCTCTGTTATCATGCAACCTGAGGGTCCTGGGGTCCTGGTGGTGTCCTTTCCTTTTGCACACGCTAGACATGTGGAGGTGATTTTCTTTGCAGAAGTACTGGGGTTGGGGGTTCATGTTGAAGACTTGCAGGCATTACTTGTAACCCAGGTGGATTCTATTTCCGAAGTGGACGGTAGTCATAGCTCCGTCCACTGCATCCGGATCTATGATTATGTGTCAAGTGTCAGTGATAAGGTTGTCTCCTACGCGATGTGATGTATTGAAAAGGGTTTGGGGAATCCAGCTGGGCTTTACACAGGTCTTCCACGCATTTATTAAGGTTCTCTTATGTTCTGAGGTATGAAGGAGGTAACCCTTTCGGTACTCGGGGATGCGTTTCTTTCATATAGTTCGGCTCTCATAAGACAGTTTGATTCAGTTAAGGGGGTGTTTTTTTCTGGACCCCCTTTTCCCTCATATTTAGCCCCATTAGTTTTGAGATTCTAAGACGTTCGCTCCATTAGTTTGGTGATTTTAAGACATTTTACCCAATTTCTTTGGCGATTTTAAGACCTTTCGTGCCATTTAGGTGTTATTTTTTCCTGCAAATCGACAGTGAGCTTGCAATTTAGGAGGAACCAGCCTTTGGCCGGGACATGTTGCTACATAAAATATGATCATACTTACTGTATGTACATATTTTTACATAAAATTTATAAATTTATTATATGTAATCTACAACCTCACCTATCATGAGTTACTCATAGTTTACCTAATTTTAAACCCAAGTTAACAAACAACGATAGATTTATGCAAATTAGATAGCAATCGAATATACTTTACGTGATGATATAGATAACTTTGATTCATGGTTAACATTACTGAGTTACAGTATATACCGAGCTTTATCCCCCCTGAAGCAAATAATTCTACTTTACGTGATGATATAGATAACCTTTCTTCGTGCTTAGCATTACATTACTTAGTTACAGTGTATGCCGGACTTGATCTCGCCTGAAGTAATAAATTACACTTTATGTGATAATGTATAGCTAACCCTAATTCATGCTTAAAAAGCCGGTATCACACGAGCGCTTTTTCCCTCAACATGTATACCTAACACTGGTCTGGCAGCTTATGAGGTTAACATTTATTATATTTCTGCTACCTAAATTTAGCTATCATCAGTCTAGTTTCAGATACCAGTGCAAAATAGTCCAGAAATGTTGCCAGGAAAATGTTGATTATCGAATGTTGACTATAAAAGCTCTCGTGTGATACCGGCTTTTATCACTAATTAGTTACAGTGTATACCGAACTTGATCTTGCCTCATGATATATGTATATGATCGGTAACTGTATAATATATGTTGACCATATATTGATTATATTAATGACTGGGATTATACTAGGGCTGTCAATAATTAATCATATCTATTTATCCTTTGAGTACCAGCGACGTGTGTTATAGTTTATTCTAGCTATATTTAGACGACATTGTGCAGCTTGGGACGGATCTGTGGTAGCTAAAAGGGTTGTTCGAGATAGTTTGAAGCCTTATCATCGCTAGAGGTCCTTCCCAAGCTGAATAAAATCGTCTAATAGTCGCCAGAATATGATGAAAGAGACGTCCCTGGTACTGTATGGGTTAATAAACGTTATGTATGTGCCGATATGAATATGTATGGCTGTAGATTCTAAGCCCGAGAGGGAGTAGTTGGAATATAGAAAAAAAAAGCAAAACAAAAAAAAACAAAAAAAATATGATGCGAGTCATTTTAGAACAACTGGTGGTCCCTAGGGAAACATCTAGGAAGGAATATGGCTGGTACTTTTAAGGGAGCCGACCTCGATTGTTTTTCTTTCTCTCCCTCTCTCTTTGGCTTGTATCCATTCGGCCTCATTTAGCCTACTGTTTTAAGACGTTTACCCCCATCCAGGTGTCAATATTTTCCTGGCGAGCGGTAACGAGCCAGCATATATATATTTTTGTTTTGACAGCAAGCTAAATTTGTACATTTTTCGATGGAAAAATTTCTCCGGCGAAACCGGATTTCTCCATACAATGCTGGCTCGTTATAGCTCGCCAGGAAGAAATCGACACCTAGATGGGGATAAACGTTTTGAAACAGTTGGCTGAATGGGGCCGAAGGGATACAAGCCAGAGAAAGAGAGAAAAGGAGATAAAGATAAAAAAAAAAGCAGGTGACCCCCCTTAAACAATTATTTCCCTTGGCAGCGACGTTAATGGACGAAATAACTTGGAAAATGTCGGTATGTTTAGAAATGGACATGGTAATCCGTCTGATCTCTGTTAAGGGGAGGCAGTTAGTTTTGGGGGAACCTCCTTCTCCCTCATGCTTAGCCCCATTAGTTATGAGATTTTAAGACAATCGCCCCATTAGTTTGGTGATTTTCAGACATTTTGCCCAAATACATTCAATTTTCTAACCGACAGAATCTCACTGACTCCCATATATTTGTTAATGATGTAAATATTCCCACTTCCCCTAGTATTGACATTCTCGGTGTAACATTAACTACTAACTTGAGCTGGACACATTATGTTAGAAGCATTGCTAAGAATGCCTCTAAAAAACTGGGACTCCTGTACAGAGTTCGAGAATTCTTCACTGACGAGCAGTTGGCCGTGATATATAAAAGTCATGTGCGTTCTCAGATGGATTACTGTTCAGTGTTCACCTCTGTGGGGTGGAAGTGGAGTGGTTGCATTGAGGCAGTTGGACAAAATTCAAAATAAAGCTATTAGATTAATCAATAACCCTGAATCACACAGGACCTTCCTACATTATCCATACGAAGAAACGTTGCATCCCTTGCATTATTCTACAGATATTTTCACAGCATTTGTTCCGAGGAACTTGCTTCAATTGTGCCGCCTCTCCACATCTTTCCCGGTAGAACTAGGGCAGCTGAGAGCGCCCATGAATTTACACTTTCTCCTCCACAATGCAGAACTTCTGCTTATCAAAATTCATTTATCCCTAGAACTACTACTCTTTGGAATTCACTTCCCTCGAGTTGCTTTCCACAAACTTACAATCTACAAAAGTTTAAATCCAGTTGTTACAAACATTTTATGAATGGAGGATGCCTTTAGGCACATGGACCTTTTTGTTTTATCTGTGGTTTTCCTTCCTCCGTTCATTGTCTCTTAAAAAAAAAAAAAAAAAAAATACCGGTAATATACAGTATGTATGTATGTATATACTCAGGCACATACCCCATTGCTTGGGTGGCCGGCACGAGACAGAGCCTGAACACAAACAACATTTAAAGTTCCTATTCTCAGGGTCTGGGACCACTTTTGCGTTCCCTCGCCCCTTTCTCAGTCTCGTTGAGTAGGAGAATTCTTGCCTTACTAATTTTCATTAGTCTCACTTCAATCATAGGAAAGCTACTAGAGTCAATTATTGCTAGGAAAATGAGAAACCACTTAGAAACATTTAACTTAATCAATTCTTCTCAGCATGGATTCACTCAGGGACGGTCTTGCATTACAAATTTGCTTAGTTTTTTCTCAGAGGTACATGAAGCAGTAGATAATGACAAATCATATGATATTATATATTTAGATTTCAGTAAAGCTTTCGACAGAGTCCCTCATGAGAGATTGATGAGAAAGGTTGAGGCGCATGGAATAGGTGGGGCGTTGTTAGGATGGATTAGGTCATGGCTAATTGGTAGGAAGCAGAGAGTCAGCATAAATGGTACTAAGTCAGAGTGGGGATCAGTCAAGAGTGGTGACCCCCAGGGATCTGTATTGGGTCTTCTGTTATTTATCATATACTTAAATGACCTTGATTTAGGTATAACTAGTAGGATAAGTAAATTCGCAGACGATACCAAAATAGGGAGACCAATAGATTCAGATAGCGACACAGCTCAGTGCCTCCAAAGGGATGTAGATACCTTACACGAATGGTCAGTAAAGTGGCAGATGAATTTTAACATTGACAAATGCAAGGTATTAAAGATAGGGAAGACGAATACTAATGCAAAATATAAACTAGCTAATGCTGAATTAGAAAACTCAGACTGCGAGAAAGATTTGGGTGTGTTTGTTAGCAACGAATTGAAACTTAGAAAACAGTGTATAAGCGTACGTAATAAGGCAAACAGGATTCTGGGGTTCATCTCAAGGAGTGTGAGTAACAGAACTGCCGATGTTATCTTGAAACTTTACTTGTCATTAGTAAGACCTCTTATGGATTATGCTGTCCAATTTTGGTGTCCTTATTACAGAATGGATATTGATTCCTTGGAGAGAGTACAGCGAAGAATGACAAAAATTATTCATAATATTAGAAATCTACCATATGAAGAAAGGTTGAACAAATTAAGCTTACATTCGTTAGAAAGACGCAGAGTTAGAGGGGATTATGATAGAAGTGTTTAAGTGGTTCAGTGGGGTAAATAAAGGAGACATGAAAAATGTACTGAAGCTCAGTGATAGCGAAAG
Organism: Paralithodes platypus; assembly: GCA_032716605.1. Taxonomy (NCBI): domain Eukaryota; kingdom Metazoa; phylum Arthropoda; class Malacostraca; order Decapoda; family Lithodidae; genus Paralithodes; species Paralithodes platypus. The sequence goes on along the minus strand of CM064577.1, from coordinate 32,672,646 downwards.
AACTAGAACAAATGGTTATAAATTAGATCAATTTCGTTTCAGAAAAGATATAGACAAATATTGGTTTGGTAACAGAGTTGTAGATGGGTGGAATAGGCTACCAAGTGATATAGCGGGATCAAGAACGATAGGGAGCTTTAAGATAAAATTAGATAGGCATATGGACGAGATGGGTTGGGTGTGAGGGGGATCTACCAGGTGTGGGCCAATCGGCGCTCAGCAGACCCCGTTATCTTGTGTTAATCTCTGACCGTTTTGGTGGGGTCAGTACTCAAGGTATTAGTGAGTTGGGGCTATAATTGGGGTTGGGTGTGACAGGGATCTGCCTTGTATGGGCTGATCGGCTTTTTGAAGATTCCCATTTTCTTATGTTCTTATACAAAGGGAGGAGGATTCCTAGCCTCCTGCCCCCAGAAGGAAATGTAGGACAGTAAAAGAGACGGACAGAAACGGCTAAGGTTGGGTAGAGGATGCCAAACCTAACTCTGGATAGGACCAATTCTCACCTGTAATACATACCTTTAAATACCCGCACTTTAAACTACCCGAGAACAACGTTTTTCTCACTTTCGTCTTCCCAAATAATATTAATATATGTCCCTCCAAGCAAGGGGGTCCAGAAAATAAATAAATAAATAAATACATGAAAAACAAACACACAAACAAACAACAAACTTCACGTATACATTAGCTCATCCCACGTTTGGGTTTATTATTGAGTTTTTTGTTTTAGGGTTTTCTTTTCTGGACCCCCTTCTCCCTCATGTTTAGCTCCAAGAGTTTTGATATTTTAAGACATTCGCCTCATTAGTTTGGCTATTTTAATACTTTTCACCCCATTTCTTTGTCAATTTTAAGACCTTGCATGCCATTTAGGTGTCACTTTTTCCTGGTGAGCGAAAGCGAGCCTGCAATTTAGGAGGAACCGGTCTTTGGCCGGTTTAATTGTTGTTGCCATGTTTGAGCATTATTTGTTTTTAGTTTGACTCGTAGACAAACGATAACGTTTCCCTAGATCATCACCAATCTACATTTTTACATTTGTTGGTAGGATAATATCTAGGCCAATGGCTGGTTTCTCCTAAATTGTAGGTTTGCTATCGTTTACCCAGAAAATATCGATCTATCAATTATTTATAATTGGGGCAGATAAAATCTTGTTACTTTCAATGCCTCCAAGACCCAATCTCTCCTTATATCCCCCCATCGCAGTTTTCCACAACACTATCCATATTTAACAAAATACAAATCAACCCTTCATCTTAACCTCAATATGCTTGGTGTATCGTTTTCACCCGACCTTATCTTGGAATGATCATAATATTTACCACCCTTGCTAAAACAGCTTCCCAGAAGTTGGGTGTGCTCCACCATCTCCGTTGGTTCTTCACCCCCGCATTGCTTCTTGCTCTGTATAGGGGCACAGTGAGCCCATGTATCGAGTATTGTTCGCATGTGTAGGGTGCTTTCACCCATACCGCACTTCTCGAAAGAGAAGAGTTAAAAGCATTTCGCCTCATCAACTAATTTCCTCTTAGTAGCTCCCTTCAATCTCTTTCTACAAGCCGCAATGTTGCATCTCGTTCACTCTTCTATCGCTATTACAACAATCAGTGTTCTTCAGAGGATACCCCCTCCCTTGCACCTGCCTTTCAACACAGTCCCACTCATATTCTGTCCAGCTCTCCAACCCAAGAATTAACAAATTCTCTCAGTCTTTCTTCTACTCCACAAATTAACTCTGGAACTCTCTCCCTCATTTAATCTTTCTTTCATCCTATGACTTAGACTGCTTTAAACTTCTTGTGTCCCGGCATTTTGACCTCAAAGTCCCTTGAATTTGGTTCTCAGTCACTCTTTTGGCTTTGGGGGAGACACTCGTCACAGTCAGCCTACCTTTTGTCTCCTTCATACAAAAAAAAATAAAAAATAATAATACTAGGTGCATGTTCCTATATAATCTGCAAGGGATATGTACGACCTTTATCCTTTAACCCTTCGAGTACCAACGACGTGTGTTTTATTTTATTCAAGCTACATTACGACGGTACTATGCAGCTTAGGAAGGATCTGTGGTAGTTAAAAAGGTTGGTTAAGATAGTTTGAAGCCTTATTATTGCTAGAGGGCCTTTGTAAATTGAATAAAATCGATTAATAGTAGCCAAAATAAAATAAGGAGGATGTCGACGGTGGTGAAGGGGTTAACCATCTTGGCAGTACAGTGGTGGCTAGAGCGCTGTCGTCCGGTCTGGGAATTCATTAAGGGGGGTGACCTGTTTTTGTTCTGTCCTTTTCTATCTTTCTCTGGCTTGTATCCATTTGGCCCCATTCAGCCTACTGTTTTAAGACGTTTATCCCCATCCAGGTGTCAATTTTTACTGGTGAGCGGTAGCGTGCCAGCATATTTTTTATTTTTGTTTGACAGCAGGCTAAATTTGTACATGTTTCGATAGAAAAATGTCTCCGGCGAAGCCGGATTTCTTCATATAATGCTGGATCGCTATCGCTCGCCAGGAAGAAATCGACACCTAGCTGGGGATACACGTCTTAAAATAGTTGGCTGAATGGGGCCGAATGGATAAAAGCCAGAGAAAGAGAGAAAAGGACAGAAATAACAAAAAGCAGGTCACCCCCTTAATGCATCATATTATTTGAGAACAAAATATTTTAACTGCACTAAACAGAAAGTCACTGAATATCACTATCTTTATTTATAGAGTGAATAAAGGCGAGCACGGACTATTTCCCAAACTATATAGGTTAGAAGTGAAAGTTAATGTGGTAGTGCAATCAATCAGAGGGTAGGTGGTGGTGGTGGTGGTGGTGGTGGCTGGGTGAGGAGGGACAGTGGGTAAGGTGGGTATGTGGGTAGGGCGGGTATGGGGGTAGGGCGGGTAGGGTGGCTATGTGGGTAGGGCTGGTATGTGGGTAGGGCGGGTATGTGGGTAGGGCGGGTAAGGGGGGTTGGGCAGGTATGTGGGTAGGGCGGGTATGTGGGTAAGGTGGGTATGTGAGTAAGGTTGGTAAGTGGGTAGGGCGGGTATCTGGGTATGAGGGTAGGGTGAGTATGAGGGTAGGGCAGGTATGTGGGTAAGGTGGGTATGTGGATAGGGTGGGTATGTTGGTAAGGTGGCTATGTGGGTAGGGTAGATATGTGGATAGGGTGGGTATGTGGGTAGGGTAGGTATGTGGGTAGGGTAGGTATGTGGGTAGCGTGGATATGTGGATAAGGTGGGTATGTGGGTAGGGTGGATATGTGGGTAGGGTGGGTATGTGGGTAGGGTGGAAATGTGGATAGGGTGGGTATGTGGGTAGCCCGCATATATTGTACCCTCTCTGGGGCTGTACAATTTACCCTCCACTGTCTCTGTACAACACATTCTTCTTAACCCCCTCCCCCCTCTCTGTCTCTCTCTCTCTCTGTCTGTCTGTCTGTCTCTCTCTCTCTCTCTCTATATATATATATATATATATATATATATATATATATATATATATATATATAATCTCACAAATATACGTGAGCTACTACTAATTCAGGACAATAATCCATGCTTCAATCAACTACACCACTGCATTATCAGGCCGTGGTGTAGTTGAATTAGTTGATAAGATATACTTACATAGACTTACATAGATACACCGGCCACACAGATCTTACGATCCCTGCGAGGTGACCAGGACTTAATCCTAATAGAGATAGCAACCCTAAGAGAAAGTGGAAGGAAAGGATAGCAAAGATGAGAGAGCGAGAGAGAGAGAATGTTGAAATATATTACATTTCTCCTACTCGGCGAGACAGAGAAAGGGACGAGGGAACACGAAAGTGGTTCCGGACCCTAAGTATTGGAACTTTAAATGTAGCTTCTGTTAGGGCTCTGTCTCGAGTCGACCACCCCCAGCTATGGGATATGTGCCTGAGTATATACATATACAGTATACATACATACTATCGCCCAATATGTACGACACCGACACCGTGTATAAACAATGACCAATTTAGTTAAATAAAGGTATTATCCCATTGATCCCTCGTGTGACCAGCTGGTGATTGAGGAGGTGTCACTGGTGGCACACTGACCTCTTATATAACTAATGACCTCATCCGGGCACTCAGATACCCGTTGTGGACTTTGCTGTACCCACTTTATTGTAGCATACCCAACTTCATCATGTCATGCACAGTACTTTTTTATCTGATTAGCTAAACTATTCCGCCATTATGTACGGTATCTATTACCTACCAATACAGTCTTTATCACCATTTTGTACGGTATCTATTATGTACCAATACAGTCTCTATCACCATTTTGTAGGTATCTATTATGTACCAATACAGTCTCTATCACCATTTTGTACGGTATCTATTATGTACGAATACAGTCTTTATCACCATTTTGTACGGTATCTATTATGTACCAATACAGTCTTTATCACCATTTTGAACGGTATCTATTATGTACCAATACAGTCTTTATCACCATTTTGTACGGTATCTATTATGTACCAATAGTCTTTATCACCATTTTGTACGGTATCTATTATGTACCAATACAGTCTTTATCACCATTTTGTACGGTATCTATTATGTACCAATACAGTCTTTATCACCATTTTGTACGGTATCTATTATGTACCAATACAGTCTTTATCACCATTTTGTACGGTGTCTATTATGTACCAATACAGTCTCTATCACCATTTTGTACGGTATCTATTATGTACCAATACAGTCTTTATCACCATTTTGTACGGTATCTATTATGTACCAATAGTCTTTATCACCATTTTGTACGGTATCTATTATGTACCAATACAGTCTTTATCACCATTTTGTATGGTATCTATTATGTACCAATACAGTCTTTATCACCATTTTGTACGGTATCTATTATGTACCAATACAGTCTCTATCACCATTCGCACTAGCTACATTAAATTGGTGTTTGTGTTGCCTTGTTCCCGAAAATCCCGAAACCACGGAACTAACGCCGAGGTGACGTAATAAGGAGTACAAAGGAAAACAAGCAACAACAGCTCATGCGACCCCTCGAGGTTACTTGCCCTCCAAAACACTGCTGTTCCAAGTGTTGCAACAGTATTTCGGAGAGAATGTGTGAAAGATGTGAGAAAGAAGTGTTTGAATAATTGAATAAATATTTTCTTTAGTAGTGTGTGTTCAATAACCTAATAGATCTTAATATAATTTCCCCTGCCACGAACTAAGCCCCAGGGCAGTACTTCTTTCTCACATCTTTCACACATTCTCTCCGAAATACTGTTGCAACACTTGGAACAGCAGTGTTTCGGAGGGCAAGTAACCTCGAGGGGTCGCATGAGCTGTTGTTGCTTGTTTTCCTTTGTACTCCTTTGTACGTCAACTCGGCGTTAGTTCCGTGGTTTCGGGATTTTCGGTAACAAGGCAACACAAACACCAATTTAATGTAGCTAGTGCGAATGGTGATAGAGACTGTATTGGTACATAATAGATACCGTACAAAATGGTGATAAAGACTGTATTGGTACATAATAGATACCGTACAAAATGGTGATAAAGACTGTATTGGTACATAATAGATACCGTACAAATGGTGATAAAGACTGTATTGGTACATAATAGATACCGTACAAAATGGTGATAAAGACTGTATTGGTACATAATAGATACCGTACAAAATGGTGATAAAGACTGTATTGGTACATAATAGATACCGTACAAAATGGTGATAAAGACTGTATTGGTACATAATAGATACCGTACAAAATGGTGATAAAGACTGTATTGGTACATAATAGATACCGTACAAAATGGTGATAAAGACTATTGGTACATAATAGATACCGTACAAAATGGTGATAAAGACTGTATTGGTACATAATAGATACCGTACAAAATGGTGATAAAGACTGTATTGGTACATAATAGATACTGTACAAAATGGTGATAAAGACTGTATTGGTACATAATAGATACCGTACAAAATGGTAATAGAGACTGTATTGGTACATAATAGATACCGTACAAAATGGTGATAAAGACTGTATTGGTACGTAATAGATACCGTACAAAATGGCGGAATAGTTTAGCTAATCAGATAAAAAAGTACTGTGCATGACATAATGAAGTTGGGTATGCTACAATAAAGTGGGTACAGCAAAGTCCACAACGGGTATCTGAGTGCCCGGATGAGGTCATTAGTTATATAAGAGGTCAGTGTGCCACCAGTGACACCTCCTCAATCACCAGCTGGTCACACGAGGGATCAATGGGATAATACCTTTATATTAACTAAATTGGTCATTGTTTATACACGGTGTCGGTGTCGTACGTATTGGGTGATAGTATGTATGTATACTGTATATGTATATACTCAGGCACATATCCCATAGCTGGGGGTGGTCGACTCGAGACAGAGCCCTAACAGAAGCTACATTTATAGTTCTAATTCTTAGGGTCCGGAACCACTTTCGTGTTCCCTCGTCCCTTTCTCTGTCTCGCCGAGTAGGAGAAATTTAATATATTTCAACATTCTCTCTCTCTCTCTCTCTCTCTCTCTCATCTTTGCTATTCTTTCCTTCCACTTTCTCTTAGGGTTGCTATCTCTATTAGGATTAAGTCCTGGTCACCTCGCAGGGATCGTAAGATCTGTGTGGCCGGTGTATCTATGTAAGTCTATGTAAGTCTCTCTTATCAACTAATTCAACTACACCACGGCCTGATAATGCAGTGGTGTAGTTGATTGAAGCATGGATTATTGTCCTGATTGAGTAGTAGCTCACGTATATTTGTGAAATTATATATATATATATACATATATATATAAAGAGAGAGAGACAGACAGACAGAGAGAGAGAGAGACAGAGAGGGGGGAGGGGGTTAAGAAGAATGTGTTGTACAGAGACATTGGAGGGTAAATTGTACGGCCCCAGAGAGGGTACAATATATGCGGGATACCCACATACCCACATATCCACCCTACCCACATACCCACCCTACCCACCCTACCAACATATCCACCCTACCCACATACCCACAAACCCACCCTACCCACATACCTACCCTATCCACATATCCACCCTACCCACATAGCCACCTTACCCACATACCCACCCTTATCCACATACCCACCTTACCCACATACCCACCCTACCTTCATACCCACCTTACCCAGATACCCGCCCTACCCACATACCCACCTTACTCACATACCCACCTTACCCACATACCCGCCCTACCCACCTTACCCACATACCCGCCCAACCCACATACCCGCCCTACCCACATACCCACCTTACCAACATACCTGCCCTACCCACATAGTCACCCTACCCACATACCCGCCCTACCCACATACCCACCTTACCCACTGTCCCTCCTCGCCCAGTCACCACCACCACCACCACCACCTACCCTCTGATTGATTGCACTACCACATTAACTTTCACTTCTAACCTATATAGTTTGGGAAATAGTCCGTGCTCGCCTTTATTCACTCTATAAATAAAGATAGTGATATTCAGTGACTTTCTGTTTAGTGCAGTTAAAATATTTTGTTCTCAAATAATATGATGCATTAAGGGGGTGACCTGCTTTTTGTTATTTCTGTCCTTTTCTCTCTTTCTCTGGCTTGTATCCATTCGGCCCCATTCAGCCAACTATTTTAAGACGTGTATCCCCAGCTAGGTGTCGATTTCTTCCTGGCGAGCGATAGCGAGCCAGCATTATATGAAGAAATCTGGCTTCGCCGGAGACATTTTTCTATCGAAACATGTACAAATTTAGCCTGCTGTCAAACAAAAATAAAAAATATGCTGTCACGCTACCGCTCACCAGTAAAAAAATGACACCTGGATGGGTATAAACGTCTTAAAACAGTAGGCTGAATGGGGCCAAATGGATACAAGCCAGAGAAAGATAGAAAAGGACAGAACAAAAACAGGTCACCCCCCTTAATGAATCCCCAGACAGCGCTCTAGCCACCACTGTACTGCCAAGATGGTTAACCCCTTCACCACCGTCGACATCCTCCTTATTTTATTTTGGCTACTATTAATCGATTTTATTCAATTTACAAAGGCCCTCTAGCAATAATAAGGCTTCAAACTATCTCAACCAACCTTTTTAACTACCACAGATCCTTCCTAAGCTGCATAGTACCGTCGTAATGTAGCTTGAATAAAATAAAACAACGTCGTTGGTACTCGAAGGGTTAAAGGATAAAGGTCGTACATATCCCTTGCAGATTATATAGGAACATGCACCTAGTATTATTATTTATTTTTTGTTTTGTATGAAGGAGACAAAAGGTAGGCTGACTGTGACGAGTGTCTCCCCCAAAGCCAAAAGAGTGCCTGAGAGCCAAATTCAAGGGACTTTTGAGGTCAAAATGCCTGGACACAAGAAGTTTAAAGCAGTCTAAGTCATAGGATGAAAGAAAGATTAATTGAAGGAGAGAGTTCCAGAGTTAATTTGTGGAGTAGAAGAAAGACTGAGAGAATTTGTTAATTCTTGGGTTAGAGAGCTGGACAGAATATGAGTGGGACTGTGTTGAAAGGCAGGTGCAGGGGAGGAGGTATCCTCTGAAGAACACTGATTGTTGTAATAGCGATAGAAGAGTGAAAGAGATGCAACATTGCGGCTTGTAGAAAGAGATTGAAGGGAGCTACTAAGAGGAAATGAGTTGATGAGGCGAAATGCTTTTAACTCTTCTCTTTCGAGATGTGCGGTATGGGTGAAAGCACCCCACACATGCGAACAATAATCGATACATGGGCGCACTGTGCCCCTATACAGAGCAAGAAGCTATGCGGGGGTGAAGAACCAACGGAGATGGTGGAGCACACCCAACTTCTGGGAAGCTGTTTTAGCAAGGGTGGTAAATATTATGATCATTCCAAGATAAGGTCGGGTGAAAACGATACACCAAGCATATTGAGGTTAAGATGAAGGGTTGATTTGTATTTTGTTAAATATGGATAGTGTTGTGGAAAACTGCGATGGGGGGATATAAGGAGAGATTGGGTCTTGGAGGCATTGAAAGTAACAAGATTTTATCTGCCCCAATTATAAATAATTGATAGATCGATATTTTCTGGGTAAACGATAGCAAACCTACAATTTAGGAGAAACCAGCCATTGGCCTAGATATTATCCTACCAACAAATGTAAAAATTTAGATTGGTGATGATCTAGGGAAACGTTATCGTTTGTCTACGAGTCAAACTAAAAAAAAATAATGCTCAAACATGGCAACAACAATTAAACCGGCCAAAGACCGGTTCCTCCTAAATTGCAGGCTCGCTTTCGCTCACCAGGAAAAAGTGACACCTAAATGGCATGCAAGGTCTTAAAATTGACAAAGAAATGGGGTGAAAAGTATTAAAATAGCCAAACTAATGAGGCGAATGTCTTAAAATATCAAAACTCTTGGAGCTAAACATGAGGGAGAAGGGGGTCCAGAAAAGAAAACCCTAAAACAAAAAACTCAATAATAAACCCAAACGTGGGATGAGCTAATGTATACGTGAAGTTTGTTGTTTGTTTGTGTGTTTGTTTTTCATGTATTTATTTATTTATTTATTTTCTGGACCCCCTTGCTTGGAGGGACATATATTAATATTATTTGGGAAGACGAAAGTGAGAAAAACGTTGTTCTCGGGTAGTTTAAAGTGCGGGTATTTAAAAATATGTATTACAGGTGAGAGTTGGTCCTCTCCAGAGTTAGGTTTGGCATCCTCTACCCAACCTTAGCCGTTTCTGTCCATCTCTTTTACTGTCCTACATTTCCTTCTGGGGGCAGGAGGCTAGGAATCCTCCTCCCTTTGTATAAGAAAATGGGAGTCTGCAAAAAGCCGATCGGCCCATACAAGGCAGATCCCTGTCACACCCAACCCCAATTACAAGGCCCAATTATAGGCCCAACTCACTAATACCTTGAGTACTGACCCCACCAAAACGGTCAGAGATTAACACAAGATAACGGGGATCTGCTGAGCGCCGATTGGCCCACACCTGGTAGATCCCCCTCACACCCAACCCATCTCGTCCATATGCCTATCTAATTGTATCTTAAAGCTCCCTATCGTTCTTGATCCCGCTATATCACTTGGTAGCCTATTCCACCCATTTACAACTCTGTTACCAAACCAATATTTGCCTATATCTTTTCTGAAACGAAATTTATCTAATTTATAACCATTTGTTCTAGTTCTTTCGCTATCACTGAGCTTCAGTACATTTTTCATGTCTCCTTTATTTACCCCACTGAACCACTTAAACACTTCTATCATATCCCCTCTAACTCTGCGTCTTTCTAACGAATGTAAGCCTAATTTGTTCAACCTTTCTTCATATGGTAGATTTTTAATATTATGAATAATTTTGTCATTCTTCGCTGTACTCTCTCCAAGGAATCAATATCCATTCTGTAATAAGGACACCAAAATTGGACAGCATAATCCATATGAGGTCTTACTAATGACAAGTAAAGTTTCAAGATAATATCGGCAGTTCTGTTACTCACACTCCTTGAGATGAAACCCAGAATCCTGTTTGCCTTATTACGTACGCTTATACACTGTTTTCTAGGTTTCAAATCGTTGCTAACAAACACACCCAAATCTTTCTCGCAGTCTGAGTTTTCTAATTCAGCATTAGCTAGTTTATATGTTGCATTAGTATTCGTCTTCCCTATCTTTAATACCTTGCATTTGTCAATGTTAAAATTCATCTGCCACTTTACTGACCATTCGTGTAAGGTATCTAGATCCCTTTGGAGGCACTCTATGTCGCTATCTGAATCTATTGGTCTCCCTATTTTGGTATCGTCTGCGAATTTACTTATCCTACTAGTTATACCTAAATCAAGGTCATTTTTGTATATGACAAATAACAGAAGACCCAATACAGATCCCTGGGGGACACCACTCTTGACTGATCCCCACTCTAACTTAGTACCATTTATGCTGACTCTCTGCTTCCTACCAATTAGCCATGACCTAATCCATCCTAACAACGCCCCACCTATTCCATGCACCTCAACCTTTCTCATCAATCTCTCATGAGGGACTCTGTCGAAAGCTTTACTGAAATCTAAATATATAATATCATATGATTTGTCATTATCTACTGCTTCATATACCTCTGAGAAAAAACTAAGCAAATTTGTAAGGCAAGACCATCCCTGAGTGAATCCATGCTGAGAAGAATTGATTAAATTAAATGTTTCTAAGTGGTTTCTCATTTTCCTAGCAATAATTGACTCTAGTAGCTTTCCTTTCAACCTTCAGGAGGGATAACATGAATTGGGGTGAGCGGTTTACAGTGCTCTTGAGCAGATTTTGGGCGACTCCTCCAGCTTTGTTGACCGCCTGGCGAATATGGTGGTGAAATTTGATGGTTGTTGGGACGGATACCCCAAGATCCTTCAGCAGGTTTGATGGCTGGATGGGCAGGTTTTGGAGGAAGTAGAGGGGTTGGGTAGGCTGATTCGTTCTGTGGCGGGAGAAGCGCATGTGAGCACATTTTTCAGTGACGAAACTTAGACCCCACGAAGAGGCAATTTCATGCAGCCGGTCGGTCGATGCTTTCTTGGAGGGTCGCCATACCACCGTGTGCTTGAGTTGAGGATGATGTGAAGTTGAAGTATATTTTCAGGTCATCTGCAAATATGAAGTATTTGCAGCTTAGTAGTGATCCTATGTGATTTATGAAGATGAGGAACAGCAGTGGGCCTAGGACGGAGCATTGGGGGACCCCACTGAGTACTGGTCTTGCGGAACTTGTTTTTCCGTTGATGCGCACCTTAATTTTTCGGTCGAGCAGGAAGCTCTTAATCCAGCTAAGGAGGTTCTCCGATACTGTATGTATATATAGATATGTTGCATGAAAGGGAGAGAGAGAGAGAGAAAGAAAGAGCTAGAGCTAACGAGAGAGATGTTGTAAGTACTGTATATATAGAATTGTTGCATGTACTGTAGAGCTCTCCCTATCTTGTGAACTGTCCAACCCGCCCCTATATCCCAGTTGTAGGAGGTCTGGGGACAAGGGGGGGCAAGTGGGGGGTACTGGGGTCAATGAACTGGGGAGAGAGGGATAGTTTGCTCTGGCCCTTTATTATTCACTAATTTACCCTTTCAAGATTATGAAGCATTATGACAGTCATGTTTTACTATTTTTAGACAATTTCATTTCAAATAATAATAATAATAATAATAATAATAATAATAAGAAGAAGAAGAAGAAGAAGAATAAATAGATAAATAAGTAATTAAAATCTCCCCTCAAATTGCTTGGTTCGCTATTTTATATTGTTTATTTCATCACTAGGTGGCTTTCAAATATTACTGACTATGATTGTGCAGTCACTTATAAACATGTGTGGACCCCCTTCTGTGTTTCTTCATGCAATTATAACTATCGGGGTTGATTATTGGATGAAGCTTGATTTAAAGAAAATAGTGTACATAGTTTTGTAGTTGATTGTAGAGAAAATGATATTCATAAATTCGTAAAAGTGATTGTCTGTGTGTGTGTGTGTGTGTGTTTTGTGTTGGTGTGATTATATAAGACTGATCGTGCCATATGGCCTCTGTTGCCTGGCGCGTAGAATTAAGTATTGTAATGTATATGTATGACTATGTGTTTATATATTTACATTTTTGTGTTGCTGTCGGATGGTGTATAGGTGTGGAAGGAATACATGAACACCTCCTAATGATCCAAACAAGGCAGTGAACGATGGATAATTATATGCAATGTATTATGCTAGAGCATGTATGAGGGTGCAAAGGCGGCAGTACGTGCGGAGAATGAGCAGAGCGATTTCTTTGACCTGAATGTTGGGTTGAAACAGGGGTGTGTGATGTCCCTGTGGTTGTTTACTGTATATATGGATGGAGTAATAAAAGAAATACAAGGAAGAGCAGTGGATGTTGGTGTATCGCTGATAAGGGAGGGAAATGAGTGGAAGCTGCCTGTACTGCTGTTTGCTGATGATACAGTTCTGATGAGCGATAATGAATGGGAGTTGCAGGGTCTGGTAAATGCGTTTGGAACCGTGTGCGAAAAACGGAATCTGAAGGTAAATGCGGGGAAGAGCAACGTTATGTTATAGTCTTCGAAAGGGGCGAAGCCACAGAGTGTGAGGTGAAGTTGAACGGTCAGGCTATGGAGATTGTCAGCTCATTTAAGTACCTGGGCAGTGTGTTGAGTAAAGATGGGACAATGGATGAAGAAGTGCGGGAGAGAGTGCAACAGGGGAAGAGGGTTAATTGTAGGAACGCTGAAAGCAGTAACAAGACAAAACGTGGTCAGTATGGAAGTGAAGAAGTCTTTGCATGACAGTGTGGTAATCCCGACACTGACTTACGGAAACGAAGCATCGACGTTTGAGAAGAGACTCAGACCAAGAGTGAGAGGGGTGGATATGATTTACTTGAGAAGTGCGTGCGGTGTTACATGGAGGGATAGACAGACGAATGAGGAAGTAAGAAGGAGGTGTGGTGTGTAGGTAGATGTGCTGGAAAGTGTGAAAAGGAACACCTTGAGATGGCTCGGCCATATGGAACATATGGGAAGCGAAAGAATTACTAAGAAGGTGTACGAGAGCGAGGTGGAAGGACAGAGGGGGAGAGGTAAACCGAAGGTGAGGTGGAAGGATGGAGTGAGGAAGTATATGAATGATGGCAGTGCTGGTTGGGAGGAGGGGCGTCGACTGACTGGGACAGAGGTGCATGGGGGCGGTTCGTTCGTGGCCACCCCTTTGGGGATCACGGCGTTAGGCAATAGATAGATAGAAATCTGGTTATTGGTGAGTTCTACTAACAGGGAGGTATAACTATTCTATATATAACTACAATCAAACACAAAGGTCAGTCATACAATAGGTACAGAACAACACTTTATATTTATACAAAATTGGATATTAGTTCGCACAATGATGTTAAGAACAATACATAGAAACATAAATATACACAATTCACAAGTCTAGTTAATTAAGGAATGAGCTTTACTTGAGTTATAGGTAAAGGGCTGCGCATGCTTTAAACACGTGCTCTAAAATACAAGATGAACACGTGCGTGATTTAATTATGCAATTATTTAATCATGCAGGTTCGTAGATCAAATCAAACTTCTGATTAATTTCAATACAAGTACAAATGTAAAGTTGATGGAACTGGCGAAAACGTGTTTTAATTAACTTGACATCAGAATATTAGTGAGCTTTAGCGAAGTTCGTCTTTATTTGAATCACGAGTTCACGTTTTCTCTATATGTTTTGACTATAGTTTCTAGACTAGAGGTGTTATTCTCATACCTAGCAGGTTTACCATAAACACTTGATGCTACCAGTCTTGAGACCTGATGTCTAGTATCGAACCTAGTTTTCCCAGTCTTATACCTAGGATTGTTCCAGTCTTCAGACCTGGAGGTGCTACTATTGAATCTAGCTGAAATATTGTTGCCAGGTTGAGTGACATAGTCTGTCTTAGGTCTGCGTATGCTGGTTCCTATCTGGTGCAAGCTAGAAGGGCACGATCTGATGTTCTTATTGTCTATGTGGCTACCTACGGCATTATTTATTTCGTATAACCGTATCTGCACATCTGCACGTATGAAGGGTGCGCCGGTCCTCTCTCCATGGGCTTTTTATGTCCTTATAACGTGGTACTGGTGGGGGTCTGTACGACCACAATTCGTATTGTAGGCATAACAGTGTTGATCATTCAAGTTGTTTTTGAGATATTATATTTCAAGTGAAAATTCCAATGTAACCGCCAAAGAATGAGATATAGGGCAAGACATCTACTAACATACTAACAGAATCTAGGCATTTTTTAGCAGAATTTGATATTCCAGGATATAGTTTGTTTAAATATGACCGAACAAGTAGGAGGGGCGGGGGTATAGCAGTGTTTGTCAGGAGTACATTAAAAAGCTGTATTAAATCAGGTATTAGACTAAATAATGATAATGAAAGTGTTTGGGTAGAGGTTAACGAAGGTAGTGAGACCATAGTTATTGGAGTTATATATAGACCGCCTAATATGAGTAGAAATGGCGGAAAATCGTTATGGGAGGAAATTAAAATAGCATCAATGTTTAGCAATGTGTGCATTATGGGGGATTTTAATTTTCCGAACATTGATTGGCAGCACCAAATAGGCGACTCCGATTCAGTAGAGTTATTGAGGTAGTACAAGATAGTTTTTTATTTCAATTCATAGATACGCCGACTAGAGGTATTAATATTCTTGATTTAGTTTCAGTAACAATGAACATATGATAAATAATGTAGAGATTGGTGACCACCTAGGAAATAGCGATCATAAATCTATTTATTTTAATATACAATGGACAGGGAATGCTAAAGAGAATACGACACTTATCCCAGATTTCAGAAAAGCCGATTATGGTGGGCTAAGAAGAGACTTAAGGGTGGACCCTATTGTTAAGCAATTAAGTCAGGATATGCCAGAGTTAAACTTGCCACCTACATATAACCAGTTTATTGATTCACTCCACAATGCTCAAAATAAATATATCCCTAAAAGAAGATTTAGATCGACGCAGAACCAACCAAAATGGATGACTAATAAGCTAATAGATCTTATAGGAAAAAAGAAAGGAATATATCGAAAAATAAAGAAAGGTGAAAATCATTTACATATATACTATCAGACTCTATTAAGACAGGTCAAAAAGGAAATCAGGAAAGCAAAAATAAATTATGAAATAAGGATAGCCAGCGACTCAAAAGATAACCCTAAAGCTTTTTACCAACTATATAAATCTAAAGTTAGAGATGTAATAGGCCCCCTAAAAACTTCAATAGGAGAAATAACAGAAAATGATTTAGAAATGTGCAGTATATTAAATAGCCAGTTTCTTTCCGTTTTCACTAATGAAAATTTGGCACAGATTCCAGAAGTCAATATGGTATATAGTGATAGTATAGAAAATATGTTAAGTACAGTTAGTATAAGTAGAAATGATGTGCTTAAGGAAATTGACAGACTGAAACCTCAAAAATCGCCTGGTCCTGAAGAGGTATATGCTAGACTATTAAAAGAATGCAGAGATGAGTTAAGTAGTCCATTAGCATTTCTTTTTAACAAGTCATTAGAAACAGGTTTAGTTCCAGAAGCTTGGAAGCTTGCAAATGTAGTTCCGATCTTCAAAAAAGGTGATAAATCGATAGCATCCAATTACCGTCCCATTAGTCTCACATCAATCATAGGAAAGTTGCTAGAGTCCATTATTGCTAGGAAAATTAGGAGCCACTTAGTAAAATTTAACTTAATAAATTCTTCTCAGCATGGATTCACTCAGGGACGTTCTTGCCTTACTAATTTGCTTAGCTTTTTCTCAGAGGTATATGAAGCAGTAGATAGTGACAAGTCATATGATATTATATATTTAGATTTCAGTAAAGCTTTCGACAGAGTCCCTCATGAGAGATTGATGAGAAAGGTTGAGGCACATGGAATAGGAGGCTCGTTGTTGGGATGGATTAGGTCATGGCTAATTGGTAGGAACAGAGAGTCAGCATAAATGGTACCAAGTCAGAGTGGGGAGCAGTCAAAAGTGGTGTCCCCCAGGGATCGGTATTAGGTCCCTGTTGTTTCTTATATACATAAATGACCTAGATTTAGGTATAACTAGTAGGATAAGTAAATTCGCAGACGATACTAAAATGGGGAGATCAATTGATTCAGATAGCGATATAGAGTGCTTCCAAAGGGATCTAGATACCTTACATGAATGGTCAGTAAATTGGCAGATGAAGTTTAACATTGACAAATGCAAGGTATTAAAGATAGGGAAGATGCAAACAAATGTTAAATATAAACTAGCTAATTTAGAATTAGAAAATTCAGACTGCGAGAAAGATCTAGGTGTGTTTGTTAGCAATGATTTGAAGCCTAGAAAACAGTGTATAAGCGTTCGTAATAAGGCAAACAGGATTCTCGGGTTCATCTCTAGGAGTGTGAGTAACAGAACTGCTGATGTTATCTTAAAACTTTACTTGTCATTAGTGAGACCCCATATGGATTATGCTGTCCAATTTTGGTGTCCTTATTACAGAATGGACATAGATTCATTGGAGAGAATTCAGCGTAGAATGACAAAAGTTATCCATAATATTAGAAATTTTCCGTATGAAGAAAGGTTGAAGAAATTAGGTTTACATTCGTTAGAGAGACGCAGAGTTAGAGGGGATATGATAGAGGTGTTCAAGTGGGTTAGTGGGATTAACAAAGGGGACATGACAAATGTACTAAAGCTCAGTGATAGCGAAAGAACTCGTACCAATGGTTTCAAATTAGATAAATTTTGTTTCAGAAAAGATATAGGCAAATATTGGTTTGGTAACAGAGTTGTAGATGGGTGGAATAGGCTACCAAGTGATATAGTGGGATCAAGAACGATAGGGAGCTTTAAGAAAAAATTGGATAAGCATATGGACGAGAAGGGTTGGGTGTGAAGGGGGATCAGCCGGGTTGGGCCAATCAGCGCTCTGCAGACCCCGTAATCCTGCGTTAATCTCTAACCGGTTTGGTAAGATGATCCTCAGGGTATTAGAGTGTTGAGCCTATAATTGGGCTTTGTAATTGGGGTTGTGTGGGACAGGGATCTGCCTTGCTTAGGCCAATCGGCTTTCTGCAGACTCCCATTTTCTTATGTTCTTATGTTCTTATATGTCGAGAATTTATATGGGATTTCATGCCCGGTACACCAAAGCACAGTTCTCTCTTGTAGAATAGAAACACCATATGAGGTGGAGCACTTTACTTACAACGTTTTGCAGATAATTTGTACGTGTCAGCTTTAGAAGAAAAAAAAAAAAAAAATTTCCATTTGAGATAAATGTTTACAATTTTCGGTAGAACAATGTTTCTGTCGAAAGCTGGTTTCTCCATTAATAGAATTGACATCTAAATGGCAAATAAAATTGACAAGAAATGAGGCGAAAGGTCATAAAATCGCCAAACTAATGGGTGGAACGTCTTAAAATGTCAAAATTAATGGGACTAAACAAGAGAGAGAAGGGGGTCCATAAAAATCAGCCCTTCAGTAAAAGCTCAAGCAATCATTTTAACCCTTTGACTTCGGGAGGCCTTTCCTGAGTGTAACACAATCATCTAATGTTAGACAGAATACAATCAATCAAGGCACAGTGCACCCATGTAGTGCACCCATGTAGTGCACCCATGTATCCAGTATTGTTCACAAGTGTGGGGAGATGCCACCCATACCGCGCAGATCTCGAAAGGGTCGAGTCAAATTTTTTTGTCTCATCGACTCACCTCCTCTAAATAGTTCCCTACAATCTGTCTCTACATGCCGCTATGTTGTATCTCTCTAACTCTTCTACCGCTATTACAATAATCAGTGTTCTTCAGAGATTTTTCAATGTATTGTGTACCTCCTCCCTTACGGAGAGTGGATGGCACCCATCTTTCAACACATTCCCACCACTATTCTGTCCAACTCTCTAACTCAAGAGCGGACTGATTTTCCTAGTCTTTCTTCTACTCGGCAAATAAACTCTGGAACATTCTCCCTCAGTCTATCTTTCCCTCATCCTATGACGTAGACTGCTGCAAGTTCTGTGGGTCCAGATATTTAGACTCTAAAGGAGCTTGAATTTGGCCCCTTGTCGCTCTTTCATTTTTTTTTTTTTTTTTTTTTTTTTTTTGGTGGGGAAGGAGGGGGGGGGGGCCCCCCCCCCCCCCTTCCCCACCAAAAAAAAAAAAAAAAAAAAAAAAAAAAATGAAAGAGCGATACACATGATACAGGCAGCTTGCCCTTTTTTCTTTTTTTTTCCTTCATACACATCGATTACAAATATTGTGATCCTCTTTAACCATGAGACTTTTTCCTTTATTTTTTTCTACACAAAATCGTCCAATGCAGAAGTTGGCCAAAGAGCAGTTTAAGTAAGGTCAAGAAACTAAATGAACCAAAGTGTGGTGTAAATAGAGCCGTACATAACCAATAGGAGGAGGTTGGCGGTACAGCAGCTGGCTATTTAGCACATTAACGACTATGACCTGCCAGTTGTAGAATGGGGCCAACCTTAATAATGTGTACATCCGTAGCTAACCCAGCCACTTACATACACACTATACACGTACACTCACGTACATATACACACGCACTCGGTTACATATACACACACACAGACAGAAACAATTACACACACACACACACATAATTGCACTCATTGACACACACACAATAAGACACATACAATCAATGGCACACACAAACGCGCACACACTGACGCACATAGGCCTATATGCAATCACTGACACACACGAACACACACACAGCACACACAATACAAACTACATGTACAGTATTGGGTAGGAATATCTGTATAGTATAATTATGGAGAACCAAATATGATAACAAAACTAAATATTGGGCAAGGACACAATAGCAGAGTAAGGAATTAACTAGAGTCCTTACCCACTACT
Source organism: Paralithodes platypus (assembly GCA_032716605.1). Classification (NCBI taxonomy): domain Eukaryota; kingdom Metazoa; phylum Arthropoda; class Malacostraca; order Decapoda; family Lithodidae; genus Paralithodes; species Paralithodes platypus. The sequence goes on along the minus strand of CM064577.1, from coordinate 32,653,158 downwards.
ATTGCAGCCTATGCTGGTTCTTTAATAAAACGAAATGTATTGGAAATTAGATTAAATAACATAGATCGAATCATTATGAAATGCTGGGTGAGAACGGAATTTAAGCCTCGCGAAAATATCTGGGCCTGGCGCGGTTTCGAACCCGGGTCAGTAGCATGCCAGACTCCTGCTCAACCACTGTACTATGCATGAACGTAAAATAGGAAAGTAACCAGTGAGGGCAATCGGTACTAAATAGGACAAGAATTGCTCACAAGGTGATACAAGCATAAAACTTTCCACAATAGTTCACAAAGACCTATTTTAAAATTTCAGGGCAGGAGCCACCGAGATTTCAGTGTTGCATAGCAACGGTTGCTAGGCAAATCATTTTCCTTAGCAACCGGCAGCAACAATGCAGTTTCTGGAAAACTGTGAGGTGCTATGGTTTTTTCTCAACTCCTTGTTCTAAAAAACATGTAGCATTGCATTTGGAGATCATATACAAGACTTATTTGGCATAAAATCCAATTTAGGGCAAGTCAGGCTATAAAAATGACACTCCTAAAGCTTCAGACACTGTTGTCACAGTCACTTTTGCATTTGCAGTAGGCTGTGCATTTTAGATGCGCATCAACACATTTGCAGTCTGTGCATCCTCCTCGGCACTACTTCAGTAGTTCTGGGCAGGTTGCACTGGCTTCGGGCAAGTTAGACCACAGAGGCCTCCACTTTTCTGGGCAAGTCCATCCCCACTCACTTGGAGAGGGCAATTGTCGTTCTGGCACCGTGGTGCAGCCCCAGTGGTGCCCACCTTGTAGTACTGCCCTCTTCATGTGTTGCTGTAGAGCAGCCTTGGTTGGAGGTAGACATGATATCTGACGTCCTTTGTGGATGAACAGATTCTTTCTGACTTCATTGATGGAACGAGAAGTTGCTGTCCTGTCATAGAGTCGAATGGTGAAGTACTCCAGAGAAGCCTCAGTCGCTTCACCAATTTGTTCAGGTGCATTGTGCAGCTCATAGAATGTCGCAGTAAATTCATCATGTGCCTCCCACACTTTCCATGCAGTCTTCTTTCCCACCTGGACCAGATGGGACACGGTATCACAACCTGTATAAGCATGGAACACAGGCAGTGCCAAGGATCTTTCTGTGCCAAGTGAAGCACATATTTCATGAGCTGGGATGTACCTAAAGTCCTTTCCACAACCAAAGGCAATCCAGAGTTCTATCTGCTGTCTCTGAGCCAGCTGCTGTACGACTGCCACTGCCAATACCGTGGAACAGACTCCACTTGGCTGTTATGGCCAAACGATCCAGAGAATGTTATTTTGTGTGCGAAGATGTCCTGTCGGATCATTTCAGCAATTTGGGTCATCATGACACTCTGCTCGTCTCGATCAGTCTGGTATCCTTCTCCGAGAATAGAGCCAACATCTTCTTCACAAGCCATGAACACATCTCGTCCTTCTTTGTAAGCTTTCATCCTTGGGAGATGCATGAGAATGCGGTCTTTCAGATGCTTACTGTTTACTCGTGCAGTAACATCCACTCCAAGTTGATTTAGCCTGTCAGTGTAGAGCTTCACAAGATCTGCAAGTCTGAACACCTTCACATCCTCATCTTGCCTCTTCTCCTCAATGTAGGAAACCAGCTGAGCCAAAGCAATTCCTTTACATGTCTGGTCATCTGAGGCATCCTGATCCTGTGATACCTTTGCACGTGCTCTATTGTACAGGTTTGTAAGGCAGTTTGCATGATACTTTGCCTCCTGGGCAATAAGGTCTCCTGCACTTAATTTTGCAAGAAGATTTTCATCTTGTAGATCATGTGCGCATTTCCTCACACGAAAATCTAGTTGAAATGTACAGACTTCGCGGAGGTTCTCCTTTGTTTGCTGCTGGGAACAAAAGAAGCATTTGGGACAATTGCTGCCAACTGTTCCACTTGAGGCAGTATCACCACCACTGCTAGTGCTACGTGTGAAAATTCGTTTTGAAAGCAGTCCCATCTTCCTCAGACTTGTGCTTTCGTTTTGCGCGTTCCAGTTTGGTATGTGAAAACTTCTGATAACAAGATTTGTGCCACTTTGCATTCTGTTCTTTCAATGTTAATTGAATACCATTCCCATGGTCAAGTCGTGCCAGATTGATTTTGATTGGCATTGAGTCAAGGTTACTAAACTGTGTGATGTTGTCTACTATGGTTTCATAGCCTCTGTCAGTTGGTGATATGAGAGACTCTTTGGTGTCCAGTTGACAAAAAACACAGATAGTCCAATCAGTTGCTTGAACAGATGAAGATGAGGCACTGGCCATTTCTGTGAATATTCAGTACGTCTTGACTATCACTGTGCGCAGATCAAATATATCAAACTTGCTGAAACTGGAAACAAAATATGATTAAGGCCGAGGGTTTATCCTTTTACCACCTTTATCAAATACATCTGTTGCACACATTCCTTTATGGGATACAACTAGGTTCAGTTTCCCTACACCTAGCCCGATCGTTCATCCAGTGCCATTTAAGTCCCGTGCGATCTGTACACCTTCCAGGTAATTCTTAAGCCCCGTTACCCTTGGCTCTGCTCTCCCGCGCTGGCACATCCTGTCAATTCAGGCGCGGCTATATAACTACATCTACCAACTACAAACTACAGTTTAGTAGCTAGTGGATTTGGGGCTGTTAGATAGCATTTGGGACACTGATCTAGATATACTAGTACTTATTAAAGTACTAGTATATCTAGATCAGCTGGCACTGAACCCCATGCTGAGTTACACAGCAGTGATGTCACCAGTGTGCCCTGGTTGTGTGCTGACATTCACTCTATTATATAGATATATATGCTTTTATACATCTTTTGAACCATTTTAGGAGTGAATATAGGAAAATAAATAAAAGTACAAAGCCATAACACTTCATAGTAGTTCAGAAACTGCATCGTTGCTGCCGGTTGCTAAGGAAAATGCTTTGCCTAGCAACCGTTGCTATGCAATACAGAAATCTCGGTGGCTCCTGCTCTGAAATTGTAAAGTAGGTCCTTGTGAACATTTCCGGGAAGTTTCATGCTTGTATCACCTTGTGAGCAATTCTTGCACCCATTTCCTTGACTTGAGCGATCAAACTACACGCGGGGAAATGGCTGCAAAATCATTGGTAAATCATTCAACTCTAACGAATCCAAGAAATTCTTCTTCAATCGAGTCATCAACTTGTGGAATGGGCTTCCCCGAGATGTCATAGACTGCAACACCGTTGATTTCTTCAAAGTTCGCCTAGAAAAGCACCTTGCCCTGAACATAAGGTTGACTGCATTTTCGCCAGTTCCATCAACTTTACATTTGTACTTGTATTGAAATTAATCAGAAGTTTGATTTGATCTACGAACCTGCATGATTAAATAATTGCATAATTATATCAGGCACGTGTTCATCTTGTATTTTAGAGCACGTGTTTAAAGCATGCGCAACCTTTTACCTATAACTCAAGTAAAGCTCATTCCTTAATTAACTAGACTTGTGAATTGTGTATATTTATGTTTCTATGTATTGTTCTTAACATCGTTGTGCGAACTAATATCCAATATTGTATAAATATAAAGTGTTGTTCTGTACCTATTGTATGACTGACCTTTGTGTTTGATTGTAGTTATATATAGAATAGTTATACCTCCCTGTTAGTAGAACTCACCAATAACCAGATTTCTATCTATCTATCTATTGCCTAACGCCGTGATCCCCAAAGGGGTGGCCACGAACGAACCGCCCCCATGCACCTCTGTCCCAGTCAGTCGACGCCCCTCCTCCCAACCAGCACCGCCATCATTCATATACTTCCTCACTCCATCCTTCCACCTCTCCTTCGGTTTACCTCTCCCCCTCTGTCCTTCCACCTCGCTCTCGTACACCTTCTTAGTAATTCTCTCGCTTCCCATATGTTCCATATGGCCGAGCCATCTCAAGGTGTTCCTTTTCACACTTTCCAGCACATCTACCTCCACACCACACCTCCTTCTTACTTCCTCATTCGTCTGTCTATCCCTCCATGTAACTCCGCACGCACTTCTCAAGTAACTCATATCCACCCCTCTCACTCTTGGTCTGAGTCTCTTTTCAAACGTCGATGCTTCGTTTCCGTAAGTCAGTGTCGGGATTACCACACTGTCATGCAAAGACTTCTTCACTTCCATACTGACCACCTTATGTCTTGTTACTGCTTTCAGCATTCCTACAATTAACCCTCTTCCCCTGTTGCACCCTCCCCCGCACTTCTTCATCCATAGTCCCATCTTTACTCAACACACTGCCCAGGTACTTAAATGAACTGACAATCTCCATAGCCTGACCGTTCAACTTCACCTCACACTCTGTGGCTTCACCCCTTTCGAAGACTATAACGTTGCTCTTCCCCGCATTTACCTTCAGATTCCGTTTTTCGCACACGGTTCCAAACACATTTTCCAGACCCTGCAACTCCCATTCATTATCGCTCATCAGAACTGTATCATCAGCAAACAGCAGTACAGGCAGCTTCCACTCATTTCCCTCCCTTATCAGCGATACACCAACATCCACTGCTCTTCCTTGTATTTCTTTTATTACTCCATCCATATATACAGTAAACAACCACAGGGACATCACACACCCCTGTTTCAACCCAACATTCAGGTCAAAGAAATCGCTCTGCTCATTCTCCGCACGTACTGCCGCCTTTGCACCCTCATACATGCTCTAGCATAATACATTGTATATAATTATCCATCGTTCACTGCCTTGTTTGGATCATTAGGAGGTGTTCATGTATTCCTTCCACACCTACAGCAACACAAAAATGTAAATATATAAACACATAGTCATACATATACATTACATTACTTAATTTTACACGCCAGGCAACAGAGGCCATATGGCACGATCAGTCTTATATAATCACACCAACACAAAACACACACACACACACACACACACACACACACAATCACTTTTACGAATTTATGAATATCATTTTCTCTACAATCAACTACAAAACTATGTACACTATTTTTTGAAAATCAAGCTTCATCCAATAATCAACCCAGATAGTTATAATTGCATGAAGAAACACAGAAGGGGGTCCACACATGTTTATAAGTGACTGCACAATCATAGTCAGTAATATTTGAAAGCCACCTAGTGATGAAATAAACCATATAAAATAGCGAACCAAGCAATTTGAGGGGAGATTTTAATTACTTATTTATCTATTTATTCTTCTTCTTCTTCTTATTATTATTATTATTGTTATTATTATTATTATTATTATTATTTTAAATTAAATTGTCTAAAAATAGTAAATATTTACTGTCATAATGTTTCATAATCTTGAAAGGGTTAATTAGTGAATAATAAATGGCCAGAGCAAACTATCCCTCTCTCCCCAGTTCATTGACCCCAGTACACACCACTTGCCCCCCCTTGTCCCCAGACCTCCTACAACTGGGAGATAGGGGCGGGTTGGACAGTTCACAAGATAGGGAGAGCTCTACAGTACATGCAACAATTCTATATATACAGTACTTACAACATCTCTCTCGTTAGCTCTAGCTCTTTCTTTCTCTCTCTCTCTCTCTCTCCCTTTCATGCAACATATCTATATATACATACAGTATCGGAGAACCTTCTTAGCTGGATTAAGAGCTTCTGCTCGACCGAAAAATGAAGGTGAACATCAACGGGAAAACAAGCTCCGCAAGACCAGTACTCAGTGGGGTCCCCCAATGCTCCGTCCTAGGCCCACTGCTGTTCCTCATCTTCATAAATCACATAGGATCACTACTAAGCTGCAAATACTTCATATTTGCAGATGACCTGAAAATATACTTCAGCTGCACATCATCCTCAACTCAAGCACACGGTGGTATGGCGACCCTCCAAGAAAGCATTGACCGGCTGCATGAAATTGCCTCTTCGTGGGGTCTAAGTTTCGTCACTGAAAAATTTGCTCACATGCGCTTCTCCCGCCACAGAACGAATCAGCCTACCCAACCCATCTACTTCCTCCAAAACCTGCCCATCCAGCCATCAAACCTGCAGAAGGACCTTGGGGTATCCGTCCCAACAACCCTCAAATTTCACCACCATATTCGCCAGGCGGTCAACAAAGCTGGAGGAGTCGCCAAAATCTGCTCAAGAGCACTGTAAACCGCTCACCCCAATTCATGTTATCCCTCCTGATGGTCGACATAAGACCCATCCTAGACTTTGCGTCCCCTCTCTGGAACCAAGACTACCTGACCGACAGCAGACTCACAGAGTCTGTCCAGAGAAGATGGACAAAGCAGATCTCCGGCCTTAGCGACTACCCATACGACGAGCGCCTACAAAGATTCAAACTACACTCAGTCAGGGGCCGACTGATCAGGTACGACCAAATCTACTGCTACAAGATCTTTCATGGCCTCTCACCTATCAACCCCACCGACCTCTTCACCATGACCCCTAGGACTGGCGCCAGATACAAAATCCAAGTACAGCACTGCTCCACCGAAGCCAGAAGAAGATTTTTCTCCCATAGAGTCGTCAAGAGGTGGAACTCACTTACAGAGGACACTGTTACAGCACCAAATCTTAGACTCTTCAAGCAACGCCTCCAAGCAGAAATACACAACTCCCTCCACGAATATCGCTAAACACATAAAACACACATCTCAAACACCTAAACAAACATCTCAAACAGACACAACTAAAATCTAGTCTCCAATGAGGGCACAAAATAAATTAACTATCTCTGTCAGACTCCCAGTAACTGCTACTAATCGTACATCTAGTTAGAGTGCCTGTATTCATGTCTTGGGCCCCCACTGAACACAGCCACTAGCTCCGTGGTCAGTGTGTGGCCCTGCCTGGTAAGTAAACCTGGTAAGTACAACATCTCTCTCGCTCTCTCTTTCTTTCTCTCTCATGCAACAAATCTATATATTTTTTTTTTTTTTTTTTTTTTTAAGAGACAATGAACGGAGGAAGGAAAAACACAGATAAAACAAAAAGGTCCATGTGCCTAAAGGCATCCTCCATTCATAAAATGTTTGTAACAACTGGATTTAAACATTTGTGGATTGTAAGTTTGTGGAAAGCAATTCGAGGGAAGTGAATTCCAAAGAGTAGTAGCTCTGGGGATAAATGAATTCTGATAAGCAGAAGTTCTGCATTGTGGAGGAGAAAGTGTAAATTCATGGGCGCTCTCAGCTGCCCTAGTTCTACGGGGAAAGATGTGGAGAGGCGGCACAATTGAAGCAAGTTCCTCGGAACAATTGCTGTGAAAATATCTGTAGAATAATGCAAGGGAAGCAACGTTTCTTCGTATGGATAATGTAGGAAGGTCCTGTGTGATTGCAGGGTTATTGATTAATCTAATAGCTTTATTTTGAATTTTGTCCAACTGCCTCAATGCAACCACCCCACTTCCACCCCACAGAGGTGAACAGTAATATGCATACATCTCTCTCTCTCTCTCTCTCTCTCTCTCTCTCTCTCTCTCTCTCTCTCTCTCTCTCTCTCTCTCTCTCTCACTGCGTTCAATCCTGGTGCCCATATTACCAAAAAGATATAAACAAGCTAGAACGAGTTCAACGTAGAGTTACCAAAATGATACCTAGCCTAAAGAACAAACCATACGAAGAGCATCTTAGAGAATTAAATCTATTTCCTTTAACCCAGCGCAGATTAAGAGGTGACTTAATTCAAGTGTTCAAAATCATCAAGGCATCGACAATATGAACTGTAGTAAGTACTTCACTATCGACCAATCTAATTACACGCGGGGAAACGGCTGCAAAATTATTGGTAAATCTTTTAACTCGCACGAATCTAAGAATTTCTTCTTCAATCGAGTTGTCAACTTGTGGAATGGGCTTCCCGAAACGTTATAGACTGCATCACCGTTGATTCATTTAAACTCCGCCTAGACAAATATCTCTCATCAAACCCGCGACTAACTGCGTTTGTAAATGAATAACTTTATTTTATCCCCTCCTCAGTTACTAACCCATCTGTCCTCTACTAACTTCCTAATCCTGCCACGGACATTAGTTCCAGCGCAGTAATTCCCTTTCCAATGTTCCCTTACCCACTCTAAACCACTGTTTGGACACTTGATCCTCAGTGTTTTGGAGGACAAGCAACCTAGAAGGGTCACTAGATCTGTTGTTGCTTGATTTCCTTTGTACTCCTTTGTACTCTCTCACTCTCTCTCTCTCTCACGCAACAAATCTATAAACATACAGTCTCTCTCTCTCTCTATAAAAGTGGGTTAATTACGACCACATTAATAATATACCTTTAAGTTTATGATATTTTGCTTGAAGGTCATGGGTTTTACTTGAATACTTGCGAGTTTTGTAAGTTCGTAGTGGTTATAATTTGGTCAACTGTATTTATTTATCACTTTTCTCGCTAGATCTCCATCAAGCTTTACAAAAAAAAAAAAAAAAAAAACACCCCCAAGACTACATTTCAAGATAAATGTGTAGCCTACATTTTTCAGTAGAAAAATGTCCCGGCCGAAAGCCGATTCCTCCTAGAATTACAATATCGCTTGCCTGGAAATAATAGACACCTAAATAGCACGAAACGTACTAATCTTGAGAAAGGAATGGGGTGAAAGGTCTTAAAATCACCAAACTAATAAAACAAATGTCTTAAAATGTCAAAACTAATGGGGCTAAGCATGAGGGAGAAGGGAGCCCAGAAAAAGCAACTATAGTCCTACCACTCCAAGTTGGCGGTTTTATGGGTAATGCGATATCACGGCTGATAACTTCTACACGATCTCTCTCTCTCTCTCTCTCTCTCTCTCTCTCTCTCTCTCTCTCTCTCTCTCTCTCTCTCTCTCTCTCTCTCTCTCATTTAACTTAATTCTCATTATGAATTATTTTAATACAGTGACGACCGCCAGGTGATATTGTTCAAATTAGGAAGGACATCATGAGAGAGAGAAAGAGAGACAGACAGACAAAGGAGTACAAAGGAGTACAAAGGAAATCAAGCAACAACAGGTCTAGTGACCCTTCTAGGTTGCTTGTCCTCCAAAACACTGAGGATCAAGTGTCCAAACAGTGGTTTAGAGTGGGTAAGGGAACATTGGAAAGGGAATTACTGCCCTGGAACTAATGTCCGTGGCAGGATTAGGAAGTTAGTAGGGGACAGATGGGTTAGTAACTGAGGGGGGGATAAAATAAAGTTATTCATTTACAAACGCAGTCAGTCGCGGGTTTGATGCGAGATATTTGTCTAGGCGGAGTTTAAATGAATCAACGGTGATGCAGTCTATAACGTTTCGGGGGAGCCCATTCCACAAGTTGACACTCGATTGAAGAAGAAATTCTTAGATTCGTGCGAGTTAAAAGATTTACCAATAATTTTGCAACCGTTTCCCCGCGTGTAATTAGATTGGTCGATAGTGAAGTACTTACTATAGTTCATATTGTCGATGCCTTTGATGATTTTGAACACTTGAATTAAGTCGCCTCTTAATCTGCGCTGGGTTAAAGGAAATAGATTTAATTCTCTAAGACGCTCTTCGTATGGTTTGTTCTTTAGGCTAGGTCATTTTGGTAACTCTACGTTGAACTCGTTCTAGCTTGTTTATATCTTTTTGGTAATAAGGGCACCAGGATTGAACGCAGTATTCCAGAAGAGGGCGGACTAAGGAATGTAAAGGGTTAGGATAACTTCTTTGGATTTATGCTCAAATGACCTGCCTATAAAGCCAATTATTTTGTTGCCTTCTTAACAACTTCTGAACATTGTTGACTCGGTTTTAGGTTACTCGATATTGTTACTCCCAGATCGGTTTCTCTGTTTACATTCTTAAGCTGAGTGCCATTCATCGAATAGTTTGCTTTCTCATTTAGGTATCCGATATGTAGTACTTATTTATCCGCATTGAAACTCATTTGCCAAATTTGGGCCCAACATGACAATTTATCTAGATTGTTGCATATCGTCAACATGTTCTTTTGAGAGTACGCTATTTGCAATTTTTGTATCGTCAGCAAATTTTGAGATTGTACAGGTGAGACCCTCATCTATGTCGTTGATGTAAATTAGAAAGAGAATTGGTCCTAGTACCGATCCCTGGGGTACCCGCTACTTACATTGGTCCATTTTGATGCCTTACCGTTTATGACTACTCTTTGCTTTCTGTCGCTGAACTTTCTATCCATTTCAACACACCGTCTTGTATTCCATGCGCTTTTAGTTTTAGCAGTAAACGTTTGTGGGGAACTTTGTCAAAGGCCTTTTGAAAATCAAGGTATATAATATCTACAGCTTTACTCTCATCGTAGAGGTTGAGGATATCGTGGAAGAAGTCTAAGAGGTTTGTTAAACAGGAACGTTTTTTACGAAAGCCGTGTTGAGTATCTTAAAGTATGTTATTTTCCTCTAAGTGATTTACGAGTCTGTCTCGTATGACCGTTTCTAGCATTTTACATACAACTGAGGTTAAGCTAATTGGACGATAGTTACTGGATAGGGATTTGCTGCCTTTTTTGAATATCGGTGTTACGTTGGCTAGCTTCCACTGAAAACAGAGATGGTTATCATGAATCAAGTATATATATATATATATATATATATATATATATATATATATATATATATATATATATATATACTGTATATGAATTGCGTGTGTGTGATCTTGGTATCCTGAAGGTCAAGAACAAAGCTGCATACAATTATCTGGGCAAGCACTTGTCTCCATTAATTTTAATCGTTATAAAACTGATAATCACGTGGCTATCTCTCTCTCTCTCTATATATATATATTTATTTTTTTTTTCTTTAATACATACGAGGTTGAAAGAAATGGCAATTTCTGCGTTGGAAATTTTATTATTCAAAGTTTCCAGGTCTCTGATGAGTTTTCGCTGGGTGGCAGGAAGTAGATGAAGGAGATGAGCAAAATTCATGGTGGTACAGGGTTACATTAAAGTACATGAAGATACAGGATATACGACGCGTTTCACTGGACAACCAGCATTATCAAGTAAGGAAGGAATGATATAAAAGGTAAACAGGAAGGGTATATATAGAGGGTGGCGGATCAGAGGAGGCGAAAAACAGGGGGCAAAAGTCTGCTATTGGTGGAGGGGTAATCTAGGAGAGAGAAAGGGGGGAACCGCTTCACGCATGCGCACTGGATGCGGGATGGTGGTCGGTAGGTGGGGTCGAAGCTGATTGGCTGCGTGTCGAGGGGCGTGGCCTAAGTTGTGTGGCGCCTGCGGAAGACGAAGCTGAAGGAGGTAGCGTGGGGGGCTGCGTCAAGGGCACCGGGGGTGAGGAGGGGTGTTAGGTCCTGTAGGGTAGTGCCTTTTGGCAGAAGGAAGGATCTGAAGGTCCAGAGTTTGGTTGTTGATGTTGGGATGTAAGGCTTGGATATATAAAGCTTCGAGTATAGGTAATCTCCTTGGGTCACTTTCTTTATCGAGTATGGTGGTGTGTTTCTCTAACTCGTTGCGTGTGAGGTGAGGGTGGTTAGGGGTGAGATAGTGGTCTTTGATGGCTCCAGCCTGAAGGTGAAGAGTTAACCGACGTGAAAGACGAGTCTGCGTCATACCAATATAGGAATGAGGTCCACAGTCCTCATAATTACAGGTATGTTGGTAAATGACGTGATCGTCGGTCATCGGGCTCTTTATCTTGGTGGAGGCTGGTTTGTTGCGGAGAACGAGGTTGGAGGTCTTGGGGGATTTGTAATAAATTATTAATTTGATTTTGTTTTCCGGGTTGGTTGGGTGGACATGCTTGGAGATTATTTCTTTTAAGACGGCCTCGTCATTTTTGTGTTCAGAGGACATGTAATTGCGGTAGAAGATCTTAATTTCATTGGGGGGGTCAATGTTGGGAGGGCTTTGGGTGTACCATTTTTCAAGATGGTGGTTGATGGTGCTGGAGATGTCGGAGTTGGAGTATCCGTTATTTACTAAAACTTGGGATAGTCTTTCTAGTTCCTGGTGGGTGTCGGCCCAGGTAGAGCAGTGCGTGAGGGCTCTCCTAACATAGGCGGAGATGGAGGATAGAAGATAACGGCGGGGGCATTCACTATCGCCGTTGAGGCATTGTCCTGTGTTAGTTGGTTTAATGTAGACGGTGGTTTTGAACCCATGGTCGTTCAGAGCTACGAGGATGTCGAGGAAGGGGAGTTGTCCATTGTTAGATTTTTCAAAGGTGAAGTTAAGTCCGGAGGAGGTCATGAAGCGACGCTGGAGTTCCTGTAGTTCGTGGAGGTCCTTGATTTGCACGAAGATGTCATCCACGTATCTACAGTAGACGGCGGATCGTTGGGCAGCTAGGAGCTCTTCCTCGATGGTACCCATGAAAAAGTTCGCAAAAAGAACTCCTAGGGGGCTGCCCATCGCCACACCGTCTATCTGCTTGTACATGTTGCCCCGGGGGCAAAGGAAGGGGGCCTCCTTGGTACATAGCTCCAGTAGTGTTTTCAGGGCCTTCTCCGGGATGTCCAGTGTAGGTGTATCAGGGCAATGATAAATTCGACGTAGAATCATGTCAATGGTCCTATCCACTGGCACGTTGGTGAACAGGCTTTCTACGTCGAGAGAGGCGATTGTGTGGTTGTTGTTACGGGGGGCGTCTCGTAAAATTTCCAAGAAATCGTGGGCTGAGTTAAGGTTGAATTGGCTGGGCACGTAGGGGGTGAGGAGGTTATTCAGGCCTTGGCGATCTGGTAGGTGGCAGTGGGGATCTGGGAGATGATGGGGCGGAGGGGGTTCCCAGGTTTGTGTGTTTTGATGGTTCCGTACGCATAACCAGGGGTGTATTCTCCGATGAGTTTTTTTAAGGTGGATCCCTCCTTGTTTGGCGTTGATGGCGGTGATGGTGGTGTTGGCAATACGTTTGATTTCGTCGGTTGGGTTGCGGGTGATCTTTTTAAATTTAGTGTTGTCACTTAAGATGACGTCCATTTTTCTAAGATATTCCTCCTTGTCATGGATCACGAGGCAGGAAGCTTTATCCGCACGACGGATGATGATGTTGGGGTTGTCTCTTAATAGTTTGGCAGCTTGGAAGTGTTGTTTGTTGAGTATTTTGCTATGGTGAGTTCCTCTGGTTTTGGCGGCTTCAGCGAGGAGAGTAGGTTGTAGGGCGGGAGTAGTGGTGACCTTGCCATCCTTCTTGAGTCGTAGGATGTCGTCCAGGAGGATTTCCGTTTCTAGGCATTTCCGGTGGGGGCCAGGTTTGGAGCTGTAGTGGCAGTTGAGGCCTTTGTTGAGGAGGTCTTCTTGGTCCAGGGTCAGAATGGTGTTAGTAAGGTTTATATATCCTTTTGTTGGTTTGGGTAGTTTTAAGTTTCCGCCATAAAGACGGGCAAGCTTTTTTATGGTTGTGTTTTCGGCTTGTCTTCTGTGTTGTTCAAGGAGTTGTTCGAGGGCTGTGTTGATTTCGGCTTTGAGGTGGTCTGAGGGGTTTCGTCTTCCCAAATCCGTAGAAGAGCATCTCGTTCTTTACGAAGGTTGTTGGCGAGCTCACGTTTTTCAATTATTTGGTCCTTCACCAGTTCTTCACGAAACTGGAGGGTGCTGGTGCGATGTCTGGCATTCTCGTGAAGTTTTATGTTGGTAAAGCCAGGTAATAAATTGTCTTTAATACATACGAGGTTGAAAGAAATGGCAATTTCTGCGTTGGAAATTTTATTATTCAAAGTTTCCAGGTCTCTGATGAGTTTTCGCTGGGTGGCAGGAAGTAGATGAAGGAGATGAGCAAAATTCATGGTGGTACAGGGTTACATTAAAGTACATGAAGATACAGGATATACGACGCGTTTCACTGAACAACCAGCATTATCAAGTAAGGAAGGAATGATATAAAAGATAAACAGGAAGGGTATATATAGAGGGTGGCGGATCAGAGGAGGCGAAAAACAGGGGGCAAAAGTCTGCTATTGGTGGAGGGGTAATCTAGGAGAGAGAAAGGGGGGAACCGCTTCACGCATGCACACTGGATGCGGGATGGTGGTCGGTAGGTGGGGTCGAAGCTGATTGGCTGCGTGTCGAGGGGCGTGGCCTAAGTTGTGTGGCGCCTGCGGAAGACGAAGCTGAAGGAGGTAGCACGGGGGGCGAGGAGGGGTGTTAGGTCCTGTAGGGTAGTGCCTTTTGGCAGAAGGAAGGATCTGAAGGTCCAGAGTTTGGTTGTTGATGTTGGGATGTAAGGCTTGGATATATAAAGCTTCGAGTATAGGTAATCTCCTTGGGTCACTTTCTTTATCGAGTATGGTGGTGTGTTTCTCTAACTCGTTGCGTGTGAGGTGAGGGTGGTTAGGGGTGAGATAGTGGTCTTTGATGGCTCCAGCCTGAAGGTGAAGAGTTAACCGACGTGAAAGACGAGTCTGCGTCATACCAATATAGGAATGAGGTCCACAGTCCTCATAATTACAGGTATGTTGGTAAATGACGTGATCGTCGGTCATCGGGCTCTTTATCTTGGTGGAGGCTGGTTTGTTGCGGAGAACGAGGTTGGAGGTCTTGGGGGATTTGTAATAAATTATTAATTTGATTTTGTTTTCCGGGTTGGTTGGGTGGACATGCTTGGAGATTATTTCTTTTAAGACGGCCTCGTCATTTTTGTGTTCAGAGGACATGTAATTGCGGTAGAAGATCTTAATTTCATTGGGGGGGTCAATGTTGGGAGGGCTTTGGGTGTACCATTTTTCAAGATGGTGGTTGATGGTGCTGGAGATGTCGGAGTTGGAGTATCCGTTATTTACTAAAACTTGGGATAGTCTTTCTAGTTCCTGGTGGGTGTCGGCCCAGGTAGAGCAGTGCGTGAGGGCTCTCCTAACATAGGCGGAGATGGAGGATAGAAGATAACGGCGGGGGCATTCACTATCGCCGTTGAGGCATTGTCCTGTGTTAGTTGGTTTAATGTAGACGGTGGTTTTGAACCCATGGTCGTTCAGAGCTACGAGGATGTCGAGGAAGGGGAGTTGTCCATTGTTAGATTTTTCAAAGGTGAAGTTAAGTCCGGAGGAGGTCATGAAGCGACGCTGGAGTTCCTGTAGTTCGTGGAGGTCCTTGATTTGCACGAAGATGTCATCCACGTATCTACAGTAGACGGCGGATCGTTGGGCAGCTAGGAGCTCTTCCTCGATGGTACCCATGAAAAAGTTCGCAAAAAGAACTCCTAGGGGGCTGCCCATCGCCACAACCGTCTATCTGCTTGTACATGTTGCCCCGGGGGCAAAGGAAGGGGGCCTCCTTGGTACATAGCTCCAGTAGTGTTTTCAGGGCCTTCTCCGGGATGTCCAGTGTAGGTGTATCAGGGCAATGATAAATTCGACGTAGAATCATGTCAATGGTCCTATCCACTGGCACGTTGGTGAACAGGCTTTCTACGTCGAGAGAGGCGATTGTGTGGTTGTTGTTACGGGGGCGTCTCGTAAAATTTCCAAGAAATCGTGGGCTGAGTTAAGGTTGAATTGGCTGGGCACGTAGGGGGTGAGGAGGTTATTCAGGGCCTTGGCGATCTGGTAGGTGGCAGTGGGGATCTGGGAGATGATGGGGCGGAGGGGGTTCCCAGGTTTGTGTGTTTTGATGGTTCCGTACGCATAACCAGGGGTGTATTCTCCGATGAGTTTTTTTAAGGTGGATCCCTCCTTGTTTGGCGTTGATGGCGGTGATGGTGGTGTTGGCAATACGTTTGATTTCGTCGGTTGGGTTGCGGGTGATCTTTTTAAATTTAGTGTTGTCACTTAAGATGACGTCCATTTTTCTAAGATATTCCTCCTTGTCATGGATCACGAGGCAGGAAGCTTTATCCGCACGACGGATGATGATGTTGGGGTTGTCTCTTAATAGTTTGGCAGCTTGGAAGTGTTGTTTGTTGAGTATTTTGCTATGGTGAGTTCCTCTGGTTTTGGCGGCTTCAGCGAGGAGAGTAGGTTGTAGGGCGGGAGTAGTGGTGACCTTGCCATCCTTCTTGAGTCGTAGGATGTCGTCCAGGAGGATTTCCGTTTCTAGGCATTTCCGGTGGGGGCCAGGTTTGGAGCTGTAGTGGCAGTTGAGGCCTTTGTTGAGGAGGTCTTCTTGGTCCAGGGTCAGAATGGTGTTAGTAAGGTTTATATATCCTTTTGTTGGTTTGGGTAGTTTTAAGTTTCCGCCATAAAGACGGGCAAGCTTTTTTATGGTTGTGTTTTCGGCTTGTCTTCTGTGTTGTTCAAGGAGTTGTTCGAGGGCTGTGTTGATTTCGGCTTTGAGGTGGTCTGGAGGGGTTTCGTCTTCCCAAATCCGTAGAAGAGCATCTCGTTCTTTACGAAGGTTGTTGGCGAGCTCACGTTTTTCAATTATTTGGTCCTTCACCAGTTCTTCACGAAACTGGAGGGTGCTGGTGCGATGTCTGGCATTCTCGTGAAGTTTTATGTTGGTAAAGCCAGGTAATAAATTGTCTTTAATACATACGAGGTTGAAAGAAATGGCAATTTCTGCGTTGGAAATTTTATTATTCAAAGTTTCCAGGTCTCTGATGAGTTTTCGCTGGGTGGCAGGAAGTAGATGAAGGAGATGAGCAAAATTCATGGTGGTACAGGGTTACATTAAAGTACATGAAGATACAGGATATACGACGCGTTTCACTGAACAACCAGCATTATCAAGTAAGGAAGGAATGATATAAAAGGTAAACAGGAAGGGTATATATAGAGGGTGGCGGATCAGAGGAGGCGAAAAACAGGGGGCAAAAGTCTGCTATTGGTGGAGGGGTAATCTAGGAGAGAGAAAGGGGGGAACCGCTTCACGCATGCACACTGGATGCGGGATGGTGGTCGGTAGGTGGGGTCGAAGCTGATTGGCTGCGTGTCGAGGGGCGTGGCCTAAGTTGTGTGGCGCCTGCGGAAGACGAAGCTGAAGGAGGTAGCACGGGGGGCCAGGAGGGGTGTTAGGTCCTGTAGGGTAGTGCCTTTTGGCAGAAGGAAGGATCTGAAGGTCCAGAGTTTGGTTGTTGATGTTGGGATGTAAGGCTTGGATATATAAAGCTTCGAGTATAGGTAATCTCCTTGGGTCACTTTCTTTATCGAGTATGGTGGTGTGTTTCTCTAACTCGTTGCGTGTGAGGTGAGGGTGGTTAGGGGTGAGATAGTGGTCTTTGATGGCTCCAGCCTGAAGGTGAAGAGTTAACCGACGTGAAAGACGAGTCTGCGTCATACCAATATAGGAATGAGGTCCACAGTCCTCATAATTACAGGTATGTTGGTAAATGACGTGATCGTCGGTCATCGGGCTCTTTATCTTGGTGGAGGCTGGTTTGTTGCGGAGAACGAGGTTGGAGGTCTTGGGGGATTTGTAATAAATTATTAATTTGATTTTGTTTTCCGGGTTGGTTGGGTGGACATGCTTGGAGATTATTTCTTTTAAGACGGCCTCGTCATTTTTGTGTTCAGAGGACATGTAATTGCGGTAGAAGATCTTAATTTCATTGGGGGGGTCAATGTTGGGAGGGCTTTGGGTGTACCATTTTTCAAGATGGTGGTTGATGGTGCTGGAGATGTCGGAGTTGGAGTATCCGTTATTTACTAAAACTTGGGATAGTCTTTCTAGTTCCTGGTGGGTGTCGGCCCAGGTAGAGCAGTGCGTGAGGGCTCTCCTAACATAGGCGGAGATGGAGGATAGAAGATAACGGCGGGGGCATTCACTATCGCCGTTGAGGCATTGTCCTGTGTTAGTTGGTTTAATGTAGACGGTGGTTTTGAATCCATGGTCGTTCAGAGCTACGAGGATGTCGAGGAAGGGGAGTTGTCCATTGTTAGATTTTTCAAAGGTGAAGTTAAGTCCGGAGGAGGTCATGAAGCGACGCTGGAGTTCCTGTAGTTCGTGGAGGTCCTTGATTTGCACGAAGATGTCATCCACGTAGCTACAGTAGACGGCGGGTCGTTGGGCAGCTAGGGGCTCTTCCTCGATGGTACCCATGAAAAAGTTCGCAAAAAGAACTCCTAGGGGGCTGCCCATCGCCACACCGTCTATCTGCTTGTACAGTTGGTCAAGGATGAAGGTATACAGTTTTTCGTCTGCTATAGCCACACATGGTTTGTCATGTTGGCAGCCATGACAGCCTTTCCACTAGCCCAAACCATCCCAACACACATGGGGTTTATTATATTGATACATTAATTAATATACGGAGTGCTTCGAAAAAGCGTTTCCATAAATATCAAATGTTAGAGAATTATTCATAAACCTTCAGGGTGACTAAATACTGTTATGGAGATAGCAAAACAAAGCTGGGGGCATACGCTGGAACAGCGCGTAGCCGCGGCGCTCGCCTCCATGTCATTGCCCTTTGGATCACATATAATCCAGTCTTGGGGATGAAAGTGAAATATCAATATTTACCTACTTATTAATTAACAAGTATTATTAGATTCCTCTTTCTACTCATTATTTATTATGAATGTTATAATGTTAAGTGTATATCGTAATATCTGTTATAGCCACTCCATATTCGTCTACTTTAGATACACAAAAATCTAATTCCTAAACGTGGACGTAAGGAAGCCTGTATGTTCAACAGGGTAATGACCCAGCAATTTTACTCATCTTGCGAGCGCCATTGCTTTATGAGTCAGTCCTCGAAGCATAATGAGGCTTTACTTGTGATTTTTATTTATTTATTTATTATTATTATTTTTATTTTTATCAGCAGAACACCTGCAAACCAACTGCAACATTGATATCACCATACACTACATTATTAGCCACATATTACCACGTGTGCAAATGGACCTGTATTCCACTGAAATATCGTATACAGTATAGGTAGACGTTTTGATTTTCGTTTTCACTCTCGCATTTCTTGTGTATCTATCAATAACATTAAGTGTTTAATATCTCCGAAGTGATATTCACGTCAAAGATTATAGAGCAATATATTCATATTTCCGTCTGACAACTAAGTCCAGGAACACGTTTTTAAACACCCTGTATAAGGTGGGCGGGCTCTGAGATATGGCTACCAGGGCTGCCAACATGACAAACTATGTGTGGCTATAGCAGACGAAAAACTGTATACTTTCATCCTTGACCAACTGTATATGTTGCCCCGGGGGCAAAGGAAGGGGGCCTCCTTGGTACATAGCTCCAGTAGTGTTTTCAGGGCCTTCTCCGGGATGTCTAGGGGGTGCTATTTTAAGCTTGATGGAGGTCTAGCGAGGAAACTCAAAAATAAATATATTAATAAATACATAGACCAAAAACCAAGCATCACCCCCTTAACTCCTTATGCACCGGCGACGTGTTTTTCAATGGATTTTATTTATATTTAGAGGAGTTTGTGTAGTTTATGAAGCAATTGTGTAGTTTATGAAGCAATTGTGTAGTTTATGAAGCAATTGTGTAGTTTATGAAGCAATTATGTAGTTTATGAAGCAATTGTGTAGTTTATGAAGCAATTGTGTAGTTTATGAAGCAATTGTGTAGTTTATGAAGCAATTGTGTAGTTTATGAAGTTAATGGTAGCAGAAGGGGTAAAGTGAGATTGTTCGAAGCCTGACAATATTTGCTAGAGGCCCTTTTGAAAATGAATAAGATCGTCTAGTAACAAACCAAATAAAGTTAATTCAAAGGACGGCGCCGGTACTGAAAGGGTTAAGGGGAGGTTTTTAGTGTTTCCTAAACTTCCATCAAGCTTGAAATTAGACCCCCATGACCCCCTTTCAAGATAAATTTGTACATTTTTCGGTAGAAAACTTTCCCGGCCGAAGGCCGGTTCCTCTTAAATTACAGGCTCGCTATCGCTCGCCAGGAAAAAATCGACACCTAAATGGGACAAAAGGTCTTAAAAGTGACATAAATGGGGCGAATGTCTTGAAATCTCAAAAGCAATGGGGTTAAACATGAGGGAGAAAGGGGTAAAGAAAAAAATCCCTCAAGTGGAAATCTCCCCTTAAACCGGTGTCACACGAGCAGTTGTATCTGATAAGGTGTATTCGAGTCTATAGTTTCAACAAACATTCAAAAGTCTATGTTTCGTCTATTGGTCATTTTGTTCGTGTTTCGGGTTTGTGTTTACGATGGT
Source organism: Paralithodes platypus (assembly GCA_032716605.1). Lineage (NCBI taxonomy): Eukaryota > Metazoa > Arthropoda > Malacostraca > Decapoda > Lithodidae > Paralithodes > Paralithodes platypus. Next base: position 32,633,113 of record CM064577.1, on the reverse strand, counting down.
CACCCCTTGAGGATTATGACGCGTTATAAGGGGGTAGTGCTTGGTTTTTGGTCCATATATTTATTTATTTATTTATTTTTGAGTTTCTTCGCTAGACCTCCATCAAACTTAGAAAAACAACCCCTAGATTCCCTTTCAAGATAAATGTTCCGGTCGAAGGGAGGTTCCATCTGAAATGTTCCGGTCGAAGGGTGGTTCCATCTGAAATGTTCCGGTCGAAGGGAGGTTCCATCTGAAATTAGAGGCTCGCTTTCTCTCACCAGGGAAAAATCCAAAGGGCACAAAAGGTCTTAATATTGAAAACAAAATGAGGCGAAAGGTCACAAAATCGCCATACTAATGGAACGAACGTCGTAATACCTCAAGACTAATATGCTAAACATGAGGGAGAAGGACGTCCATAAAAAGCGAGCACTACCCCCTTATTATATTATTAACAGTTTATTCCGGCTCTCGTTAGACGAATGTATACAGCTTAGGAAGGACATGTAGGCATTAAGGGGGGTGACCTGTTTTTGTTCTGTCCTTTTCTATCTTTCTCTGGCTTGTATCCATTTGGCCCCATTCAGCCTACTGTTTAAGACGTTTATCCCCATCCAGGTGTCAATTTTTTTACTGGTGAGCGGTAGCGAGCCAGCATATTTTTTATTTTTGTTTGACAGCAGGCTAAATTTGTACATTTTTCGATAGAAAAATGTCTCTGGCGAAGCCGGATTTCTTCATATAATGCTGGCTCGCTATCGCTCGCCAGGAAGAAATCGACACCTAGATGGGGATAAACGTCTTAAAATAGTTGGCTGAATGGGGCCGAATGGATACAAGCCAGAGAAAGAGAGAAAAGGACAGAAATAACAAAAAGCAGGTCACCCCCCTTAACCTTTTCAGTACGGGTGACTTATATTTCAATCTCGATATATTTGTAAGAGCTTAGGAAGGACGTGTGGTTAGTTACTATGGCTAATTCATAGTTTGTAACTTTTTAACCCCTTCTGTACCGCGACGCCTTTTAAATTTTATTCTAGCTGTACTAAAACGATTTTGTGCAGTCTAAAAAGTAGCTGTGGTAGTAAGAAGGGTTAAGCAAGATAGTTCGAAGCTTGTTAAATGCTGTAGGCCATAACAAAGTTAAAAGGGCGTCACCGGTACCGAAGGGGTTAATGGCTATATAATATCAACTAATAGTAGCCAAATATAATGAAAAGGACGTCCACCGTACTTAAGGGGGTAGTACTCGCTTTTTATGGACCCCCTTCTCCCTCAAGTTTAGCATATTAGTTTTGAGGTTATAAGACGTTCGTTCCGTTAGTTTGGCGATTTTGAGACATTTCGCCTCATTTTTTCAATATTAAGACCTTTCGTGCCCTTTAGGTGTCGGTTTTTTCCTGGCGAGCGATAGCGAGCCTTTAATGTTAGAAGGAACCGGCCTTTGGCCGGAACATTTTTCTACCGAAAAATGTACAAATTTATCTTGAAAGGGGGTCTAGGGGGTGTATTTCTAAGCATGATGGAGGTCTAGCGAGGAAACTCAAAAATGAATAAATAAATACATATAGCCTATAGCCCAAAAACCAAGCACTACCCCCTTAAAGGGTTAAAAGGATAAAGACGGCCTCAACCCTCTGACGACCATATACCCTTCCTAATATGAATAAAATCGTCTAATAATAGCCAGAAACCAGAAAAGCAGTGCATCCTCATATTTTGCAAGAAAGGGTTAGCGTCACCACAACAGTAGCAATGGTCGACTAACAAACTTAATATGTAGTATATGTTGAATCGGATACAGCGACTCCGAACCTGGTATCCGATACAGGCCCTTGTGTCACACCGGCTTTAGAATATATACAGTATATATACCGGTAAATATATATATATATATATATATATATATATATATATAATAGTGGCCCCTCCATCATTGACGATAATGCCTATTAATATAATAGTCTCCATTCAACACCCGCGTCAGCCTTTTGAATCAACCGCCGCGGGAGGCAAAGGGAGTACTCCTCATAAGTGCAACGCTTATTCTCTTATGGAATCTGCTTATGATTGGGTACCCTACAGAAAAAACTTCGTAGAAAATAAAAATAAAATTTAACTTAATATCTGTTATATTATGGCTTTCCATGTGTGGATTTCTTGTGCGCAGCACCCAGGCGCAGGCTCCCTAGCGGCCATAACTTCCTTCTCCCTCCCGCGGCCGTACCGTGAGGATGGGGGTCCTTGTGCTCCAGCTTCATTCGTCGTTCGCTCGCTTCTCGTGAGTCTTTGCTCATTTGTATACATCTGAAGTGTATTGGATAAGGTTTAGATTAGCTAGCACAAGGCTGCCCCATTGGTACGCTCGCAGGGAGTGTGTAATTCAGTATAGGGTACTTTTGTAACAGGCGCCATCGTGTAGGCTACCAAGTTTGATGCGCCATGTGGTTTGTTTTCTTTTCTTTTTTGCGCCTTAGCTCTCTTATAGCTTAGTTAGGAGGCTAAATTACCGCAAGATTATGCTTCAGGCTGGCACTATGCGGCAGTTGCATTTATATTTTTTAGCAGATGCTCTAGTTCAAGGGTGGCCGCACCTGGTGCGGTGCATTGGCATGGAAGCATACATTCCATTCTCTTTCTCTCAGACTAATGCTAAAAAATCTTGGTTTACTCACGCCTGTTCTACTGCTGTCCGCAATAAGGAGGAAGCATTCAAACGGTACCGACGCCTTAAAACTCAAGACTCTCATTCTTCATATGTTTCTGCCCGGAATCAAGCCAAATCTGTTCTTCGACTTGCCAAACACTCTTTCATCAATAATAAATGCACTGAACTATCCAACTCTAGCTCTTCCCAAGCTTTCTGGCATCTAGCCAAAAACCTCTCCAACAATTTCTCTTCCTCGTCTTTCCCTCCCCTTTCCCACTCTGATGGCACAACCATAACTTCTTCCTCTGACAAAGCTAAACTCTTCGCTCAAACTTTTGCTAGAAACTCCACCTTGGATGATTCCGGTGCTATTCCTCCCTCTCCGCCCTCCTCTCTCTTACTTATGCCTAATATCCTAATCTCTTCTAAAGATGTACTTTCTACCCTCTCTGGGCTTAACACTAATAAGGCGTACGGTCCGGACGGTGTTCCTCCTGTTGTTCTCAAAAACTGTGCTTCTGTGCTGACTCCCTGCCTAGGCAAACTCTTTCGTCTCTGTCTATCCTCTAACGTCTTCCCTTCATGCTGGAAGTTTGCTCACATTCAACCTGTCCCAAAGAAGGGTGACCGCTCTCAACCCTCCAACTATCGTCCAATTGCTCTTATCTCTTGTCTTTCTAAAGTTTTTGAAACTATTCTTGCTTCCAAATTTCTTAAGCATTTCTCTTCTCATAATCTGCTCTCAGATCGCCAGTATGGCTTCCTTAAGGGTCGCTCTACTGGTGATCTTCTTTCATATCTTACTAACTCTTGGTCATCCTCCTTTCGGGACTTCGGTGAGACTTTTTCTATTGCACTAGACATATCGAAAGCCTTCGATAGAGTCTGGCATAAATCTTTAATTTCTAAACTACCCTCCTTCGGTTTCTATCCCTCCATCTGTGCCTTTGTCTCTAATTTCCTTTCCGGCCGTTCCATAGCTGCGGTTGTGGACGGCCATTGTTCACTTCCTCACCCTATAAACTCCGGTGTTCCTCAGGGCTCTGTCCTATCTCCTATTCTCTTTCTAATTTTTATAAATGATCTCCTTAACTGTACCTTAATTCCCATCCATTCATACGCAGACGACTCAACCTTACACTACTCCATTAGTTTTTCAGAACGCCCCAGCCAGCAATCCCTCAACAACAAACGTAATGAAGCCATAGAACTCTTAAATTCTGATCTAAATACTATTTCCAATTGGGGCAGAGAAAACCTTGTTAACTTTAATGCTTCCAAAACCCAATTTCTCCATCTATCTACCCGTCAGGATCTCCCAGCGGACTATCCCTTATTCTTCAACAATACAAAAATCAACCCTTCATCTTCTCTCAATATTCTTGGTGTCTCTTTTTCTTCTGCTCTCATTTGGAAGGACCATATTACCAGTCTTGCTAAGGCAGCCTCCCAGAAGCTGGGTGTGCTCAACCGCCTTAGGGGGTTCTTTTCCCCTGCACAGCTTCTTGCTCTGTACAGGGGCATAGTGCGCCCTTGTATTGAGTATTGTTCACATGTGTGGGGAGGTTCCTCTCACACCGCTCTCCTAGACAAAGTTGAAAGGAAGGCCTTTCGTATCATTAACTCCCGTCCACTCACCAACTCTCTGCAATCTCTCTCTCTCCGCCGCAATGTTGCATCTCTCTCGCTATTCTATCGCTACTATAATAATCAGTGTTCCTCAGAGCTATCCCAGTGCATACCACCTCCTTTACGTAGGACACGTGGTACCCGTCTTGCAACTCAATCCCACCCCTACTCTGTGCAACTCTCCAACCCAAGAGTGAAACGTTACTCTCAAACTTTCTTGTACTCAACATCTGAGCTTTGGAACTCTCTCCCAGAATCAGTCTTTCCCTCTTCCTATGACTTAAATTGCTTCAAACTCCGTGTGTCCAGGCATTTTGACTCGAACGTCCCTTGATTTTGGCCCTGTCACTCTTTCAACTATGGGGGAGGCACTCGCTATAGGCAGTTATGCCTTTTGCCTCCCTCAATCACATAGAAAAAAAAAAAAAAAATTAAAATTCTGGAGTCCGTTTCTGCGCTTGGGCCCCATTCCGTGGGTCCCTCTTCCCTGTGCTGCTGCTGTGGGTGCTTCGGTGCGTGGGTGGCTGCTGCTGCTGCTGGTTCTTCGGAGCGTCTGGGTGCTGCTCTTTCTGCTGGTTCGTCGGAGCGTTTGGTTTCTGCCATCTTTATGTTTTCATCGAGCCTCGTGGCCAGCCTCAGTAGGGGTCTACAGTGTAGGCTAGGGGTGTATTTATTGTTTATAAATTGACTCTATGTATTGTTATAGCCTATGTTATCCCCGTTGTTACGCATGTTTGCTTTACATGTTACTAGGGGTTCTTTGGGAGACGTCCTGATGTGTGCAGGGTTTTTGGGGGTGTGTGATTTCCCGGCTAAGTCAACACTTCTGGAAACTTTTGGTTTGTTTCTCCGGCGGCTTTCTCAGCAGGGCCGCCGGTTTTTCTACTCATGCAGACGTGAAGTTACTTTCCAAATGTCCCGGCGTGGTTTGGTGGACCACGTACCTCCCGGCGGAAAGGCTAATTCCTAAGGGTGTCTTTACTCGGGCCCGCCGAGAGAACTCGCCCTGAACGTTAGCCTCACGCGACAAGACGTAATCGCCCGGCGATACAGTCGACGGGGGAAGTTCTACAGTATCTAACCCGGCCCTCCTATGTAATCGCCCGGCGATACAGTCAGGGGGGTCGGACTATATGCCATAGTAAAGAAGCGCAGTTATACTATCTCACTATTTCAAGCAGTGATAGATGGGTAACTCGCTTCAAAAGTTCTTTGGGCCAGTGACACTTGTCACAGGTAAGCAGTTCCACTCCAAGTAATCCCAGGTTACTGGGTCAGACCCGGTCGAAAGTTAGAATAGTAGTGGCTATGTCTAATTTTCCGGTGGACCTAAGGTAGGATGTATAACACCTCTCAGGGTATCCTTATGAGCATTGATTCCTGGAAATTTTATTTCCAGATTTCTTCACTTCGTGAGTGACTCGGCAAAGGACGAACCCGTTCCCGGCGTGGAGGGGGGGGGGGGGGGAGGGGGAGTTCAGTCAATCTGGCAAGTTTTTCACTTCTGACGCCACACCTACCTATTTTTTCTCTAATTCCGACAATTGCACAGGATTTGTGCAAGGTGGATCTAAGTTTCTCTGGGCTTCCCAGCAATGCCCGGTGGGCGTAGATCTTTATGCGGCATTATGAGTTTTTTCTAGATCATCCGGGCCTAGCAGCCTTGATCGATATATTACTAAATTTGCCTCCTAGGCCAAAGAGTGGCGATTGAGTGTAGAGTAACTTTCTAGTCCCAGACCTGTTGCGGCTCTTTCTGCTCCAATCTTTCAATGAGTTTTCCCCAGGGTCACAGTCATTGTTTTGTCTATGCAACCAATACTCAACACTTAGTTGAGCAATTAGCCATTAGCAGTGACTAGGAACCCGCTGAGGTAAATGCGGAACTCCCCCCCTTCCCGCCTCCCGATACAAGAACCCACCCGGTGTAGCCAGACACCGTCTAGATTGACTCCCCAGCGGCAGCTCGGACACCTTTCGGCTAGGGCCCTCGCTCTCCCAAGTGACAGCATAGAGCCGCTGTCACAAGAAAAGGTAAGTCAGTTTTTCCTAGTTAAGTCTAAGATAAGGTTGGTTCACTTAATATCTCATTCAAATCCCTAACAGTTGTTTGAAGAACGATTAATTAAATCGGTGATATGGCTAGTAACTTTATCATACAGATAAGCTGGCGAGACAGCTCACAATCCTTCAGCTGACCCTAAGCCGGGTAGACGGCTCGTTTTTGGATCTTATCCTAAGTAAAGTCGGTGAGCCGGCTCAACGTTTTTATCTTATTTTAGATATCTTTCATGGTTTCAAATATGGATATTACGGATAACGGATATGAATTAGGATGTGTTCAGCTGTAAATTAGGGACATAAGTCTTAACAAGTAAGGTTCGATTTGTACTTTCATCGTGTGGAACAAATAACAAGGATACTCGTAGACACCAATTTCATTGTATCTATAGGTTGTTTTCTTGATACAGGTACCTGGAAGTTTCCACGCCTAGTTCTACCAACTGGAAAGGTTCAGGTTCACTACCTCGCACATCCCCAACACTACGTTTACGGTTACAACTCGGATTGGATAATCCCTGTGAGATCCTTCTCGGCGGACAACCGGGCACTGAAGGCCTGGGGCGGCAATCAGAATTAAAATTCTTTGGTTTCAAATAGACGCTATTCGTCGCCGGAAATGGGAAATGTGACGGGCACAGTTATGGTGTTTTTTCCTACCCTACGTCAACTTATGACGGCGGGGTCTATGGTTAAATCTTTGTCTACCTTCTCGGGGGTTTAGTCACCATTTGTGAACACGGTATTCCCGACGGACCTATCGCTCTTCTCCGGCCACCAGACTCCACTGGAGTCTCGTTTTTAGGTGTAATGTTCCGTCCGGCGCGTTCGCTCCTGTTTGGCGGAGTAAAACAGTACGTCACGAACTCGGTAAGGCTGACTTTGGTTTCAGGTCAGGGACACAGGTTTAGCACCTCAGTGACCTTTAGCTTCAGTTCCTCCAACTCCCCGGCGGAGGGGTAGGAATCGAGGAAGGTTACATAGATACGGTTTTTGGGAAATTTACACTCGGTAGGGTGATGGGAAGGTTACCCACGATAAACTCCAGGGACATGGCCCGCCGGAGTTCACTATCTTCCAGTCGGCAAACCACGCAACGATAGGCGATCTAAGTCGCATCGGTTCCGGGGTTTTGAAGGTCGACTCTTAGGTAATGACTACAGTCGATCATCTGGGGCATTACCCAGTTCTTTCCTATACCAATGTGTCTCCCCATTTTCTTACCTACATATGCCGCGTGTCACGGGCTCAATGTCAACATGCCGGGAAACATAGTTAGAGCAATTTTCGTTTTGAGGCTAGTTTTTGGGTTCATAAACAGAGTTAAGGCAGGACGGCGGAAACCCTTGCTTACCGCCAGAAGAGCGGTCAGGTTAGGTGCCTCCGGTATGTTTTCCACCATACCCACTCATATAGTACAAGTGCTCGTCGGGACAACTTAAGCCTCTACTGAAACATTAATACTGCCTAGGGCTTGTCCCCCGGCGTTAGATGATTAGCTGGTGCTGTCTACGTGTTTTCCTAGCTGACCAGAGGGCAGGGTGTTATACCATGGGATGGACTAAGTGTAAGCCCAATAGAATCGGACACTGTCTTCCTCCCCAACACAATGACAGTCACGGGTCGGTTGCTCCAATCTTACTATCGAATCGTTTAGTTAGGATTCCGGTTAGTAGGTTGGTCCCTGAGTAGGGTTTAGCAATAACGGCCTCCCTGGTATAGGAGAAGTCATACAAAATTAATAAGCCCCCATCTCTAAATCTTCGGATTAGGCCGTAAGAGTCACCTCTGTTGAGATGTTGTGGTCCGGTTTTTTTGTGACCAATCTCGTCGTCCAAAACATGCGTTAGGGCCATGTCCCTGGTAAGAGGCCAAGGTGTTTGAAAGGTCATCCTGTCGTACGCTCCCGGTTGTATGACGATACTCCCTGGGCCGGATTCCCTAACTTAGCACGATTACTGTAGAGTAGTGACGTCCCTCCAAGTTGACTCGCACCACCACGATACAAGAGGTAAAGACGTTATAAGACTCAGGCCACGCTTACGTATCCACCACGTAGTGGAAATCGTTTCTGTATGGACAAAAGTGTTGGTTTTACGTGTCTCATAATCCCTAACACTTCGGTACTTGAGGGATTCGGTTTCTCCTTGGATTAAGATCACAAATGTACAGTAGTAGAATCACTCGCCATGGGCGCTTAAACAAGACACATCTATGAGTTTCGATACCTCAAGGTAGCTTGTTGATCGAGATTCACAGCCAGTGTTGACCAGAAAGATAAGCGTCCCGGAGGTAGACTCTTGGAGGTAAAGGAGCGAGTACCGCTAGTTTTAGCAGAACACGCAGGAAAGGGCCTTGCCACTTTTAGAAAGCTCTACGGTTAAGCCGGCTCCACGGTTTTGTCTGTCGGGTTACTTTCCTCTACCTACGTTAGGGTAGTTCCGAAACATTCAGGGACGGGCGTTTTGCGGGGCTATTCAGCCCCAGGGTAGGAGTTTTGCTCTACTCCACGGAGATTCGCTTTGCGAAAGTCTGGGGGTGAGGGTCAGTACAGGTTTTCATGACGCCGTCAGACTATCTGGTCTACCAAGCACCAGTAGAGCAATTCCAATCATTCGGTTGGGATGGCTCAGTGATGCAAGTCATCAAGGAATCAAAAGGGATTCCATGTTGATAGTTAATACCTACTGTGACCGACCCCTCGGGGCTGGCTCGCCTTCCCCACAAGGATGGGTGGTTCGCTTTTGTAGAAGTCCACAGTGGGAGTCCGCCGGGTTTCACTATGTCCCGGCGCCCGTCCCTGTGACAGTGGGAACAGCCTTCTGGCAGTTGAACCTCTCGTTCAAATTTTTTCGCGGCGTGGCCTAAACATGGAATTAAAAGAATCTTCTCCATCCAGTCTTACCCGACGCCCACAATGTCACACCCTACGTCACTACGTCCGGTGGGTGCTGGACCTCTGAGTTAGTTTTCTCATCGAGGCGTTCGCCTGCAACGGTGGGATAAACGTATCTCAGGTTTTTCACCCCAATTGGTCCCCGATGTAGGAATCGGTTTTTACACCATACCCGAAAGAGGGTTTATGGAGCTCCGATCTTACTCTCAACCATCTGAACAATTTTACCAGCACACCTAAACTTCGTTAGATGCGGAAATAGCCTCACGAAAATATCAAGCCCTGGTGAGGGCTTGAACTCTCGACCCTTGGGTTGTGAGGCAGACACCTTACCAGTTAGACCAATAGAGATATCCCACTTGGCCTGGTCGGCTCAGGGTATTTCCGCATCCGAGGTCTGTCTAGGCTAGCCTATATTCACTGACTTTACAGTACTTCACCTTCCGGGAAGCGAAAGCTCCGAACAGAGAGGAACAAGCTTGATCCGAATCGACCGAGAGTCCGTCAGAGAGATGAACGGGAATGGTGAGTCAACTTCACTGAGCGGTGCACCACACGCACCTACTAACTGCCCAGTTGGCAACTCGCTTGGGCGGCTGGCAACTTCCACAACCCAACCTAAGCGCGTCTCACAACACTCCCTGCTCTCTCCTATCCTCTTCCTTGGCCTGTAGGAATTTGGTTTTTACACCATACCCGAAAGAGGATTTATGGAGCTCCGATCTTACTCTCAACCATCTGAATAATTTTACCAGCACACCTAAACTTCGTTAGATGCGGAAATAGCTTCACGAAAATATCAAGCCCTGGTGAGGGCTTGAACTCTCGACCCTTGGGTTGTGAGGCAGACACCTTACCAGTTAGACCAATAGAGATATCCCACTTGGCCTGGTCGGCTCAGGGTATTTCCGCATCCGAGGTCTGTCTAGGCTAGCCTATATTCACTGACTTTACACCGACACCCACACTAATGCGCTGGTCACTAGTTTCGGGTGCTAATCGAGCCTTTGGCGAGACCCGATTTTGGAATGCGAGATGGTAGCTGGCTCCGCGGTGGCTAACTAAGCCCGGCATTACCAATTCCAGGATAAGAACCTGGTTAAGATCGCCTTCCCTTTCGCAGTCAGGCTAATCTGTGGTGTTGATGAGAAATAAAGGAACCCGATCGAACTGAAACTTCAGGCTCGCTCACATTCCCGTTTTCAGTATTACTATTATCTTTCACACTAATTCATTCATGAATTTACAGACATGCGGCTGCAATTGGGGGTCCCCTCCCCCTGTTTGGGTTTCCGCGTGATCACGTAACGTGTCTCTTGCGACCAGTGTTCAGACTTCTCCCCTCCACTCAGCTGAAGGTTAACCAGTCGAAACGGGTATCTTATCGGCAGGTATCGCACCTGGGGTATCCCAGGTACAACCGACACGTTACCATTGGCCTTCGAGCGTTCTCCTTTACCTTCACGGCCTAAATGAGCCGTGCGTTTGACAAAGTTTTGGCAGGCTCCCGGTTTTTACAAACATCGAACTAGCCACCGGCGAGGTATACCTGGTGCCGGTTCTTAAGGCAAGTTAATGGGATTTATCCGGCCGTGCCAGCCGGGTCCTCTCACGAGTTTATCTTTTCTTTCCCCTCTCTGTCGCTTGACCAAATCAATCTAGCGGCCCGGTATTGCAACGGGTCTGAAGGCTTGGTCCTTTAGTGGTCAGTTACTTTAAAAGAGGGGGGGGGGGGGTACTGGAGGACCAAGTCCTTCGATTCCGCCGAACAGGAGGGACGTAGGCAAGCAACAGACAATCACAGAACGAGAAATGTTTGCAACAACGAAAACAAAATCTGATTTTCCAAGTCTGATTGGACAATCCAGGTAGAGGATGTGTCCTCGTTTATAGGTTAGAAACGAAGTTCTTTACGCCCGACGATCAGGTAGGTTCTCTACTTACTTAGCCAAGGCCAAGGAACCCGGTATCCGGATTATTCCCATACTTTTGACTCGTACCGCGGAGGTGGGGATATGCATCTACAGTACTCTCCTCGGCCCGGGGACTATGCAAAAGTCACGAGTTTAGAGTTTTAAACCCTCAGAGGTTGCAAACTCTTCCATTGGGGGGCATAGCTAGCACTGAGTTGGGGGCTCCCAACCGATTTTTCTTGACACAATGCCGGTCTATGGCTACGATTGAAGCCAAAACTGCCCTGCGTGGCATCACGGTAGCGGGGCTAGTTAGTCCATGTGCTTATCATTTAAGGGAAAAAGGAAGGGGGGGGGGGGTTTGTCGGTAAGCTCATAGACCCCTAGAGCCCCTCCGCCGGATAATGTAAGGAAGTCACGAGCTGTGATATTAATTAGTCGAGCTGAGCATACAGCTCTCCAATATTTTTTTTCTTTTTAGGAAAGGATCTCAATGCGAGATATGACCAGTTGTACCTAGTCGGTCAAATATATCAAGGGTACACAACCCCTTTTCCACCGGAGACGGTGATAAGATCACGAATCACGAGCGGGATATGACTCATACTAGTTATACAGTTCATTCAAAGTTCGCTTTCAACTTTTATTTTTAGAAATCCATCATAGTCGCAACTATATAGTATTACCAAAAGGTACAACCAGATGAGATTGTACTAATAAGTTTAAAGGCCAAAACATATTCCACGTAATAATGGGTTTAAGTATGGGAATACAAGAGTGTTCCCATTAAAACATGTGAAGGATCTCTAGCGGAGATCCAGTCATGTACAAGCAGATCTTCTTTGAAGTAGCGCACTGCTTGCCTTCTTTTTCTATTTTTAAACTATTGTATGTACACAATGGGTACTTAAAATTGTTATACAGATTCTTTTCTGGTACCTATGGTATTCAGGTTGGTGGTTCGATATTGTCACGAATGTCCCCCTCCAGTCTTGGTACTCAGGCATTATCATCAATGATGGAGGTGCCACTATTAAATTATAGGTTTGATTCCCGGAGGGAAGTAATGAAAACCTAATATTTATTAGGGGCCCCGTATTCATTGACGATGCATGGCCCTCCCATTCATCCCCTTCCCATTCGTTGATTTCTAGTTGTATCTTGATATATATATCATTGAAGAAAGTTATGGCCGCTTGGGAGCCTGCGCCTGGGTGCTGCGCACAAGAAATCCACACATGGAAAGCCATAATATAACAGATATTAAGTAAAATTTTATTTTTTATTTTCTACAAAGTTTTTTCTATAGGGTACCCAATCATAAGGACGATTCCATAAGAGAATACACGTTGCACTTATGAGGAGTACTCCCTTTGCCTCCCGCGGCGGTTCATTCAAAAGGCTGACGCGGGTGTTGAATGGAGACTATTATATTAATAGGCATACGTTTTCATAAATGACAGGACGTATTCGTCAGGCACTAATAAGACTTTTTTATTCTATGACGTTCAATGTGAGTCTTTATAGTTATGGAGATATTACACATCCAAAGTTATAGATAGATACAAAATAAATGCAGTCTAAGGGGTAAAAACGAATATTTCAAAGCTAGCGCAGGGCAGAAAGGCTTTGTTTACATGTGGATAACAGGGTTAGAAAAGTGTTTCTGAATCACTTTAGGGATGATAAAAATAATATAATATTCCATTCAAGGGTTGAGGACTCGAATCCCTAGAGCGATTCCGAAACACTTTTCTAACCTCGTTATCCATATGTAAACAAAGCCTTTCTGCCCTGTGCTAGCTTTGAAACATTCGTGTTTACCCCTTAGACTGCATTTTGTTTGTATCTATCGATAACTTTCGATGTGTAATATCTCCGTAATTATAAATACTCACCCCGGACGTCATGGAATAAAATAGTCTCATTATTGCCTGACGAATACGTCCTGTAATTTATGAAAACGTTAAGTGAAACACCCTGTAGGATATATATATATATATATATATATATATATATATATATATATATATATATATATATATATATATTTATTTATTTATTTTTGTGCCGGTGGTGATCGTAATGGCGGGGAGCACAATTGTCTGTTTTTTTTCTTTTGTTGAAGGAAAATTGTCTTGTCATCATCTTAATTGCTAAGCTGCTACAAAGTTTGTTATACAAACATGTAAATAATGAACGCTTATCATTCATATGGTGCAGAGTCTATTCATTATATTGTCAATTCATGATCGATAAAATACTAGTGGTGGTGAGAAATATTTGTGGTGATGACAGTGATGGAGAGATATACTATATTGGTAGTGAAAAGTACTGGTGGTGGTGACACTGACAGTTTTATAGTGGTGGTGACAGTGGTGGAGATAAATGCTTGTGGTGGTGAGAAGTACTGGTGGTGATGAGAAGTAATATAGTCTGTTTATTTTCAGCATATCCTCATTATGATTCCTTGACTATTACAAAGATGTTGTACCAACATGGGTTGTTATCAATAAATGTTTGGTATTTGTATGACGATGAGACATAGTAGTTTCATATATTTCCATCAAGTCTGGAGATATCATTTGCTAAGCTAAGGGGTTCAATTTACAATCATCTGGGAAAAAATAACAGACTTAGTGATGACAGATACCAGCAATGACAAAGGGAATTACAATGAGTGATGCCTGGTGACTCGGTACAATACATAATAGCGATGATGGTGAACAGTGATGACAAGTAACAATACAGTGATGATACAGACAGACACAGACACAGAAGGAGGGAGGGAGGGAGAGCGCCACTGTACCTTCCAGCACGACAGCCAAAGTGACACTGCAACAACTTCACCACCACACCCACCACTACCATCATCACCACACCAGTTACCAGTTACCACCACTACTACACCCACCACCATCACTACTACTCCCACCACTACCACTATCTCACCACCACTACTACACCCAACCCCATCACCACCACCATTACTACTACTATCTCACTATCACCACCATCACTAATAAACCCACCACCACCACCACTACCATCCCTACTACATCTACCACCACTATCACTACTACACCCAACCCCATCACCACACTCACCACCACCATTAATTAGTGATGGTAGTGGTGAGATGGTAGTAGTGATTTGGTACCATTAGTACATACTACTATCTCACCACTACCATCACTAATAAACCTGTTATGCCACGTTTATAATATAACGTGAGATAATCTGATTGTGATTTCCACCTTAGTAATCAGCGCTAATCATCAACTTAGGTACCTCTCCGCTGGGTAAAGACTGGCTTTAGCTCTATGAAATACACTCTACTAATAAACAGTGGACACAAAATACACAGTAAAGGTTCACAAGTTTTATTCCTTAATAGCTAGGGTATATTCTCAATATGTCTATGTAACAATATATATACCATTCATATATAAAGAATAACAATGTTACAACTGAACATATGAATAATAATAACACAGAGATGTTAAGTCTCAAATCACAATAAATAGAGTCCTGAATAAATATGTAAAAGCTCTCGAATATGGCTTCACTCAAAGTAAATAATAGTTACTGCGATAGCATACACCACGCAGCACTGAAGGTATGGAAAATAGGACAATATTTGATCTCAAAACGAACAATAAGTTAAAGCAACTTAATCTAGAGATGAAACTCTAATAACTCCAAGAGTAATAATTATGAAAATAACTTCATGAATATATGATTTAATTAATAGTCATGTATAAGTGACTGAGTTTCAAAACGAACAATAAGTGCATGTAACTTGAACAAGTCATAGAGTTGAAATAACTCCAAGGATGAGTCTATAAAATATAAATTCATAGCGCGGTTGGGAATATGAACATGATTAGATTAATATCCAGTATTCGAGAATGGATAATAAGTCGTAGGCGTGTGCATAAACCTTTAACCGTCCTGGTGGTGTAATGGTTAAGGTGGCAAAAATCTGTGTGTGATAACCCAGGTTCGAATCCCGGTGGATCATATATACTTTAATTAATTTCATTGGGGGTGTTTGGTGTTGTGGTGAAATTAATAAAAATAAAGATTATTAGTAGGTTCAGGGATATTTCGTCGCGAGGCCGGTCTATATGATCTGTGCCCCATGAATATTCATTCCTCTCACTTAAACAGTAGGCTACCATAGCGCGGTTGGGAATATGAACATGATTAGATTAATATCCAGTATTCGAGAATGGATTATAAGTCGTAGGCGTGTGCATAAACCTTTAACCGTCCTGGTGGTGTAATGGTTAAGGTGGCAAACATCTGTGTGTGATAACCCAGGTTCGAATCCCGGTGGATCATATATACTTTAATTAATTTCATTGGGGGTGTTTGGTGTTGTGGTGAAATTAATAAAAATAAAGATTGATAAGGATGTGATTATAACACTAGTCATAAATACGTGACTGAGGAAAAATACTCTGTGTATGAACTTTCTATATTAGTTCTGTACCCAGATGATAAATAGTATGAAAACTAAGGTCTGAATAAGCGTTCACTGTTTGACGTATAAGTGTATGTATTTATGACCGGTCAAACATATATATATATATATATATATATATCCACATAAAGAATACAGGAGCCTGTATTCGAGGAAGTATATGAATATTTACCGTACGATAGATATGTGTACTGTTCTCCCGAAGCAGAGCAACGAATGATAACTAGAAAGGAAAGAATGGAAAATCTTCTATAATTACGTTAACACTATGAACCTCAACATACCTAAGTTCAAACCCTAATTGCAATCATCGTTACCATTACGAATAAAAGAACACTTAAAAGTTTGCGAAGAGGAGAGACACTGGTAGATCGTTCTTGGAGCACGTTTATCTTGGCACGGTTGTCCAGACTGTTGACTACAGGGACCCGGGAACTTCACACCTTTCCACTAGGGTCGGGGCCAAACAACTTTAAAGCGGCGCACTGCTCTCTCTCGATCCTTCTCTCTCCACACGACACACTCGAACACTATCCGCACTGAACCTGGAGGATGACACTGGGGAATCACACAAGGCAAACACAGAGTTTTCCCAGGCGTAGGTGAACAATTAAGTAGAGCGTGTTTCACTCGACCTTTTGAGTAATTTGTTAGTGGTTATTTTGATATTCCTGATGAATGCCCCCCTCCAGACTTGAGATATCAGGCATTTCGTCAATGATAGAGGGAACACTAATAAATTATAGGTTTGAGTCCCAAAGGGAAAAATGAAAACCTAATATTTATTAGTGGCCCCTCCATCATTGACGATGCGCCTTATTAAAGTATGGCCTATCTTTTAACTCTGGCTCGCCGTTCAAATGACCCACCTATATTAAAAATATTAAAAAACACTCACGGACTCATCCTTATGATGTGGGTACCACTACTAGAAAAAAACAGTAAAATATAAAAAATGTAAAGTGTTAAACATGATCTAGCAGGTTGCGCTTCACATGAGTCTGCTGTTTATTCTGCGCGTCAACCAGCTCTTATCTGGGCGCAGATGTCCTTCTTCTCCTAGGCGCCGTCGGGTCCGGACGTGTTCGGAGGTGTGCACAGCCTTTGCATCGTTCTTCTCCAACCTCCGACTTGTGAGTCTTTTCTCATTCGTCCATGCTAGTTGCTGAGGTTAGGGTAGCTTATAGATTAGCTAGTCTGTGTAAACCTTTACCCACTCGCCCTAGGAGACTGTTCCATGGGTGTTTGGCAAGGTTTTGTCAGGAGTCCTTGTTGTGTGTGTGTTTCTTTTCCCCTAGGTTTATTCTAATTTAGCTCTTATAGGCATGAGGCTTCTTTTAGAGGATCCGGGGCCCGCTTTTTGGCTACCCATTTTTTTTTTTTTTTTTTTTTTTTTTTTTTTTTCTACTTACTTCCTCTCGGGCATAGGCTGAGAGCCTTAACATTCACCGCTTTACAATGAACAGTGAAGCCCGTGAGGTCTTGTTCCAGTCTAGGGAGTGAGACATGTGAAGCACGTAGAGTACAACGAGCACCTGCCATCTTGCCTTCACATGAGGCACGGGGCTCACTCATGGCCCGAAACGACCCCATCTCTGAAGCCACCTCGTTCCCGTGCGTCACTGTCTCACCCCCTACACTCGGACTGTCACACTTACACACACACAACGCCACCTGTTGAGCAGATAACCTACCAGGCATTGCACCCCTATAGCATATTTTGAATATGGGAATATTCATACAGTGCTATTTAATCAGGGAACAATGAGGGTATTTTATTGACGTTTCGGTGGGCTTGTGGTAATGCACTGATACTAGGTACAGCACAAATTCCATCCCAATAATATCTTCCCATTGATACATCGGGATTTGAACCCGGGACATTTGGATTACCAGGCCAGTGGCAAGACCACTCCACCACACCTCCCCTATTGGGTGGGTTAAGTGTTTTGTTCTACTCTTTGAGAGGAACTTGTGCGTTTCGAGTTCCCTCACTTAGTGAGGAGCTTGGCACTTGTTCATGACACTTTTCAGCCTACGTTTCTGTTCTTCGTGATGGATGATGGAGTGCTTCGCTGGGATTCAGGTTTGTGCTTTTGTGTGATATTCTGCCGCCTGCCCCCGTCTAGTTGGCCTCCTGTAGGTTTATTATTTATGGCTAGGATGTGTTATTTATTATTGATTGTATAATGTATAACTATGCCATAATATGTGCACGTTGTGAGATCTAGTGGCTAGGAGGGCTGGGCCCTGTGACAACATGCCTCTAGTCACTTCACGCTGGTTTTCACGGCAGGAAATCTCCGAAGTGCCTAGAGTTCTATTGATTTCGAGTTGTATTTGTTTGGCACAAGCTAGGTTGAAATTGTTTCTGTACTAGTTTTTTTCCGGCGGTGGTAAATAATTGGGAGGCAAATTTTTAACATACTTTGTCTATTGGAGTCCCCGGCTTGGCCGTCGCCCACAGGACATTTCTGCCTCAAGGTCTAGCAGAAACCGTTCATAGTTTGGGGTTACTGAGAACGCCTGCCTAGCGTCGACGTGGGGAACCACTTCCGCCGGATATAGGCTGAGCCGAAAACGAACTCACCTCTTCCTATCTTGAGCATTCTCAGTAAACTGTGTAGCCTATTCCTGGCGTTTGCCGCCAGGATATTAGGGACGCCGGGTTCCGTGGACGTTGGTTGCCGGGAACCAAGTTCTTATGTACTGTAGATGGGATTAGGTCAGTGTTGGTCACTTTGGTAAGAAGTTATTACTCAAGTAACATCTGTTATGATACATTAATGTAAGGGGAACTAAGATTGTCTAGTGTTAGTTCAGTTATTTTTTCTCCTTTTAATGTTTTTTAATAATATTAGCTTTACCAGCCTAGCATGTCCCTATGAGCATTGATTCTTAATTTTTTCAACCCTCAGGTGCGGTAGCCAAATTACCACCCGGGACGCCTAGGAGGATTAGCATTCCCCCGGCGGGAGGGAGCGATGGATTATAATGGTTATACTTTTTGCTCCTGCCCCAATTGTGCTAATCTTTCTGTCATCAGTCACAAACAGTGCGCGAGATGTGTAACTTGTCTCGACAGATCAAGGGGCCCGATGGTTGTCAAAAATGTGTCAACAGTGTGCTGTGTTAGGTAATGGCTTTTTAACTCACTCTGACAGCAAGTGTAAGACAATTTTGCTAACAATAAAATTCATATTTGTTTTGTACTGTAAAAACATAGTCCATAAATCTCTGCAGTTGGATGACCCATTATTAGATGATTTGTTGAAATCAGTGCCTTCTTTGGAAGTTGGGCGCCCCAGTACAACTTCTTCTTCCAAATCTAGAGTTTCAAAATTGAAAAATACTGTGACAAAAGTATCTTATGACTCTAGCGGTCGTAATGCTCCCTCCCGCACCTCCAAGAAGCCTAGGACCTCAGATGGACCTGTGCCTGGGTCGTCTGCTCCGACTTTCCGGCGCTCCAGGTCTCGTTCGCCTCTGGAGACACCCAGGTCTGCTTCCCCTCTACAATTACAAGAAGCTATAAAGCACCGTCCAGACTTCGCTTCGTGCCTGACAATCAGCGATAACAGGTCTAAGGACACTAAGAAATCCTCGAAGCGGTCGTACACGAAGAAGCCTGAGAGTTCTAAGACCTCTACTATGCCGGAACGTACACATTCTTCATCCTGCCGGGATCTCTTACAAGACATCGATGACGGTGTCATTGGCCCAACCCCTCAGTTCACGATCCCCCGCCGGCCGGCACTTCCAGAGCCTCCCGTTATTCCGGTCCTTGGGGTAGATCTTAGTAGCAGTGTCATGACTGGCAGGCAAGATGATGACATCTCCCATATATCCGAGCAGTTTGAAGACTCTCCAGTAGAAACTATGGACGACTCTCCTATATCTGACCTCTACCTGGGTGAGATTCTGCCCCGTGTTCCTGTATCAAAACAAGTACACACGACACTGCTGCCCAGGCTGGCGAGTCACGGTCGGAGACTTTACCAGCCTCCCCAGCCCGGGCACCGGGCGTCACACCACTGCAACAATACTTCGCAGATTGGGAGGACATTCCGTCTGGCCAACGGGATGCTCCTTCCACCTCTGGAACGCAGGGCTCGGAAGCTTCTCGCCCTACATCAGCGTCTGACCAGCAAGGTGGAATCTTGGTGACAAATGAACAGTCCGGCTTGAGTTTGTTCAGTCGGTTAAAGAGGAAAGACAGGTAAAGGTACCAACACCTGTAGCTCCGGCGGTGCGACCTCTGGGCCATGTGCAGGTTTTCCCTCAGGTTGATTTAGTATCTAACCTCCCTGTTAACGTAACCCAGGTTACTAATCCGCCAGTTGCCGCTGCTCTTTTGCCTTCTAAGTTGAATATTTTAGCGGATTTGATTCCACCTCCCCTTGATCGTTCAGTACTTTCTAAGAGGGGCCCTATCCCTGGCCCTGATACTTCCTGGACAGTCATTAAGCCCACTCACCCTGAGGTCGCGCAGTCAACGATCGCAGGTGAAGTCCCTGTGCCAGACCATTGGTTCATTGAAATGAGTGAGGCCAAGAAACTAAGGGCCAAGAACCAAGCCGGCGATGTGCTAGATGCAGTGATAAAAGCAATCCCGAGTTTGTATAATCCTGAGTACTTCATCTACTCACAGTCCCCGGCCCTACCTCCAGCATCCTATGTGAAACTTTTTTCTGATTGGTCAAAATCTGATTGTGAGAACAAAACACACGTGTGCCAGTGAATTATACATATAATGTCCTGGGCTTAACTGATTTAAATTCCATTTTAAACATTATATACTGTACATCTTATAACTAAGAATCTATAATCTACACGACACATATTTAATTTGTGTGTACTTCCAGATCTTATACTTTTGTTTCATTATTTATTGAGTGTTCAAGTTGTAGTGAAGTGTACGTAGTGAGAATAATGAATTCTTTTATACTCCATCAGTGTTCTACTTATTATGCATAGTAATTCACTCTTATTATAATTATTTCCCATATTCAAAGTAAGAAATCCTTTCCGTCGAGTTAATTCAAGCTCTATTTCATTATTGCTTTTGCTATAATAGTTCTCATGCATAATTTGATCCACCACGATATATGATAAATTGATCCTATTTTATTACCAGTGGAGGAATTTATATCGTACCTCTCCTGTACCTGTACATAGCAGCAATGTAGTAGGGTCGCCAAATTCTCCAATCTCTCACCAATCCTTGTGTTTTGACTTTTGAAATGGCTGCTGTGGCGCCGGCGCCGCCAGTACCCTCTAGCGGCAAATATTGGAATTATAAGGCACGGCCGCGCGGTCTATTTCAAACGGCAATATAGTTTTACTTACTTCATTTTGTAATATTCTCAATGATTGAACTATACATTACCTTTCTCAAACAATTACTAATATTCCATTAAAGGTGAACTACAGGGATTAACGAAAAAACGAAGATTAATGCAGGGTCATAACTTGGCATGAATATACTGTAATATGTATATGGGCAATATCGATATAATTCCATTAAACTCCAGAACAAAAAACTAATATATATAGTCGTTGGTGACGAATTGGCATTTTCAGCCCGCTGGAGTGACTCCATTGTGTATAGAGACGCCGTTTGTAAACAAGATATGCGGTCCTGAACAGCAAGGTCTGTTTTTCGTAATTAATACCTTTCAATTCAATACTCAAGCTCTGCAAAAGATCGACCAACGTCCTGATGATGTGGTGCACATCAAGAAATAATCCCAGCTCGCCAGCAATTAGCATACATGCAGTGTTTATGCATGTTTAGCCTGGTCCAGAGTTGAGGGAACTTGGTTCTAAGGCCTATTTCGTAATGATAATAACGTTTTCTGTTCAATTTATATATCGCGGTCCCTTGACCCGACAGTGGTGAAGCCAAATGTTGAGCTGTAAACATGCATACAAATTATAAGAGTTTCTCAAGTAAAAAAAAACACAAATTCACCCATTTCCCATGTCGAGCGTTCCCGCCATTGGCCACAGTTACGTCATGGTAAACACGCCAGTTCGCGCCACATAAAATAACTTAGATAAGCTATATTTCTACATTGTTAAAACAAATTGATGAAAGTTCTTCAGTATCATGTACCTAAAATCAAGCAGATCCCAATGGACATTGTAGTTTGAATAGGTTTCATCCCTGGAATTCACCTTTAACCAGGGAACTGCGGGAAGACTCTTAAGAGTTCCCCCGGCGGACTGCGGGAAGACTCTTAACCTCTGAAGTGCGCATGGGGGTAATTGGAAACGTCCCCCTGTGCTGACGTATTTGAGGTGTTTCCGTCACTAAAATATTCATTGTGCCATTAATAGCATTAATACTTATCCATATGCGCCTATTATGGGTTGATTATAAAGGTATTAACCTGGATGGTCAAAATCGGAGATATAGCCCGCGAGTTGTATAATGTATTGGTGAGGCAATCTGCTTTCCGCCAATTTCCCCCAAGGCCACTGAGACACAGTCGATCGATACTCTCTCTCTCTCTCTTGCACTCGCTTGCTATCAGTGATGACCACACCCTCCAATCGGATTTCTAATGTTAGCACGAAAATACCTCAGAATAAGGGAATAACAGGGAAAATAGGTGATAACTGAAGGAGAGGAGGAAAGTGGGGAAGGAGGGGAGGTAGAGGACTGATGGCCCAGGGGCCAAAAAATAAAATAAAAAAAAATATATAATTTTTTTTTTTTTCGATGTCAAAAGTTGATTTTTGTTCTCTGACTGCGCCGGAAGACTCTTAAGAGTATAAGGCTTTTGAACACGTACCAAAACTGCGGGTTTATAGGCAGGCGGCTACAAATTGGTGTGGGTGTAGTACTACATGACAACTCTCGATACCACCCCGCCACACGCTCGCCCCGCACTCGTGCAAGCGCCACTGCGCCAGAACCCAAATACTAGTCATGGAGCCCACACGTCCCTCATGCTCGCGCCCTGATGACACAACCAGCCCTCCTTCTGGGCGTGTCAGCCGCCGTGGAAGGCAGAGGGTGGCTACCAGAAACCCTAGGTACCAGTACGACACGCCTTAACGCTCGGAGGACGAAGCACCAGCACCAAAAGCACGTAAAACACGTGCAAGCAGGGCAATGGCACAGAGGTCATTGGACTTTGGGGACACTGCCACGACGACCCAGGCCACTGCAACAACCACTACCACCACCACTGCCATCCCTGCCACCCCTGCCACCAGTACCAGCGACGCAGGAGGCCGCCCTAGGGCTGCAGAACCTGCGGGGGCAGGCAGAATCAAAAGCACGGGCGTAGGGAAGAAAACCCGCACGCCTGCCACAGTGACCCTGCCACTACCACCACCACCACCAGCCGCCCCTGGCCCGGCTGCCCCTGCCCCTGCCGCCCCTGCTTCCCCTGCCGCCCCTGCTGCCCCTGCCCAAGGAAAAGGGAAGGGGAAGGGGAAGGGGAAAGGGAGAGGGAAAGCGACTGCTGGCCATGCCGGCCCTGCTTTCCCTGCCGGCCCTGCTGTCCCTGCCGGCCCTGTTGCCCCTGCCGCCCCTGCTGCCCCTGCCCAAGGAAGAGGGAAAGGGAAAGGGAAAGGGGTGACAGGCACCACCATCATCTTGCCTGCCTCCAGGCCCACTGCACCACGCATCACTGCCGCCCCTGCCGACACCCCTGCCGGCCCTTCTGCCCCTGCCCCTGCCCATAAGACGCCCCTACGTGCTAGAGCGAGCAGACAAAAATATGACACCATCCAAGTACGCCGCCCTGTTGTTTGGTGGTGATTCGCAGGGCATTGGCAGCCCTGCGGGTTTCGACGACGACGCCCTAGGACGGGACCAATGGTGGGGGGATTTGGAAGTGAGTCAGACGTCGGTGATGAAAATGAAGAAGGGCATCTGTCTAGTGAAGAGGAGGGTGATGATGATGCTGTGTTGTATCGCGAACATGGCAGCGATATTTCAGACGCAGAAGCAGACGGAGACGACATTCCGATCCCTGGCATGCCTTCGTTTGAGTGGTCTGACGGGGTCAATTTTGTGCCTGACGTGCCCCAGTTCAATCCTGGTACGTCAGGTACAACTGATGACTGGCCCTGTGATGAAAACGCAAACGAAAGCGAGTTCTTCCTCGCTTTTTTCGATTTGGAGGTAATGACTTACATCGTTGCCCAAACAAACGCCTACTACAAGTGGGTGTTTGGCAAATTGGACGTCATTTCTCCAAAAGCGAGAATACGAGGTTGGGTGGATACGACTGTTGAAGAATTCATGACGTTTTTTGCCTTGTTGTTCCTCATGCCTCTTTGAAAGAAGCATGTGTTGCAACACTACTGGAAGCACGACCCTTTCATCGCCACCCCAACTTTCAATAAGTTCATGACTCGTGACAGATTTTTGTTGCTGCTAAGATTTATGCACTTTGCAGACAACGAAAATCCTAACAGGATTGACAGGATATGGAAAGTTCGGGATGTGTTCACCATGTTGTTGGAGAGGTATAGGAAATACTTTTATCCCTTCCTCAATTTGGTGATTGATGAGTCGCTCATGCTCTTCAAAGGACGTCTTGTTTTCAAGCAGTATATCCCCTCAAAAAGGCATAGGTTCAGAATCAAGCTCTTCGTGTTGTGCGACTGTGAAACTGGAATAGTGCTTGACATGATCGTGTATACAGGAACTGACATTGACGTACCGAAAGCCGCTGCCGGTGACCCTATGGGCATGTCAGGTGCCATCGTCAGGAAAATGTTGGCACCTTATCTGGGCAAAGACCACATCATCTACACTGACAACTGTGTTACATCCTGGGATATATAAACACTGGGCTCTTTCTATTGGACTAGGTATGCGGCAACAAGCAACAACGGAAAACGCTAGATCCAACCCTTATCTATAAACCCAGGCAACAAACCACCCTAAACCGTCAAGAGTCCTGCCTGGACAACGAGGTATCCTATGACTCGGTTACAGGGTGCACGCATTATAGACTGCTGATAGTCAAGCAGGCTATATAAAAGATCACACAATTAAGTGACTTAAAGCTTCAAGGAAAAGATAGATAACGGAATTAAATTGAAGAAAAAATTTAATAACAAACTAGAAGAAAGTACATTTAACGTTACGTTAATTAATACAACTAATCACCCCTGCGTGAAAAAAGGTGAAAGCAAACAGTCCCAAAACATCGTACCGGTAGCCAGATGCGTGTTTCTAAACTGCATGCGGCTACTGTAGGATCTGATGCTTAGCAAGGGAAAGTACGCTTACTGATTTAGAGACTCTAACTCATAAGCAGAGAATAATACTAGTGATAGCCATACAGTATGTATAATGGCAAAGTATAGTATTAATGGAATTAGGCAGGCAACTCTTAACCGTACAGCAGGTGTGCTAGTCTCTAGTGATACCTCATACAGTCACGTTATAATGTGCACCGATAGGCAATAGAATTGACACCCTGTTAAGGCAGCCAACTCTTGCCAACATAACCACATACAGGGGCTTTCTCACTGCTTAGTCAGGAAGCCGCTCGGACAGAGTCCTCTAAGCACCCCTCGCTATCACAATGGCTCACAAAAACGAGTAAACTGTGGACTACAATAACAAGCATAACTCACCAATGCCCTTCATCCAAAAACGGCTAAACTGTGGCACAATAACAACATACAGACAGAGATCATAACCCCCTCAGCTCTTAGTCATGCATACTGCCAGGTGGCAGAGGTCTAGCCGGAAGGATATAGGCTTCGGATACCCGGCTGAGCCACCTGCTCTAGCCTAGGGACGTTCCCAAGTCTGTGCGCCAAATTACTCTAATTGAAAGGGTGCTCTCTTGAGAGACTCAGATCGCAAGTATCTGACTCTCTCCTGGCGACCCTAAAACAAAAGCAAGACGTGCTAGCGCAGTGCTGAGTGACTAGGCAAGGGCCCTCACACAACACAACACTAGACACACAGGGACACAGACAAGAAATGCCCCCACACTCCCACGGGTATCCTAGTAAAGTCGTGCGGGTCCACAGGACTCGCACCAGCAGACTTTACTTAAAGGATCGCAAAAAGCCTCCCCTCCGGTCTAGCCCCTGCTAACCTGACACAAGAACACACTAGCAAGCATGAAACCACCAAATATGAGACAACAAAAAAGCTTCCTAGGTCTCATTAACAATTACATCTCTGCATAAGGCCCAAAATCCTATCTAGTTATCTGAGAGCTTGTCGTTAATACAATAATAGATATAAGGTCTATCAAGGGGATGGGATAATTAAATAGATTGGTGAAGTAGTGGAAGGAAGGTATACAAAGTAAGAGAGAAAGTTTCTAAGTGGGTTGAGAGGGATAGATATCAAGGGGGTCCGAAGGGTACGACAGTGAGGTGAGCTCTGAGTCTTGAATCTGTCTGGACCCCACCCTAGGCATACAAAATACATCCCAGGCTTGGCAACACTCAACACTGTTGCCTGGTCAAAATCCTCTACCCCGTGCGTGAGTCGAAACTAAGCCTAACATTGCAATCAAATGCATATGGCAACGCTTCAGGCTCGTCCCAAGCTGGCAAGCGAAGCAACGTCCCAAGCCGGTCTCTCTCTCCTGCTCGTCTCCTCCCGCCCTCACTAGACTTACATCTTATATATTATAATGACAATAATCAACTATCGAGAATAAAATATACCAAGATGAGTTGGTTAAGAATAAGGGCAGCTACAAGCTGTGAAACAACATAAGAATATCCCAGACATTAGTTGCGTTGTCGTAGGATATATACTAAGGAAAAGCCTGCCGGCCGGCTGCGACCAGCCGGTTTCTAAACGGTTGGGCAGCCGACGCGCTCGCATGCCCGCACGTGGCTACTATGCAGAAGCGTCACACCTCCCCCAAGATATAAGACCCTTGACTAAGTTCTTCATATCTAACAGAAAGCTTCTCATAGTACCACACACTGTTGCGACACAAGGCACTATATAAAAAATATTAAAGACTGTTGCGCTCCACCGAGCAAGTTCAACTAACTTAGCGACAATAAGCGAAAACATTCAACTTAGATACTGCTACAACATCTTATACAAAATTCTACACGTTATAAAAAATACAGAGTTTTTTATAAGGTTTTTGCTTTTTTAATTTTTGTTTTTCGGCTGAACTACAGTAACAGCCTATTTTCCTCCACACTCAACCCTCAATCCTGTGGCAGTCTAACCAACATCATCCACCCTTGATAGACAATCCGCTATCACGTTATCAGAACCGGCAATATGGCGTATGTCCAGATTATACTCCTGAAAGCATGAGTGACCACCTGGTCAGCCTCATATTCCGGTTATGAAACTGATTCAAGAATTTCAGAGGGTGATGATCGGTATAAACCACTACGACTGGTCCGAAAGCAGGAACATAAACATCGAAGTGCCTGAGCGCCAGCACTATCGCCAGGAGTTCTTTTTCAATTACAGAGTAATTCCTTTGTGCACTATGAATTTTTTACTGTAAAAACTCACTGGATGTTTCGATACCTTCATCATCTGTCTGTAACAAGACAGCCCCAGCCCTACGCCACTGGCATCAGTCGCCAGCTGAAAAGGTCTGCTGAAGTCCGGGGCCCTGAGTATGGGGTGGGTACATAACAGGTGTTTCACCAAGGAAAACGCCTCTGCACACTCAGGAGACCACCGGAACTTCTTGTCCTTAGATAATAAGTCAGTTAAAGGTTGCAAGTACAGTCGAATAGCCTTTGATGAAGCGACGATAATAGCCTATCATACCCAGACAACCGCATGATTTGTTTCTTAGTCGTAGGCTGGGGAAACTGATCGATGGCTTTGATCTTTTGTCTGTGGAGGGCACACCTGACCCATCCTCACCTCGAACCCCAGGTACAAAACTGTGGCTTTGACAAAATCGCACTTACCCAGGTTTACCACCAAACCTGCTTCATTCAGTTTATTAAAAAGCTGTCCGATGTGAGCACAGTGACTGTTAAAATCATCGTCGTATATTATGACATCATCTAGGTACACCGTACAGTTGGGAATGTCGGCTACAATGTCGTTCATTAATTTCTGAAACGTTGCAGGGGCATTTTTCAGCCCGTAATAACATGGCAACGATATGTTGGCACCGTCCACCACAAACCCACACACCTCTCGCGCTCGCTCAGACAAGGGCACTTGCCAATAACCCTTAACAAGGTCTATCTTAGTGAGGAACTTGGCTTTTCCTATCTTATCCACACTGTCGTCCACGCGAGG
This sequence comes from Paralithodes platypus, assembly GCA_032716605.1. NCBI lineage: Eukaryota > Metazoa > Arthropoda > Malacostraca > Decapoda > Lithodidae > Paralithodes > Paralithodes platypus. The sequence goes on along the minus strand of CM064577.1, from coordinate 32,605,252 downwards.
GAGAGGGTAGGCATTTGTGGGGGTTAAACCATTCAACCTGCAGAAATCTATACAAAACCGCACCTTGCCATCTGGTTTGGGCTGCAGTGTGACTGGGGAAGTCCACCTTACTGTTACCCTCAGAAATCAGGCCACGTTTCAGCATATAATCCGTTCTTCCCTAAGTGCTGGTAATTTAATAGGGGGAACACAGTATGGCACTGATTTAAAGGGCGGGTGGTCCCCAACATCGACATCGTGCACCGCTTGAGTAGTGAGGCCAGGATGCTCCGCGAAAAACAGCTGGGTTTGAATCAAACAAGTGCTGCCACAGCTACACGCTGTTGCTCAGGCAGGTGCAATATCAACGCGTGAGCCACTTGTCTAGAATTCCCCGCCCACTGATCCGCGGAAACATGACAATCCCAATTATCCTCCCCCGCAGCTTGACTGTCCCTTCCTCCTTCTCCACCATGATCGCTGCAGATCAACACCGGGACAGTAAGAGGCTCGGAGGGGCGCCTCACATACTCTTTCATCAGATTTACATGGCAAAGTTGGTTCTTTTTCTTACGATCAGGAGTAGCTACTAAATAGTCGAGATCAGAAACCTTCCTTACAACCCAATACGGACCAGAATACTTGGCAGACAAGGGGTGTCCCACCAGAGGCAGTAGTATCAGTACCTCCTGATCTACTTCAAACTCCCTCAGCTTCACCTTCTGGTCGTATCTGTCCTTCATCTGAGCTTGGGAACTCTTAAGGTTCCGACCTGCTACCTCCAAGCTCTTTAGCATTCTCTCACGGCTTTCAACAACATACTTTAGAAGCGAGCATGGCTTTGTGACTCCCTCCCAGATCTCCTTGACTATGTGGAGGGGCCCCCTGACCCTGTGTCCAAAAACCAACTCGTTCGGGCTAAATCCCAAGCTCTCCCCAGGTACTTCTCTCGCAGCAAATAAATGTATGGGAGACCTAGATCCCCGTCCTACCCATTTTCCATGCAATAAAACCCCGCAACATACTCTTGAGAGTCGAGTGCCACCTTTCCAAAACTCCCTGACTCTCGGGATGGTAGGCAGATGACACCACAGACACTATCCCATGTTGCTGCATGGTCTGCTTAAACAGAGCAGAAGTAAAATTGGATCCCTGATCAGACTGGATCTCCTGAGGGCAGCCATAACGAGAGAAATAGACAAGTAGGTTTTTGACAACAGTCTTAGCCATCCCGTTGCGCATGGGGTAAGCATCTGGATACTGTGTTGCTACATCCATTACAGTTAGTAAAAATTTATTGCCGGCACTAATGGGGGGCAATGGGCCAACCATATCGATAACTACTTTGCTGAAGGGTGGCCCAATGACAGGGATGGGTTGTAACGGGGCTCTCGGGATGACCTGATTGGGTTTCCCAACAACTTGACAAGTGTGACACTGTGACACCCATGACACAACACTCGCCTTTAACCCAGGCCACCAGAAAAGCTTGCTCAGAGCTGCCTCCGTCTTACGTGCCCCCAGGTGCCCTGCCAAAGGCACATCATGAGCTAATCTCAATAAGCTCTCACGGCACACCCTCGGTACTACTAACTGGTCCACTAATCCTGGCCCGCCATCCCACTTTTTCTTGGGATCCTGATGTCTCCGATACAAGATCCCCTCGGACAAGAAAAAATCACCAGGCTGCGCTCTCCAGTTCGACAGCACCATTACCACACGCCCTGACTTCAGGATCTTCCAGCTGCTGTGATGCATGTCCACGTGTGAGCATGCTGTACAGAACGCCTAGTCATGCCCCACTCTCGCTAGGATCGTCAGGGCAGGAACTTTGGCTGTAGTCTATGTAGAGTTTCCTAACTTAGTTCATGTGAGCCGTTGTACTATAAGTATTATGAATATGTATTTTGTTTTCATCTGAGTCAACGAGTTCTATTTTATATCATTAGTTATAAGTATTGTGTAAAACTTATTTGTAATGATGGGAAGAGAAACAGCCACAGTTTGGGGTCAGTGGGTATGCCAGGCAGGAGGTAGGCCTAACTCACTCGCATTCCTCCCTCCCTCAGTGCTAGGGGAGCCTTTGTGTATCCCAGAGGAGAGAGAGAAATGACGTCATGGTTGTCAGTGGGCGGTCCTTAGTAGTTCACGTTGGGCTCACTAGAGGGCCGGGTATAAAAGGGAAGTCTAGCCATTTTTTCATCAGAACTCATTAGGCAGAGCGACTTCTCATTTCCCTTGCTAACTATATATTCTTCTGACTGATGGGAACTTTCTCTACTACCTTACATTCTTATTTCCTCTTTTCCCTGCCCTGTTTAACTTCCATGGTCCCGTTGGTGCAGAGCTAGTCAGCCAACGTATTATCGCTTGAGTTCTCACAAGATACTTGCCTATTAGATAGCCTATTTTGGAAAGGTTGACTTAGAATAGGATTGATTTATGTTTGTTGCACTTGTATATGCATTTCCTTGTGTGTTATTATTATTATTCCTGTTTTCTGCTAGTCTAGGTAATGCTAGACTGGGGTAAGGCTTTTCTGTGTTACGAGTTGTTGTTTGATGCAGTGGTTAAGCGATAAACCTACATACTCGTTTCGGTTCAGTGAAGCCTAGGTTGTCTTCGCGGCTGACTGTGTTGAGTTAATCATTTACAGTGCGTGAGGGCAAGAGCCTAACCACCCTGTATTTTATTAACAGTTTGTTTTTACTTTGTCAAGGAGCCGGGAGAAAACCAGATACAAGGGATCTGGATTTCTCAAAGTGCACTTGTTAGTTTTAACGTAATACTTTAAACAGTTGTGAGGACTTCGCTAGGCTACGAGCCGTTTTTGCTCAGTCACTGCTACCTTTTTTGCCTACAGTACCCCAGCTAGACTTTACTCGATTAGTAGATACAGAATAGTATTGAAGCTTTCCTTATGTATGATATTGTTTATGCACTATTGATTTCATGTGTTGCAAGCTTGGCTACTTTAGTGATTAGTGGCCCACGAGCACAATCCGAGTAGGCTATTGCCGTTGCATTTGCGGAGTACTTCCTTTTAATGTTTGCCATTTACTATTGCATATTCTTTTTAATTATTCTTATGCCAATTTAAGCCTTTAATAGTATTTAATTGCCAGTGTTTTTGCTTATTGAATTACTGTTCAAAATCCGATACGTACTTCTTACGAGCATCCGAGAAGCATCTAACTTTTTTCAGAAGATTCCTTGTTCGATGCTTAAGGACTATTAATTAACGTACGAATAGTGCCGATCCGAAGTAGAGGGTGGTGGACTTCTTAAGTTCATAGTCAAGGGTGGATTACTTCGGCTTCGGCCAACACTATTCTTTTGTGTTGTTGTTTCTTACTTCATTGTTTGATTGTTGACCAGACTAGATAATTCCTGTCTCTTTATTAGTCTGTTGTTGAACACTAGTACCGAGTTCTTGTATACACCGTTATAGCAGATTGAACTCTGGAGGGTATTGGTGTTTTTTGTTCGGCTGGCAGTACTCAGGGGTTGGGATCGTGTGTTTCCGTTGTGGCAGCGAGCCGTATTCGAGTCCTGATTGAGAGCCCTTGTGTACCCGAGTGCCAGTTCGTAACAAATGGCGACCTTGCTTAGGATTTTGTGAACAGTATAAATTTTTTGCAGAGTTGTACAACATTTGTTTGTTTGTATTTTAGTGTGCATATTGAAGAATATTTTTTTTTGTATGGCAATTAGTAAAGCATTTAAGAGACTCCAGTTAATTTAGTAATTAGTGCTTGCATAGGAAGTTTAACACTTTTGTCTCGAGAATTTTTTTGTGGACTTCAGTATGTCGTGCATTAGCACTGACGATGAGCGAGAGATGTCATTTGAAGGTGTGCCGTTAGTAACCAGTGAGGAGGATGCTAGAGTTTTTGTGAGTAAGCGGTACCACGTGACGGAGGAGAGGCTGACTGGGGTGGATGTTTGTGGCTTGGACCTGATAGCCAAGGTTTTGGGCATTTCCAATGTAGCAGGGATGTCCAAGGGGGAGCTGATTTCCTGGGTGTTACGTGGGCGACATGGGGTTTCGGAGGAGAGGGCGTTTGGGGGGGGTTCCTCCCCAGATCCCCTCTCACTCGACTCCCACAGTGCCGTCCATTCAGTTACCGGAGGTTAGCACTCTCCCACAGAGGGATGAGAATTGGCAGATTGGAGTGCCCTCAGGTGGTGCACGTGGTGGTTCCCCAGTTTTTGCCCCCCCTCCTTCAGTAGTGGCAGCTCCCTCTTCCTGCCTGTCTCCCGATATGGTATTTAGACTTGAGCTTGCTAAGATTGAGGCTAGGAAGCAGGAGAATGAGACTAGGAAGCAGGAGAATGAGACTAGGAGGCATGAGATTGAGGTTAGGAGGCATGAGGCTGAGCTTAGGTACGACTCGGAGAAATATTGTGCTAAATTAGATTTAGATAAGACTCGTGCCAGAGTCGACAGGGACTCGGATGGGCCATGAGGGCCAAGTAAGAGAACAGGCCTTGGCCCACTTAGTCAAATTGGTGCCGGTATTTAGTGAAACTGAAGTCACAGAATTTTTTAATCGTTTTGAGAAGAAGTGTAGGGAGCATAATTGGCCTGAAGAGAAGTGGGCAGCTCTAGTCTCCTCAAGACTTTCGGGTAAGGGTCTGAAGGCTTATGATGCACTGCCTTTAGAGTCTTGCATTGACTACCCAGAATTGAAGAGAGCTGTCCTACGGGCATACGAGTTGCAACCGGAAACATATCGATTGAAGTTTCGGGGTGTTACAAAGACTAGGGAGGCGACCTTTCTTGAACATGCCCGGGACTTAAAAGATGCACTTAAAAATTGGACACGTTCTGAGAAAGCTGAGACGGCAGAACAGTTGACTGAGCTATTTCTGCTCGAGCAGTTTTATAAGTGTACTGGTGCAGAAATGACTTTAACTATTAAAGAAAAGAACCCAAGAACTCTTCAAGAGGCAGCTGAGATGGCTGACCTCAGGTTGTCGCTAATCAGGGGATGTGAATCTGTAAAGCGTGTTGATGCAGTTCCCAAGGGGCGCGATACTCCAAACCCTCGAGCTCAGGACAATCACTATTAATATAAACCTCAGTTTAAAAGCCAAGATACCAGGACTGAACCAAAGACTACAGCCGTCCCATTACAGAAGGGTCTGAACTCCGCCCCTTATCGGAAGAGACCGATAGGGGAAGTGGAATGTTTTCATTGTAGAAAGAAGGGTCATTATGCAAAATCTTGTCCTAGTAAGCCGCCAGCTGCAGCCGTGTCTTTCGTGCGCAGCATAGGTGTGGCTGAAATGTCGTCTGGATTTACCCAGGGTAGTTTGCCAGCGGCAGGGTCACAGGCTATGTATAAGACACAGGAAGGCTCGTCCCCTGTCCGTGATGTCTTTTGCGCCCATAGAGGGACCGGTAGGGTAAGTTGGGCGGGTTGCCAGCATAAGGTGGAAGTTTTGCGTGATACTGGAGCTTCACAGACACTTTTGAAGAATTTCACGGGGCGACCAATTAATGCGGCACGGGTGGTTGTTGTTCAGGGTATTAATGTGACCAGGTCATACCCGTTGGTTCGTGTGGAGCTGGAAGTTGATTGGTGTGATTAAGGACTTAGATGTTGGGATCGTTTGAGAAATTGCCAGTGGAGGGCGTCGACCTTCTTCCCGGCAACGGCTTTGCGGGGGGTACATTAGACGCTCCACCCCTAGTCGTTGGCGGGAGGCCGGCCGACGTGATTAGGGAGGAACAAGAGTGGGTAGTGATTTGTCAACACCAACAGATGGCATGTGTGGTAACTCGTTCCCAAGCATTTAAGGTATCACAGCCTATTTCCCAGGCCACAGAACAGCGGAGGAAGGGAATTAAGGAGAAGCGGAAGGCTGGGAAAAGTTTGAAGAGTTTAGAACCAGTGGCTCTCCCAAAAGACCCAATAGCAGGACCTTTGACTGAGTCTGTTGTAACTCCAGTGCCTAAGACAGTTGATAAGGTAGTGGAGGAGGCAGAGGCTCAGAGACAGCACCGTTACCTGCAGCGAGAAAACCGGATGTCTAAGTTGGATGTTGGGGGAGGGCATGAGTTGTTGACCAAGCAGTTAGACATGTTGGCTCCCACAGACATTCGAAAGTTGCAATTAGAGGATCCAGAGGTTTTGCAGTGTACCAATGGGGCTGTGGAGTTAGAAGAAGATAGGGATGCAAAGGCAGGGATTTTTTTTTCTTTAATGGGATTTTATACCACCGATATCAAGATCCTAAAAGGAACTGGGAGGGCGGATCAGGTACAGTTGACCAGCTGGTCGTGCCAGAGGGCTGCAGGGAAAGTTTGCTTAGGTTGGCTCATGATTCTCCATCATCAGGACATTTGGGTGCCAAGAAAACGGTGGCAGCTTTGGGGAAATTGTTTTGGTGGCCGGGGATGAAGTCTCATGTGCAGTCATGGATAAACTCATGTGATATTTGTCAACATGTCGGGAAACCGAACCAAGTTATTCCTAAGGCTCCGTTACACCCTATTCCTGTGATTAGTAAAATTATTGTTGACATGGTTGGTCCACTCCCTCCCACTAAGGCTGGAAATAAATTTTTGTTAACCATAATCGATGTTGCCACTAGATACCCCGATGCATACCCTATGAAAAATGGAATGGCTAAGACGGTAGTCAGTAACTTGTTGTGGTACTTCTCAAGGTACGGGTACCCGGAGGAAATTCAGTCTGATCAGGGATCTAATTTCACCTCCAACATGTTCAAGCAAACAATGCAACAGCATGGGATACGAGCAGTAGTATCGTCAGCGTATCACCCTGAGAGTCAAGGGGTGCTTGAGCGGTGGCATGCTACACTTAAAAGCATGCTCAGGTGTTATTGTGCTGACAACGGTATGGATTGGGATCTTGGATTGCCTTATGTGCTGTTTGCTGCTCGGGAGGTACCTGGTGAGAGCCTGGGATTTAGTCCAAACGAGCTGATTTTTGGACACCATGTCACATGGAAATTGCTGAAAGAAATTTGGGAGGGGACTGTGCAGCCTTGTCCATTATTAAAGTATGTGCTTGAAAGCCGTGAGCGCATGCTTAAGAGTCTGGAGATGGCAGGTAGAAATTTGACAGAATCACAAACTTTGATGAAGGACAGGTATGATCGCAAAGTGAGGCTCCGGAAGTTCACTGTAGGACAAGAGGTATTCATTTTGTTGCCTTTGGTTGGTAACCCCCTCTCTGCGAAGTACACTGGACCTTATAAAATTGTAGAAAAAATTTCAGATTTAGATTACCTTGTTGCCACTCCAGACAGGAGGAAAAAAAACAGTTATGTCACGTGAACCTTATTAAAGAGTATGTGAGGCGCCCCTCTGAGCCTCTCACTGTCTCTGTGTTGGCTTGTTGCGGCCGTGGTGGAGAAGGAGAGGGGGGCAGTCAAGCTTCAGAGGAGGATAGCTGGGATCAACATGTTTCAGCGGATCAGTGGGCGGGGAACTCGAGCCTAAGGGCTGACGAGGCTATAGCTCATTTGCCTGAGCCGCAGTTTGATGCTATCCGTCAGTTGTTCGGTTCATACCCCACTGTATTTGCTGAACACCCAGGCCTCACTACTCAGGCTATGCATGATGTTGACGTGGGGACCATATACCCTTTAAGTGAATCCCGTACCGTGTGCGCCCCATAAAACTACCAGCTCTGAGGTATGAGTTGGAGTATATGCTTGGTAGAGGGTTGATAGAGAAAGGCACAGTTAAGTGGACTTCCCCCGTAACACTGCAGCCTAAGCCAGATGGCAAGGTACGCTTTTGTATTGATTTCCGTAGGTTAAACGGTTTGACTCCAACTAACTCATATCCTCTTCCTCGGGTTGATGATAGTGTTGACAAAATTGGTAATGCTCGTTTTTTGTCTAAAGTAGATTTAGTAAAAGGTTACTGGCAAGTACCTTTGTCCGAGCGTGCTAAAGAGGCATGTGGTTTTGTTGTGGATGGGAGTACCTACCAGTGCAATGTTATGCCTTACGGACTTAAGAATGCACCAGCAACGTTTCAGAACCTGATGAATGAAATTGTAAAGGACATTCCAAATTGCACCGTATATTTGGACGATGTAATCATTTATGATGACGACTTTGAGAGCCATTGTGAGCACCTTGAGACCTTGTTCCGGAAACTTAGTGCAACAGATCTGGTAGTAAATTTGGCCAAGTGTGACTTCGTAAAAGCCACTGTGCAGTACCTTGGGTTTGTAGTGGGAAGGGGACAGGTGTGCCCTCCTCAGAACAAGGTACAGGCTATCAATAAATTTCCGCACCCAACAACCAAGAAACAGATTATGAGATTCTTGGGTATGATAGGCTACTACAGACGCTTCATAAAAGGTTACTCAACGGTGTTGGCACCTCTCACAGATTTGTTATCTAAAGACAAAAAGTTTTTGTGGGCACCTGAGTGTGAAAAGGCTTTCACTTTGGTGAAACATTTGCTATGTACTCACCCGATACTCAGGGCCCAGACTTTAACAGGCCTTTTCAGCTGGCAACAGATGCTAGTGGTGTAGGTGCTGGTGCCGTCTTGCTACAGACAGACAATGAAGGTGTGGAACACCCAGTAAGTTTCTTTTCTAAGAAGTTCAATGCTGCACAAAAGAACTATTCTACAATAGAAAAGGAATTACTGGCGATTGTGCTGTCGCTCAGGCACTTCGAGGTGTATGTTCCAGCCTATGGCCCAGTCGTGGTTATCTACACTGATCATCACCCTTTGAGATTCCTGAATCAATTTCACAATCGCAATATGAGACTGACCAGGTGGTCTTTGATGTTGCAGGAGTATAACCTGGACATCCGTCATATTGATGGATGTGACAATGTGATCGCGGATTGTTTATCAAGGGTGGATGATCAGTTGTAGGCTATCACAGGTGTGTGGGTTTGAGTGGATGAAAATAGGCTGCCCTTATAGTGCAGCCGGGAAAAACATATTAAAATATAAAAATCATATAAAACTCTTTCTTTTGATATAGGTAATCGTATAAGTTTGTCATAGCCTATAGAGTTTGAGTAGTCCACGAACTATCAAACGGCTGAGCTGATGTAAGCTCGCTCTGGGAGCATGATATTGTGTCTTTTTGCTATTGTTGGGAGGAGTTATAAAATGTGATTTTTTTTTTTTAATAATAAGATGTGTTTTGGTGATAAACTCAGCTTTGTTTTAGTGCCAAGCGGTCGCTGGGTGTCAGGGGCTTGATGGGGTTCTGTGTTTGTCAGATTTTAGCTCAGGGTTGAGCGAGTAAAATCTTGGGGGAGGTGTGACGCATGTCCACGTGTGAGCATGCTGTACAGAATGCCTATTCATGCCCCACTCTCGCTAGGATCGTCAGGGCAGGAACTTTGGCTGTAGTCTATGTAGAGTTTCCTAACTTAGTTCATGTGAGCCGTTGTACTATAAGTATTATGAATATGTATTTTGTTTTCATCTGAGTCAACGAGTTCTATTTTATATCATTAGTTATAAGTATTGTGTGTAAAACTTATTTGTAATGATGGGAAGAGAAACAGCCACAGTTAGGGGTCAGTGGGTACGCCAGGCGGAGGTAGACCTAACTCACTCTCATTCCTCCCTCCCTCAGTGCTAGGGGAGCCTTTGTGTATCCCAGAGGAGAGAGAGAAATGACGTCATGGTTGTCAGTGGGCGGTCCTTAGTAGTTCACGTTGGGCTCACTAGAGGGCCGGGTATAAAAGGGAAGTCTAGCCATTTTTTCATCAGAACTCATTAGGCAGAGTGACTTCTCATTTCCCTTGCTAACTATTTATATTTTTCTGACTGATGGGAACTTTCTCTACTACCTTACATTCTTATTTCCTCTTTTCCCTGCCCTGTTTAACTTCCATGGTCCCGTTGGTGCAGAGCTAGTCAGCCAACGTATTATCGCTTGAGTTCTCACGAGATACTTGCCTATTAGATAGCCTATTTTGGAAGGGTTGACTTAGAATAGGATTGATTTATGTTTGTTGCACTTGTATATGCATTTCTATCTATCTATCTATCTATTGCCTGACGCCATGAGTCCCGAAGGGGTGGCCACGAACGAACTGCCCCCATGCACCTCTGTCCCCAGTCAGTCGACGCCCCTCCCCCCAACCAGCACCGCCTTCGTTCATGTAGTTCCTCACTCCATCCTTCCACCTCATATTCGGTCTACCTCTCCCCCTCTGTCCCTCCACCTCGCTCTCGTACACCCTCTTAGTCATTCTCTCGCTTTCCATACGTTCCATATGGCCGAACCATCTCAAGTTGTTCCTTTTCACACTTTCCAGCACATCTACCTCCACACCACACCTCCTTCTTACTTCCTCATTAGTCTGTCTATCCCTCCATGTAACTCCGCACGCACTCCTTAAGTAATTCATTTCCACTGCTCTCACTCTTGGTCTGAGTCTCTCAACCAACGTCCATGCTTCGCTTCCGTAAGTCAGTGTCGGGATTACCACACTGTCATGCAAGGACTTCTTCACTTCCATACTGACCACCCTATTTCTTGTTACTGCTTTTAGCGTTCCTACAACCCTCTTCCCCTGTTGTACCCTCTCCCGCACCTCTTATCCATAGTCCCATCTTTACTCAACACACTGCCCAGATACTTAAAAGAGTTGACGATCTCCATAGCCTGACCGTTCAGCTTCACCTCACACTCTGTGACTTCACCCCTTTCGAAGACCATAACCTTGCTCTTCCCCGTATTTACCTTCAATTCCGTTTTTCGCACACTGTTCCAAACTCATTTACCAGACCCTGCAACTCCCATTCATTATCACTCATCAGAACTGAATCATCCGCAAACAGCAGTATAGGTAGCTTCCACTCAATTCCCTCCCTTTTCAGCGATACACCAACATTCACTGCTCTTGATAGTATTTCTTTCATGACTCCATCCATATATACAGTAAACAACCACGGGGACATCACACACCCCTGTTTCAAACCAACATTCAGGTCAAAGAACTCGCTCTGCTCACTCTCCACACGTACTGCCGCCTTTGCACCCTCATACATGCTCTTCACTGCTTTCAGCAACTTGCCCTCTACTCCGTATATTCTAAGTACTTTCCACAAACCTTCTCTATCCACTCTGTCATAGGCCTTCTCCAAGTCCATAAGGCAACATACACCTTTTGTTTCTTCTCCAGATACTTCTCCACAACACAATTCAGGGTAAAAATCTGATCTACACATCCTCTTCCCTTCCTAAAACCTCCCTGCTCGTCGCCTATCCATTTCTCCGTTCTCACTCTCACTCTCTCAATCACTACCCTACTGTATACCTTCCCTACTACGCTTAGAAGACATATTCCTCGGTGGTTACCACACACTCCTCTTTCCCCTTTGCCCTTATATAGGGGGACTATTATGCCAGTCTTCCAGTCATCGGGTGCACTCCCCTTCTCCCATGCTAGTTTGCACATTTTCCATACCCATTCTATCACTATCTCACCACCATACCTCAACATTTCCCCACACACTCCAACTGTTCCTGGTGCTTTCCCTGTGCATTTCTCTGTGTGTTATTATTATTATTCCTGTTTTCTGCTAGTCTAGGTAATGCTAGACTGGGGTAAAGCTTTTCTGTGTTACGAGTTGTTGTTTGATGCAGTGGTTAAGCGATAAACCTGCATACTCGTTTCGGTTCAGTGAAGCCTAGGTTGTCTTCGCGGCTGACTGTGTTGAGTTAATCATTTACAGTGCGTGAGGGCAAGAGCCTAACCACCCTGTATTTTATTAACAGTTTGTTTTTACTTTGTCAAGGAGCCGGGAGAAAACCAGATACAAGGGATCTGGATTTCTCAAAGTGCACTTGTTAGTTTTAACATAATACTTTAAACAGTCGTGAGGACTTCGCTAGGCTACGAGCCGTTTTTGCTCAGTCACTGCTACCTTTTTTGCCTACAGTACCCCAGCTAGACTTTACTCGATTAGTAGATACAGAATAGTATTGAAGCTTTCCTTATGTATGATATTGTTTATGCACTATTGATTTCATGTGTTGCAAGCTTGGCTACTTTAGTGATTAGTGGCCCACGAGCACAATCCGAGTAGGCTATTGCCGTTGCATTTGCGGAGTACTTCCTTTTAATGTTTGCCATTTACTATTGCATATTCTTTTAATTATTCTTATGCCAATTTAAGCCTTTAATAGTATTTAATTGCCAGTGTTTTTGCTTATTGAATTACTGTTCAAAATCCAATACGTACTTCTTACGAGCATCCGAGAAGCATCTAACTGTTTTCAGAAGATTCCTTGCTCGATGCTTAAGGACTATTAATTAACGTAACGTAATAGTGCTGATCCGAAGTAGAGGGTGGTGGACTTCTTAAGTTCATAGTCAAGGGTGGATTACTTCAGCTTCGGCCAACACTATTCTTTTGTGTTGTTTCTTACTTCATTGTTTGATTGTTGACCAGACTAGATAATTCCTGTCTCTTTATTAGTCTGTTGTTGAACACTAGTACCGAGTTCTTGTATACCCCGTTATAGCAGATTTAACTCTGGAGGGTATTGGTGTTTTTTGTTCGGCTGGCAGTACTCAGGGGTTGGGATCGTGTGTTTCCGTTGTGGCAGCGAGCCGTATTCGAGTCCTGATTGAGAGCCCTTGTGTACCCGAGTGCCAGTTCGTAACACTGCAAGGAACATATATCAGCAGGTGCGAGATTATCCAAGTTCATCTTAAATAATTTATTTCCACCTCCAATGTCCCGCTGAGCCATCCTTTCCTCACGCTGCGCATAACGATGCTGTCGCAGAGTCTCTTCCTGCCCTGCACCTGCACTAGCGGTGACAGGCCCCGGGGCCTCTCCAGACTCTAACATAGGTGCCAATAATGAGTCACCAAGAAACACTGCCGGCTCAAAACTCTCCAATTGACCAACACTTCCCGTTTTCTTGTGACCTTTCCTCCGCGGTTTGATAGACTGAGGTGGTGGCTGCAAGGCTCCGGATGTCTGAGAACGCGTCACAACACACGCCATGGTCTGTACGCTACACTTCTCAACCCACTCCTGTTCCTCCCTACTAACGTCGGCCGCCTTCTCGGCAACGACCAAGGGTGAAACCTTAGAAGCAGGCACCGCAAAGTCGTTGCCGAGGAGGAGGTCGACGCCCCCAACAGGCAAGTTCTCTACAATTCCCACATCCAGCTCCTTCGCCACACCACCCACCTCTAGCTCCATCCGCACCAGCGGGTAGGACTTCGTAGCATTGATCCCCTGAACTACCACCACCCGAGCAGCGTTAATCGGTCTGCTAGTAAAGTTCTTTAACAAGGTCTGAGAAGCCCCCGTATCACGCAATAGCTTAACTCCTCGCCTTTCGCCAGCCCACCTCACAAAACCATGCCCTCTATGACCCCCAAAGACGTCGCGGACAGGGTTCGAGCCTTCCGGACTCTTGAACACAGGCTGTGTCCCACCCTCTGACGAACTACCCTTGGCAAACTCAGAAGATATAGGCGACACCCCTATGCTGCGGGCCAATGACACAACCTTGGTTGGTGGCTTGTTCGGACAAGCATTTGCAAAGTGACCCTCCTTGTGACATGCAAAGCACTCTTTACTCTTTGGTTTCCCTTGGGAGTGGGAGGTACCATTAGACTTCTTATACGGGACGGTATTTGGTTTATGTTCAGTTTTATTGTCAGTGCTAGATGGTTTTGTGTATTTATGTGTATCAAAATTCTTGGGAGGGGGAGGGGTACGATCCTTTGCACCCGACTCACTCCTAGCTGCTGCTCCGCACCCTTGAATTAATGACAGTCGGAGGTCAGCCATTTCTGCTGCCTCCTGGAGAGTTCTAGGATTTTTTCCTTTATATTTAATGTTAAGTCCCCGCCTGTGCACTTAAAGAACTGCTCCAAGAGAACCAGCTCACTCAACTCCTCAAAAGCAGCTGCCCTCTCAGAACGCAGCCAATGTCGTAGTGCATCAGACAAGTCCCGGGCGTGTTCTAGGAAGGTACTATCCTTGCCCTTAGTAACACCCCGAAACTTCAAGCGGTAAGTTTCTGGTTGTAACTCATAGGCCCGTAGCACAGCCTTCTTTAGCTCATCATAAACTACACAGGACTCTAAAGGTAGTGCATCATACGCTTTTAGCCCCTTTCCTAGGAGTCTTGATGAAACTAATGCTGCCCACTTTTCCTGAGGCCACTGGTGTTCCTGACACTTCTTCTCAAATCGCATAAAAAACTCAGTCACACCCAATTCATCGAACACAGGAACTAGTTTAAGCAGGTGCGACAATGATTGGTCCCGATGTCTGTTACCTCCCCCAATATTTCGCCCTGTTACCTCCACTCGAGATCTCTCCAGCTCCCTGTCAGCCCGATACCTAGTAGACTCTGCCTGCAGTTCAGCCTCTCGTATAGCTGTTCTCTCTGCAGCCTCAGCCTGCACACTAGCCTGTCTCTCGGCAGCCTCAACCTGAGCTCTAGCCTGTCTTTCGGTAGCCTCAACCTGAGCTCTAGCAACCTCAACCTTGGCCATCTCAAGCCGAAACAACAAATCTGGAGTCAACCCTTGAGGAGGGGAAGGTGCATTTAATGGAGAGGGTCCCTGTGATTGAATTCTACGCTGCCATTGACCATCAACTTGGGGGTATGTACTAAATTCAGGCACCCTGACGTTTGATACGGGGGTAGAGTGGAGGGCGGGCTGGGGACCGGGGCCCCCAGTCGCCTCTCCACCCAGGTCTTTCCCTTCTAAACCCAATATCAAAGTCCTCAGCTGATCTTTCCTCATGCCACTTAAACCCTGGTGACCCTGAAGACCTGCCACACACTTTAAGCCATACTTATTCAGCTTCAACACCCTGGCAGCGGTAAGGGGCACCTCTAAAAATCTTCTAGCACCCTCCTCGCTATCGACTAGCCACTCCACAGGTCTTTCTCCCTCCGAGCCCGTATCGTGACCTGACCCATCACTGTGTTCTGATGTATTAGACATGTTTGTGTACTGCAGTAATTATCACGGTTATAGAATGTGCCTTATCTCCTATGCAAGTATGTATATACTAATGTTATTTAAAGTCTTTAATGTGTTATATTGGTTGCTCCAAAAAAAACTCTATGCCCACTGTATTCCTCTAATCATAAGGAATCTCAAAACAAATGACCACTATATTCCTCTGTTCAGTAAATCCTATGCAAGGTCGCCATTTGTTACGTCCTGGGATATATAAACACTGGGCTCTTTCTATTGGACTAGGTATGCGGCAACAAGCAACAACGGAAAACGCTAGATCCAACCCTTATCTATAAACCCAGGCAACAAACCACCCTAAACCGTCAAGAGTCCTGCCTGGACAACGAGGTATCCTATGACTCGGTTACAGGGTGCACGCATTATAGACTGCTGATAGTCAAGCAGGCTATATAAAAGATCACACAATTAAGTTGACTTAAAGCTTCAAGGAAAAGATAGATAACGGAATTAAATTGCAGAAACAATTTAATATCAAACTAGAAGAAAGTACATTTAACGTTACGTTAATTAATACAACTAATCACCCCTGCGTGAAAGAAGGTGAAAGCAAACAGTCCTCAAAACATTGTACCGGTAGCCAAGATGCGGGTTTCTAAACTGCATGCGGCTACTGTAGGATCTGATGCTTAGCAAAGAAAGTACGTTACGGATTTAGAGAACTCTTAACTCATAAGCAGGAATAAATACTAGTGATAGGCCATACAGTGTATAATGGCATAGGTATAATTAAATAAAGGCAGCAACTCGCAACATAACCACATACAGGTGTGCTTCTCACTCTTAGTCAGGCAAGCCTGCTCGGACAGAGTCTCTAAGCCACACCCTGACTCACAATGCTCACAAAAACGGTAAACTGTGGCACAATAACAAGCATACAGAGATCATAAACCCCTAGCTCCGGCGGTGCGACCTCTGGGCCATGTGCAGGTTTTCCCTCAGGTTGATTTAGTATCTAACCTCCCTGTTAACGTAACCCAGGTTGCTAATCCGCCAGTTGCCGCTGCTCTTTTGCCTTCTAAGTTGAATATTTTAGCGGATTTGATTCCACCTCCCCTTGATCGTTCAGTACTTTCTAAGAGGGGCCCTATCCCTGGCCCTGATACTTCCTGGACAGTCATTAAGCCCACTCACCCTGAGGTCGCGCAGTCAACGATCGCAGGTGAAGTCCCTGTGCCAGACCATTGGTTCATTGAAATGAGTGAGGCCAAGAAACTAAGGGCCAAGAACCAAGCCGGCGATGTGCTAGATGCAGTGATAAAAGCAATCCCGAGTTTGTATAATCCTGATTACTTCATCTACTCACAGTCCCCTGCCCTACCTTCAGCATCCTATGTGAAACTTTTTTCTGATTGGTCAAAATCTGATTGTGAGAACAAAACACATGTGTGCCAGTGAATTATACATATAATGTCCTGGGCTTAACTGATTTAAATTCCATTTTAAACATTATATACTGTACATCTGATAACTAAGAATCTATAATCTACACGACACGTATTTAATTTGTGTGTACTTCCAGATCTTATACTTTTGTTTCATTATTTATTGAGTGTTCAAGTTGTAGTGAAGTGTACGTAGTGAGAATAATGAATTCTTTTATACTCCATCAGTGTTCTACTTATTATGCATAGTAATTCACTCTTATTATAATTATTTCCCATATTCAAAGTAAGAAATCCTTTCCGTCGAGTTAATTCAAGCTCTATTTCATTATTGCTTTTGCTATAATAGTTCTCATGCATAATTTGATCCACCACGATATATGATAAATTGATCCTATTTTATTACCAGGGGAGGAATTTATATCGTACCTCTCCTGTACCTGTACATAGCAGCAATGTAGTAGGGTCGCCAAATTCTCCAATCTCTCACCAATCCTTGTGTTTTGACTTTTGAAATGGCTGCTGTGGCGCCGGCGCCGCCAGTACCCTCTAGCGGCAAATATTGGAATTATAAGGCACGGCCGCGCGGTCTATTTCAAACGGCAATATAGTTTTACTTACTTCATTTTGTAATATTCTCAATGATTGAACTATACATTACCTTTCTCAAACAATTACTAATATTCCATTAAAGGTGAACTACAGGGATTAACGAAAAAACGAAGATTAATGCAGGGTCATAACTTGGCATGAATATACTGTAATATGTATATGGGCAATATCGATATAATTCCATTAAACTCCAGAACAAAAAACTAATATATATATAGTCGTTGGTGACGAATTGGCATTTTCAGCCCGCTGGAGTGACTCCATTGTGTATAGAGACGCCGTTTGTAAACAAGATATGCGGTCCTGAACAGTGAGGTCTGTTTTTCGTAATTAATACCTTTCAATTCAATACTCAAGCTCTGCAAAAGATCGACCAACGTCCTGATGATGTGGTGCACATCAAGAAAAAATCCCAGCTCGCCAGCAATTAGCATACATGCAGTGTTTATGCATGTTTAGCCTGGTCCAGAGTTGAGGGAACTTGGTTCTAAGGCCTATTTCGTAATGATAATAACGTTTTCTGTTCAATTTATATATCGCGGTCCCTTGACCCGACAGTGGTGAAGCCAAATGTTGAGCTGTAAACATGCATACAAATTATAAGAGTTTCTCAAGTAAAAAAACCCACAAATTCACCCATTTCCCATGTCGAGCGTTCCCGCCATTGGCCACAGTTATGTCATGGTAAACACGCCAGTTCGCGCCACATAAAATAACTTAGATAAGCTATATTTCTACATTGTTAAAACAAATTGATGAAAGTTCTTCAGTATCATGTACCTAAAATCAAGCAGATCCCAATGGACATTGTAGTTTGAATAGGTTTCATCCCTGGAATTCACCTTTAACCAGGGAACTGCGGGAAGACTCTTAAGAGTTCCCCCGGCGGACTGCGGGAAGACTCTTAAGAGTAAGGCTTTTGAACACGTACCAAAACTGCGGGTTTATAGGCAGGCGGCTACAAATTGGTGTGGGTGTAGTACTACATGGCAACTCTCGATACCACCCCGCCACACGCTCGCCCCGCACTCGTGCGAGCGCCACTGCGCCAGAACCCAAGCACTAGTCATGGAGCCCACACGTCCCTCACGCTCGCGCCCTGATGACACAACCAGCCCTCCTTCTGGGCGTGTCAGCCGCCGTGGAAGGCAGAGGGTGGCTACCAGAAACCCTAGCTACCAGTACGACACGCCCTACAGCTCGGAGGACGAAGCACCAGCACCAAAAGCACGTAAAACACGTGCAAGCAGGGCAATGGCACAGAGGTCATTGGACTTTGGGGACACTGCCACGACGACCCAGGCCACTGCAACAACCACTACCATCACCACTGCCACCCCTGCCACCAGTACCAGCGACGCAGGAGGCCGCCCTAGGGCTGCAGAACCTGCGGGGGCAGGCAGAATCAAAAGCACGGGCGTAGGGAAGAAAACCCGCACGCCTGCCACAGTGACCCTGCCACCACCACCACCACCACCAGCCGCCCCTGGCCCGGCTGCCCCTGCCCCTGCCGCCCCTGCTTCCCCTGCCGCCCCTGCTGCCCCTGCTGCCCCTGCCCAAGGAAAAGGGAAGGGGAAGGGGAAGGGGAAAGGGAGAGGGAAAGCGACTGCTGGCCCTGCCGGCCCTGCTGTCCCTGCCGGCCCTGCTGTCCCTGCCGGCCCTGCTGCCCCTGCCGCCCCTGCTGCCCCTGCCCAAGGAAGAGGGAAAGGGAAAGGGAAAGGGGCGACAGGCACCACCATCATCTTGCCTGCCTCCAGGCCCACTGCACCACGCATCACTGCCGCCCCTGCCGACAGCCCTGCCGGCCCTTCTGCCCCTGCCCCTGCTCATAAGACGCCCCTACGTGCTAGAGCGAGCAGACAAAAATCTGACACCATCCAAGTACGCCGCCCTGTTGTTTGGTGGTGATTCGCAGGGCATTGGCAGCCCTGCGGGTTTCGACGACGACGACGCCCTAGGACGGGACCAATGGTGGGGGGATTTGGAAGTGAGTCAGACGTCGGTGATGAAAATGAAGAAGGGCATCTGTCTAGTGAAGAGGAGGGTGATGATGATGCTGTGTTGTATCGCGAACATGGCAGCGATATTTCAGACGCAGAAGCAGACGGAGACGACATTCCGATCCCTGGCATGCCTTCGTTTGAGTGGTCTGACGGGGTCAATTTTGTGCCTGACGTGCCCCAGTTCAATCCTGGTACGTCAGGTACAACTGATGACTGGCCCTGTGACGAAAACGCAAACGCAAACGAAAGCGAGTTCTTCCTCGCTTTTTTCGATTTGGAGGTAATGACTTACATCGTTGCCCAAACAAACGCCTACTACAAGTGGGTGTTTGGCAAATTGGATGTCATTTCTCCAAAAGCGAGAATACGAGGTTGGGTGGATACGACTGTTGAAGAATTCATGACGTTTTTTGCCTTGTTGTTCCTCATGCCTCTTTGAAAGAAGCATGTGTTGCAACACTACTGGAAGCACGACCCTTTCATCGCCACCCCAACTTTCAATAAGTTCATGACTCGTGACAGATTTTTGTTGCTGCTAAGATTTATGCACTTTGCAGACAACGAAAATCCTAACAGGATTGACAGGATATGGAAAGTTCGGGATGTGTTCACCATGTTGTTGGAGAGGTATAGGAAATACTTTTATCCCTTCCTCAATTTGGTGATTGATGAGTCGCTCATGCTCTTCAAAGGACGTCTTGTTTTCAAGCAGTATATCCCCTCGAAAAGGCATAGGTTCGGAATCAAGCTCTTCGTGTTGTGCGACTGTGAAACTGGAATAGTGCTTGACATGATCGTGTATACAGGAACTGACATTGACGTACCGAAAGCCGCTGCCAGTGACCCCATGGGCATGTCAGGTGCCATCGTCAGGAAAATGTTGGCACCTTATCTGGGCAAAGACCACATCATCTACACTGACAACTGTGTTACATCCTGGGATATATAAACATTGGGCTCTTTCTATTGGACTAGGTATGCGGCAACAAGCAACAACGGAAAACGCTAGATCCAACCCTTATCTATAAACCCAGGCAACAAACCACCCTAAACCGTCAAGAGTCCTGCCTGGACAACGAGGTATCCTATGACTCGGTTACAGGGTGCACGCATTATAGACTGCTGATAGTCAAGCAGGCTATATAAAAGATCACACAATTAAGTTGACTTAAAGCTTCAAGGAAAAGATAGATAACGGAATTAAATTGAAGAAACAATTTAATAACAAACTAGAAGAAAGTACATTTAACGTTACGTTAATTAATACAACTAATCACCCCTGCGTGAAACAAGGTGAAAGCAAACAGTCCTCAAAACATCGTACCGGTAGCCAAGATGCGTGTTTCTAAACTGCATGCGGCTACTGTAGGATCTGATGCTTAGCAAAGAAAGTACGTTACGGATTTAGAGAACTCTTAACTCATAAGCAGGAATAAATACTAGTGATAGGCCATACAGTGTATAATGGCATAGGTATAATTAAATAAAGGCAGCAACTCGCAACATAACCACATACAGGTGTGCTTCTCACTCTTAGTCAGGCAAGCCTGCTCGGACAGAGTCTCTAAGCCACACCCTGACTCACAATGCTCACAAAAACGGTAAACTGTGGCACAATAACAAGCATACAGAGATCATAAACCCCTAGCTGTTAATCTGCCAGGTGGCAGAGGTCTAGCCGGAAGGATATAGGCTTCGGATACCCGGGCTGAGCCACCTGCTCTAGCCTACAGTAGGGACGTTCCCAAGTCTGTGCGCCAAATTACTCTAATTGAAAGGGTGCTCTCTTGAGAGACTCAGATCGCAAGTATCTGACTCTCTCCTGGCAACCCTAAAACAAAAGCAAGACGTGCTAGCGCAGTGCTGAGTGGACTAGGCAAGGGCCCTCACACAACACAACACTAGACACACAGGGACACCTGTGTCTGGCTACCGCCAGACGCTGCAGACGCTCTGTCAACGCTCTCACGATATCCATCATAATTTGAGTATTAACTACTCATCCTCTTCATTCTTGTGCATGAAAGGTGGTTAAGAGCACGTTTAACCATCCTGTAGCTTAGTAAGTAACACTGCACGATATTTCGCTGTGTATTGACTGATAAACTTTGTGTTTATCACAAGATTCCTGCTCGGACAGGGCGCCACTAGCGCCATCTGTTGTTTTGTTTGTTTTGTTTGAAACAAACGCTCTTCTTAGTTGATATAAAATCGTAGCCCCTAATTTTACCCATTACCTACTGTAGTAAGTATCAATTTAACTGCCTTGTATGTAAGTAAAGCTTTGCATATTAATTTGCTAATAAACAATATTGTGTACTAACTAACCTGCCTACAGGAACGAACGCCGACGCCATTTTGTAAACAAACTTTTTGGGGGGATTATACATATTAAATTCCAGCCAATTTTGTAGTAAATTTAAGTGCATTCATTTATCTTTTCCCCCTAGATATATTCTTGACTTTTTCTCCTCAGAGTGATTTTACTTTAAGCTAAGGGTGGTATTTGTACAAACTAACCTAGCCTAACCCAACCTGCCAAGCTTTTAACCTAATCCAAACCTAGCCTAGCCTATAGCCAGCCAATCTGTTGTTCTTATTAACTCTAGTAGATATTGTATTTAGTATCCTACTGTAGCTATATATATCTGTAATTTTAGTTGTTGCTTGCACGATCTTGTAGTAACCTTTGACTGATACATTTTGTTTTGTTTTATCTAAAAAGAGTAGGCTACTGCTTTACTAGGCTACAGTGACACCAGGGTCATCTGTTGATACAGTATAGTAACCCCTTGTGTGCGGTCACACTTTATTTTTATATAATCTCTATTTGGTGAATTGTATATTTAGTTACATATTCTGTTATATATATATATTTGTTTAAGGTTAGGTTATCACACCTGGTAGCCTATTTCTGCGTATTTTAATTTTATTATTTTCGGTTAGGCTATTCAACGCTGGTAGCCTATTGGTGCGTATTTCAATTTTTTAAAAACTTTTGGTTAGGCTATCGCCCCTGGAAGCCTAATTCTGCGTATCTCAAATTTTTTGTTTTCGGTTAGGCTATCACCCCTGATAACCTATTGTTGTGTATTTCAACATATTTGTTTTCGGTTGAAGTGATTGAAGTGTTTCTAAAGTGAGTGAAGTGTTTTAAAGTGAGTTAAGTGTTTTAAAGTGAGTTAAGTGTTTTAACACCTTACGAGCGGCCTATGCGGTTTATTTATATGTACCGCACAGCGGGGTGTTTTTAGCCAAAATAGGGCTGTTTACGTGATCATTTTCATGCCTAAATAAGACCCAGAACGTAAAACAAGTACCTATCCCTGAAAGGGCATAAACAGAGCTTTCGAATGACACCATAACGATCCTTTTATGATGGCTAGTTTTCTTGCAATAACCGTGCAACGCGAGTGCAAAAAGCATGTAATTCGGTACTTTCCCCATATAATTCAGTATGTAGCGAGTGAGAGAGGGAGGAGGGAGCTGAGATTCGTGTCAGTAGGTTCGCCGCAGTGGTCTGGAGCAGTCATACGCTCGCTAGTCTCCTGCCACCACTTGTCTCTCTCTCTCAGCAACATTACGTGCTGAAATTGCCACTCGAGTTATGTCGAGCGCCGCCACATAGTCCAGCTTTATTTAACTCGACTTATGTGGTGAGCCGCTAATTAAGGGTTAAAGTGAGTGAAGTGATCTGAAGAAACTGACTGTTACCATACCTCGCACTTGTACGAACTGCGCCGGTAGGTTTGGTGAGTCCATGTTTGTTACTGTCAATCTTCAAGTCTGCCGTCTCTGCCAGCAACAAGAGAATTTGACAGTGAAATTAGATGAAGCCTACAACAAGATCAACGTCCTCACCATGAAGCTGAAATCACTCCAAGAGTTTGTAACACTCAACGTTGGAGTACCACAAACTTCAATTGTCACCGCAACTCCAGCAGCCAACAACGCCCCAACGTCAACTGCCAACAATTCAACGCCTGCAGTAGCCATTTCATCTGATGGTTCCGATACTCAAGAAACAAATAGTAACTCTCTTCCCCCTCAAGACAACTTCCGTGTCGTGAGGAACAACGTTTGCCCCAAGACCAGGAAACCCATACCGATTACCGAGTGTCAAAACCGCTTCCAGATACTCGCAGACTCAGATGACGAAGCGGAAATAGAAGAAGTCCGGCTCGTGGGAGACTCGATGATACGTGGTCAGCTCACAGAGTTTTGCGCCAGAGCACCTAAGACCAGGAAGCGTTTTTGTATCCCTGGTGGTGGTGTGGACGACGTAGTTGCTGCAGTTGACGAAGTATCTAAGCTGGCCCCTGCTAATACAATGTACGTCATCCAAGTTGGATCCAACGATGTACAGCGAACCCGGTCGGAGGATTTGCTTTTAAAGTACCAGCAGCTGATCAAGTCGTTTAAGGAGAAGTCATCAAGGATCATCGTCTCAGGAATCGTCCCCCGGCTTGGTGTAGAGAGCCGATTTTACAACATAGCCACCAGCACAAATCGTTGTCTAGCAAACCTCTGCAGGAAGGAAAACGTGGGATTCGTCGATACCTGGGACAATTTCTACTACGATGACTATTTGTTTTCGGACGATGGAATTCATCTGAACCAGGTGGGAGCAGCACGTTTTGGGCGTCTTCTTAACGATGCGGTGAAGGATTTTCGGAGAAGAAATCGACTCAGCACAGGACAACCAGGAAGGAGGACCGAAGACAGCGAGGACAGCAACCTGCGAAGCAATTAAATGCTAATCTGTCAAGAACCGCGAATTTGGATAAAGCTCCACCAACACGACCCAAATTCAAAACCGCCAGGGGTAACGACCGAGGACCGATGTCAGCCATGAATGTAAATGTAGATCCGATCAGAACCAAAAATTTGATTAAAGAACGTTCTGTGAGTTCTAAAACCGCAACTTTAAAGGTTTTCTATGCAAACGCTCGTAGCATACGCAATAAATTTTCAGATTTAGAGGAACTAGTGTTTACTGAAAATTATGATGTGATTGGTATAACAGAATCTTGGCTCAATAGAGACTTTTTAGCAGAGTATTCACTTCCCGGTTATGTAATGTTTGAGAAAAGCCGAATAAATAAAAATGGAGGTGGCGTTTTATTTTATATCAAAGAAAGTCTTAACCCGACCCTCTTGTCAAAACCTCAAATTGTGAACGTCGACACATCTTTTGTGCTAATAAAGAATAATAAAGGTACAAAAATAATACTTGCATTAATATACAGACCTCCAGCTCAATCAGTGCAAACTGACCGAGAAATTTATGAACAAATTGCAGATGTAAGTAACTCACAAGATACCGTATTTTTTGGCGACTTTAATTTACCTGTGACCAAGTGGGGCGATACTCTTACTTCACACTCCGGACATGACTTGTATACGAACTTGCAAGAGAGTTCGCTTTATCAATTTGTTCGAACACCAACCCGTGGTAATAACGTTCTTGACATTGTACTTGCAACAAAAGAAGAATTAATAGAGAATTTGAATGTTGGTGATGAATTCAGTAACAGCGACCATCGTACGATAACTTTCACTTTAAACTTTACTAGTAACGAACCAAATAGTAGCATCGAAAAAGTCCCTAATTTCAAGAAAGCAAACTTTCATAAACTTGGAGCTATGTTTAAAGAAACTGACTGGAGCTTTTTAATTAACAATAACGACATAAATACATCTTTGAAGTTATTCGAAACCACTTACCTAAAAGCAGTGCAAGACTGCATACCATCGAAAATACGGCGTCCAGGCCATAATAATAAGCCCAAATGGTGGAATAAAGATATTTCAAACTGCCTGCTTGCTAAAAAAATTGCTAATGATAGATTAAAATCCTCACAAAATGACGAAGAACGGGTGAAATTTGTAGAGCTACGACGCAAAGCCAAAAAGTTAATTAAGCAAAGTAAAACGACCCTAGAGTTACATATTGCGAATCAAAGTAAAACAAACCCGAAAGAATTCTATAGTTATATCAGAAAGAAAAAAGTAGTTACTTCAACTGTTGGACCGTTAGTCGATGAAAATGGAGAATACACCAAAGACGAAGTACAAATGAGTAATGCCCTCAATACCTTCTTTGCATCAGTTTTTACAACAGAAGACCTCAGTGATATCCCTACACCATCGCCGATTCAGATTGATAATTCAGATGTTCTAAGCAATATCACCGTTACAGAGAGAGAAGTATTGAATTGTTTAGATAAACTCAAGGTAAATAAAACGCCTGGACCTGATACAATCTCGCTTAGAGTTCTAAAGGAAGCTAAGGATGAGCTCTCCAAACCACTGACATTACTATTCAATAAATCCTTGCAGTCTGGAACTATGCCTGATCAGTGGAAGATAGCCAACGTAACACCGATATTCAAAAAAGGCAGCAAATCCCTACCCAGTAACTATCGTCCAATTAGCTTAACCTCAGTTGTATGTAAAATGCTAGAAACGGTCATAAGAGACAGACTCGTAAATCACTTAGAGGAAAATAACATACTTAAAGATACTCAACACGGCTTTCGTAAAAAACGTTCCTGTTTAACAAACCTCTTAGACTTCTTCCACGATATCCTCAACCTCTACGATGAGAGTAAAGCTGTAGATATTATATACCTTGATTTTCAAAAGGCCTTTGACAAAGTTCCCCACAAACGTTTACTGCTAAAACTAAAAGCGCATGGAATACAAGACGGTGTGTTGAAAGGGATAGAAAATTGGCTCAGCGACAGAAAGCAAAGAGTAGTCATAAACGGTAAGGCATCTAAATGGACCAATATAAGTAGCGGGGTACCCCAGGGATCGGTACTAGGACCAATTCTCTTTCTAATTTACATCAACGACATAGATGAGGGTCTCACCTGTACAGTCTCAAAATTTGCTGACGATACAAAAATTGCAAATAGCGTACTCGTCACATTGGGCCCAAATTTGGCAAATGAGTTTCAATGCGGATAAATGTAAAGTACTACATATCGGATACCTAAATGAGAAAGCAAACTATTCGATGAATGGCACTCAGCTTAAGAATGTAAACAGAGAAACCGATCTGGGAGTAACAATATCGAGTAACCTAAAACCGAGTCAACAATGTTCAGAAGTTGTTAAGAAGGCAAACAAAATAATTGGCTTTATAGGCAGATCATTTGAGCATAAATCCAAAGATGTAATCCTAACCCTTTACAATTCCTTAGTCCGCCCTCTTCTGGAATACTGCGTTCAATTCTGGTGCCCTTATTACCAAAAAGACATAAACAAGCTAGAACGAGTTCAACGTAGAGTTACCAAAATGATACCTAGCCTAAAGAACAAACCATACGAAGAGCGTCTTAGAGAATTAAATCTATTTCCTTTAACCCAGCGCAGATTAAGAGGTGACTTAATTCAAGTGTTCAAAATCATCAAAGGCATCGACAATATGAACTGTAGTAAGTACTTCACTATCGACCAATCTAATTACACGCGGGGAAACGGTTGCAAAATTATTGGTAAATCTTTTAACTCACACGAATCTAAGAATTTCTTCTTCAATCGAGTTGTCAACTTGTGGAATGGGCTTCCCCCGAGACGTTATAGACTGCAGCACCGTTGATTCATTTAAATTACGCATAGACAAATATCTCGCATCAAACCCGCATCTGACTGCGTTTGTAAATGAATAACTTTATTTTATCCTCCCCTCAGTTACTAACCCATATGTTCCCTACTAACTTCCTAGTCCTGCCACGTTAGTGGCAGGGCAGTAGTTCCCTTTCCAAAGTTCCCTTACCCACTCTAAACCACTGTTTGGACACTTGATCCTCAGTGTTTTGAAGGACAAGCAGCCTAGAAGGGTCACTAGATCTGTTGTTGCTTGATTTCCTTTGTACTCCTTTGTACAGACAAGAAAATGCCCCCAGACTCCCACGGGTATCCTAGTAAAGTCGTGCGGGTCCACAGGACTCGCACCAGCAGACTTTACTTAAAGGATCGCAAAAAGCCTCCCATCCGGTCTAGCCCCTGCTAACCTGACACAAGAACACACTAGCAAGCATGAAACCACCAAATATGAGACAACAAAAAAGCTTCCTAGGTCTCATTAACAATTACATCTCTGCATAAGGCCCAAAATCCTATCTAGTTATCTGAGAGCTCGTCGTTAATACAATAATAGATATAAGGTCTATCAAGGGGATGGGATAATTAAATAGATTGGTGAAGTAGTGGAAGGAAGGTATACAAAGTAAGAGAGAAAGTTTCTAAGTGGGGTTGAGAGGGATAGATATCAAGGGGGTCCGAAGGGTACGACAGTGAGGTGAGCTCTGAGTCTTGAATCTGTCTGGACCCCACCCTAGGCATACAAAATACATCCCAGGCTTGGCAACACTCAACACTGTTGCCTGGTCAAAATCCTCTACCCCGTGCGTGAGTCGAAACTAAGCCTAACGTTGCAATCAAATGCATATGGCAACGCTTCAGGCTCGTCCCAAGCTGGCAAGCGAAGCAACGTCCCAAGCCGGTCTCTCTCTCCCGCTCGTCTCCTCCCGCCCTCACTAGACTTACATCTTATATATTATAATGAAATAATCAACTATCGAGAATAAAATATACCAAGATGCGTTGGTTAAGAATAAGGGCAGCTTCAAGCTGTGAAACAACATAAGAATATCCCAGACATTAGTTACGTTGTCGTAGGATATATACTAAGGAAAAGCCTGCCGACCGGCTGCCACCAGCCGGTTTCTAAATGGCTGGGCAGCCGACGCGCGCGCATGCCCGCACGTGGCTACTATGCAGAAGCGTCACAACTGGTATACTTCTCCTGCTCTCTGCCAGTTTCTTCATGACAACCAAACGGGGTCATGTGGGACTGTCAGAAAGACAAGAAAGTTTATGCCCAAGTTCACAGGTGATGTCATTCCTCTGTCAGATGCCTCCTCCAGTGACACACCTTCTGAAGACGAACTGGGCCAGGAACACCGCGAGAGGCATGTCCGAAGAAGGCGACGAAGGGGGCAGAAGTACAAGCAACTTGAAAAGTCCGGGAAAGTGGTAGCCCTGAAGTGGAAGGACAAAAGAGACGTTCACCTGCTTTCCACAGTCCACACAGGTGCCCAGATGGACTCTGGTAAAATCCACTACCGAACCAGGAAGACCATCTATAAGCCCGACATGGTAGTGGACTACACAAAGAACATGCGCCTGGTGGACAAGTCTGACTGTCAACTGTCAGGCGTTGAGTGTCTGAGGAAGACTGTGAAGTGGTATCACAAGCTCTTCCTCCACCTAGTTGACATCACGATGCTCAACGCCTACAACTTGTGGTTGGTGAAGAGAGAGATGGCCCCAAACCAGAAGCTAAAATTCCGGGAGTTTGTGTACAACGTTGCATATCAACTCCTGGAGAAGTATGGCACCACCACTCACAGACGTACGGCATGGCGTGGGGATCACGTTCCTGACCGCATCCAGCTGGGTGTGGAAAGACACTACCTAACCAACACCGAGCTGGTTGGTACTCGTCACAGGCAGGTGCAGTGCCACGTCTGCAGCACCAGTGTCAGGAAACCCCAGGTAACCAAAAGAGTCACCTCAATGTGCGCCGAGTGCAAAGTTGCACTCTGCTTGGGTGACTGCTTCAGGGACTACCACATTTATAAAAACTACTGAGTGCCGCCCCCTGCCCTGCCCTGGACTCGCCCCCTGCCCTGCCCTGGACTCGCGCCCTACCTTACCTGACCTGACCAAATTGATCACGCTACCTCATAATGTTACATATATATTTATATAATGTATAAGTTCCAAAGATATCCCTGTGATATAGCTTTTTACATTATATAATTGTATCTTTCATTATTTAGTTTATAAGTTTCAAAGATTTCCATGTAATATGCCTTCTTTTTTAGTATATCAATATATATGTTTGTTATGGCAAAAGTAATGGATAATAAAAAAAAATAAAAAAAAAATAAAAAAAATACATGGTCATGTCATTGTATTCTTACAATATGATATATTCTATGAATATTTCATATTGTTTGAATACACTGGCATGATCTTGTAAAAAAAAATGTTTATCAAAATTTATCTAAACATTATAAAACCTTCCCCATAACCCCCTCTTGGATTCGATCCCACTACCCTACCACACTTTGAGTTTTCCAGTCCGCGACCTTACCAACCATACCAAATGTCACTCAAAACTTTGTGTCTACAATCGAAATGACAATATACAAAACAAAAAATGAATTATCCCACCAATTTACGTTTGTAAATTGATGGGATTATCAATTATATCATGCAAAGGTTTATCAAAGTTTGTCTCTGTCAAAAATTAGTAATTATATAACTTTATTCTGTCAAAAATTGCCCAAACACTCAGCAAAATTGCCCCTCTCAGTGTGACTCCAGTCATTATCACACGGTCAACCGGTCAGTGGGTGACCCTTGCCGCTCCCTCCAGCCACAGCAGCTCTGTCTGGGAACAAAATTTGTATAAATACAATAATGCATAAAATACTCTTCACAAATACATTTGTATTGTATAATATTGTAAATAATGAATAATAACTGTGTGGGTGTTGAAAATTGCTCAACCATCTTTCTTATATCTCGCCTACGCCCTTACACGCGTATATTGGATTATACATAGTCATGACTGTCATAAAAATACTTGCAGTAGGTCTCAAATATACATTTAGATTGCATATTACTTGGAAATAAATAAATATAAGTTTTCTGGTGGCAATCTACCCTTTCGCAAGTGTCAGGCGACACCAGTCTATATTTAGCTCTCTATCAAAAAAGGTTAACTGCCGATGTTTACTGACCACCCTCGTTCCTGGTCTATAATATAGTACTTTATTTACAGTCAATGGCCTACATATTTCTGTGGTACTTCACATGTGTCTAAAATGCAATGTCTGCTTGCATAAAAATGCAATTCTGAAAGCCATTTATACGTACGACATACGCATGTCTCACTTTCTCTCTCTCTCCATTCCTGACTCATTTTATTGTAGACCTCTGGGTGGCAACGAACCCCAGACACCTGCTAGACATTAGGTTCAAAATCCCAAAACATCCATACGCCTCGGGCGCCTCCACAATTATCACACAGCTGCGTATGTTTCTTGATAGATCTCCCTGCCTTCACTCTCTCCACGACTCACTCCCTGCCTCCCTCCCACCCACCCACCCCCACCCACCCTTTTAGGCTTCCGTATGCTAGAAACTCATTGGTAATGTGCGTAAATATCACATGAATTGGTCTATATGCGGTATATATATTGTTATATGGGACGTCTACATACGTACAAGTCTGTATTATAGCATGACAGTGCTCTAAGTACGAGATATACGTGATATTTATGGCGCAACACACCCTCTCCCCCTTCCATTCCCAGCACAACTCAATCACACCTTGGTTCACGCATAGAAACTCATTGATAATGTGCGTAAATATCGCATAAATTGGTCTATATGCGGTATATATATTGTTATATGGGACGTCTACATACGTACAAGTCTGTATAATAGCATGACAGTGCTCTAAGTACGAGATATACGTGATATTATAGCGCAAACGACACTCTCATCTCATAAATTGCCGCCAAACCTCCAACCCGTCTTCATTCCCGCCTAAAAATTAATTGATAATTCCCTTATATATTGCAATTTTTGGTCACTATGAGGCATATTCATTGTTATATGGGTGTCCTACACACGTATACGTACTCTACATAGCCTAAAAGGGATAAAAAAAGGAGATATACGTGATATTACGCGGTAACCCACCCCCTCCTCCCTCAGGTTCTATCCCCTGGGCGCGTGAAAATTCGCCCGGGAAATCTCGCCGCTCGATGACAATCTAGCCGCGCGGTGCCATTCGCTCAACATTTTTCAACTACGGACCGTTCCCCCCCCCCAAGACATTTTTTGGGGGGTCAAATATATATGGGCCGATGCACGCAAACATTCCCTACACGCTGATGTACTTTTTATCGAAATTGGCAATGGGTCCCAAAATCATCATACATACGCACAGTATATAGGTGTAAAAAAAAAACTGTGCGCCGCGGAGAGGTTAAGTATATGTTTAGCCTATATCTCCCATCCAGTTTGCAATGCAAAATATAGTACGTTAGGCCAATATAATAAAGCTGACCAGTGTTCTATTATGAAATTATATGTATAAGAAGTAAACTATTATTTAGCTTAAATGCTCGCTTTCGCTCGCCAGGAAAACATTAACACCTAAATGGCAAGAAAGGTCTTAAATGTCTTATATTTGACAAATAAACGGGGCAAACATATTTTTAAATGGCCAAACTAGGTCCTAATGGACAAATCGGGTGAATATCTTAAAATTTCAAAACTAATGGGGCTAAACATTGGGAGAAAGTGGACCAGAAAAACACTCCCTCAATGTGTGTGTGTGTGATATAAGTGCTGCTCAGGAGCAAAAATGCGAATATATTAGTTAGTCATTTATTGTCGTTTTCTTTAAAGTGTACTTTATTAGAGAAAACGAATTTTGCAGTAACAATAATATTTTCAATTATTATAATTATTACAATTCTAAAACTATTATAAGAGATTTATTCAATATATATACTGTATATTATATATATATATATATATATATATATATATATATATATATATACTAAAATCGTACCATATATATATATATATATATATATATATATATATGGTACGATTTTAGTTACTGGACACCTATTTGACAGGTACCACCGAGGATTTAATACATATTTGTTTTCGGTTTCCACGCATCCAACACCAAGCTACACCTTTTTCTGGTCCGGTAATAGTATTGAAAACAATATAATAACTTTTTAAATATGGTTTTCGACGAGAATAAAACGGGGCGTTTGGGCCGAAAATCGGCGGCGGGGAGAGTCCGTCGTCACTCCTGATCGTCGCGGTTTGTTTACCCAGGACGCTCGAGGTGACGGCCAGCTGTTTTACTTGCCCCTCCCCCTGCTGGCCACATAGATGACGATTATTATAATTCACGGGGGGGGGGGGGGCAGAGCCCTCCCTCAACCCTGTCCTGTATCCCACACCCTATAACTCAAGTTTTTATCAAAAAATTGACCCAACAAGCTTAGCCATTTAAAGTCGACCGCCAAGGCGGCAGGACCAGGAAGTCACTCCGAGCGTAAAGTAAACAAAGCGACGCTACTTCCACGAACGCAACCGAGTTGTCTTTATATTTCGTCTTATATTATCATTATTAAAGTGTCCCAATTGCTTTTTTAGTGTTTCGTACACCAGAAAAGGGTGTAGCTTGGTGTGGGATGCGTGGAAACCGAAAAAAAATATGTATTAAATCGTTGGCGGTACCTGTCAAATAGGTGTCCAGTAACTAAAATCGTACCATATATATATATATATAATTTCCAATGCAATTTCAATACACTATTATAGTTAAACAGTTTGAGGCCTATCTGAACTTTAATGCGCACACAAACTATATAGTCAGCTCAGCAGCTACTACTGATCATTGTTTGTCTGGACTCGATCAGAGAAAGACGCTCTTTAGTAAGCTCCCTCATCGCACACTACAGCGCACTTTTTAGGCTGCTAATTTTCGATCAACGTAGCCTATTATTATAAGCTAATATATTTGTTCCTTAATGATGACTGCATATAACTACTTGGCGACCATGAGTGGTGTGGATAAGCTCATTCGTACCCAGGACGAGATCATGGCCGACACAGAGGTCCATGAATGGCTGGGTCGAGGTATGTCTGGGAGGACTTATCGGGTGACCTACAAGGGAGTTGAAGCCTGTATGAAGAAAGCTTGGGACGCTAGTGACGAATTCAAAGACGATTTCATGACGGAGGCCAAGGCTTTGTGCATAGTTGATGGTGTAGGTGGGGCACCTAAGCTACTGGCTGCTAGTGAGGATGGCTCAGTGCTTATAATAGAGTGCTGCACCGGCTACACTCTTTGCAAGTTCGCTGCTCAAGTTGGCTCTAGCGAGGACTGCACCAAAGTTGCCCAGGACGTCACGCTCGCGATTGAGGCTGTGCACAAGACCGGACACGCCCACGGGGACATCCACGGTGAAAATATTATAGTGTGTGGTGGCCCGGGACAGTACCACGTTAGACTGATTGACTTTGGCCGCTGCAGAGAGTTGGAAGAGGATGATGTAGAAGACGAATTGCGGGAGGTTAAGATGCTGATGGTGGCGGTTAAAAAATGTTTGACATCACTGGAAGATATTATTTAAGGACGCTCTTTGCACTGTATTCTGGCCTTTATTCCTTAGAAGATACAATGACGCTTTTTTCTGGTTATTATTGGATGATTTTATTCATATTAGAAAGGCTATATGGAAGTCAGAGGGTTAATTGAGATATCCTATACCCTTATAACTTCCACAGAACCTTCCTAAATTGTATAAAATCGTCTAATGATAGCCTGGATATATGTGATATAGGCTGCCCGTGGACAATCGAATGGGACAGAATAAAAACAGAAGGGGAAAAACATAGAAAGAGGAATAAAAAACTACGCAAAATTAATCAAGCCAACGACAAAAGTTCGAGGGGAAAGGGAAAAATCCAAAACTCTCCCCCATCAAGCCCCATGTCACTGGCCCCGAAGCCCCCCAACCTCGTCAAGGGGCTTAGTGGTATGGGGGGAGAGATCAGGACTAAGGAAGATAAGTTCACAGTGAGATTAATACAAAAAACTGCACTTGAGAGGGTAAGGCACACCATAAGGATACACAGTCAGGGCAGAGGCCGCGTCAGGGACAATCCGAAATAATCGAGTTAGCTCCGAGACATAGTCAGGTCAGGAGCCAACAACCAAGCCAAGCCAAAAGGGCGGCATATGATATAGGTCGCCAGTCAACCAAAGGGTTACTGGAAGGGAAAGAATAAACACAGAAGGGGAAAAAGAGAGAAATAAGAAAGAAAAGCTACGCATAGTCAAACCGACGACGAAAGCTCGAGAAGGGATGCCCCCCTCCATCGAGCCTCAGTCTCCAGTCCCAAAGGCCCCCCCCCCCTTTAAGGAGGCAACGGGCGTACTACTAAAGCAAGTGTCACACTATGCCGATTTAAGTGCCGACACTCCACGACTTAAGGGTCGGGAGCAGGTCTTTGCCTATATCGCTGCGCGACGTGGGTGGGCGCCAACTCAAGAGAGCCGTCGGGAGAAGTCGTCAGGGGCCTCAGGAAAAGTTCGACATGCACAACTCTCATGAGTTGAGTCGGCGGCAAGTAAATTGGCGGGACTGGGACGGTAGGCGGGTGGCATTGGGCGGCATCCAGTAGGCGTCAGATGGTACAAGGGTGTCGACCTGTCTGCGTCAGACGCCGCTTTTTTTTTTTTTTTTTTTCTATGTGATTGAGGGAAGCAAAAGGCATAACTGTCTATAGCGAGTGCCGACCCCATAGTTGAAAGAGTAACAGGGCCAATATCAAGGTACGTTCGAGCCAAAATGCCTGGACACACGGAGTTTGAAGCAATTTAAGTCATAGGAAGAGGGAAAGACTGATTCTGGGAGAGACTTCCAGAGCTCAGCTGTTGAGTAGAAGAAAGTTTGAGAGTAACGTTTCACTCTTGGGTTGGAGATTTGCACAGAGTAGGGCTGGGATTTTGTTGCAAGGCGGGTACTACGTACCATACGTAGAGGAGGTGGTATACACTGGGAAAGCTCCGAGGAACACTGATTATTGTAGTAGCGATAGAATAGTGAGAGAGATGCAACATTGCGGCGAAGAGAGAGAGATTGCAGAGAGTTGGTGAGTGGACGGGAGTTAATGATACGAAAGGCCTTCCTTTCAACTTTGTCTAGGAGAGCGGTGTGAGAGGAACCTCCCCACACATGTGAACAATACTCAATACAAGGGCGCACTATGCCCCTGTACAGAGCAAGAAGCTGTGCAGGGGAAAAGAACCCCCTAAGGCAGTTGAGCACACCCAGCTTCTGGGAGGCTGCCTTAGCAAGACTGGTAATATGGTCCTTCCAAATGAGAGCAGAAGAAAAAGAGACACCAAGAATATTGAGAGAAGATGAAGGGTTGATTTTTGTATTGTTGAAGAATAAGGGATAGTCCGCTGGGAGATCCTGACGGGTAGATAGATGGAGAAATTGGGTTTTGGAAGCATTAAAGTTAACAAGGTTTTCTCAGCCCCAATTGGAAATAGTATTTAGATCAGAATTTAAGAGTTCTATGGCTTCATTACGTTTATCGTTGAGAGATTGCTGGCTGGGGCATTCTCAAAAACTAATGGAGTAGTGTAAGGTTGAGTCGTCTGTGTTTGAATGGATGGGAATTAAGGTACAGTTAAGGAGATCATTTATAAAAATTAGAAAGAGAATAGGAGATAGGACAGAGCCCTGAGGAACACCAGAGTTTATAGGGTGAGGAAGTGAACAATGGCTGTCCACAACCGCGGCTATGGAACGGCCGGAGAGGAAATTAGAGACAAAGGCACAGATGGAGGGATAGAAACCGAAGGAGGGTAGTTTAGAAATTAAAGATTTATGCCAGACTCTATCGAAGGCTTTCGATATGTCTAGTGCAATAGAAAAAGTCTCACCGAAGTCCCGAAAGGAGGGACTTATAAGGTTTATAAGGCTTATAAGGCTTATAAGGCTTATAAAGATTATAAGGTTTATAAGGGACTTATAAGGTTGCTTATAAGGTAGGTCGCCTTCAGGCAGCGACCCGGTAACGCCCAGGCGCCGTCATAGGGGGAGGGCATACCGTGAGTCCGCGACCTGGCAACGTCGCACGGGACATCGTTGATAGATGGTTTTGGGGGTGTTTTTGTTTTAACCTTGATGGAGGTCTAGCAAGGAAACTAAAAAAATAATTAAATAAATAAATAAATAGATCCCAAAAATCGCCACTGTCCCCTTAATCCGATCCCATCAACGAGTGACTATCTATAAACCCCTTCAATAGCGGTGGCGTCTGTTTTGCCATAGTTCTGCCATACTTAGACGATGTTATGCGGCTTAAGAACGGTCTGTGGGAGTTAAGAGAGATAAATGAGAGGAATGGAGGTCTTGTGATTGCTACAGGCCCTTTGTAAGCATAATAAAATAACCTAATAGTTGCCAGACTATAACGAGAAAGACGTCACCGGTACTGAAAGGGTTAACTATAGATGGCCTTGTTCTACCAATTACTCAAAACAAATAACACTTAGTAAGGGGAGATGGGCGCATTTGTTTGCTCATTTATGGATCTTTTTATTATATTTTTAGTTTCCTCCCTAGATCTCAAGCTTAACCCCCCTCCACACCCCCACCCCCAAACTCACACACACACACAAACGTCGCCTCCGACGGACCGGTTTGCCTCGGTCGGGATCAAGTGTGACGGAGTAGGGGTCCAGTGTGACAGGGTGGCTGTCCATCGCCGCCGTAGTATCTATTGGAACCGCCCTACCTCCTATAGGCGCCGCTCGTCAGGAGCATTGTCGCCAACCAGTTTGCGTGCTACGGCGCATGACGCCGCCCCAGCGGCGTCATTTATCTTCCTTAGGTCTGGCATGGTTGCCTCTCAACCCGTTCCAGTTGCCGTTAGGCGGCATGCCCGTCCATACTGCCCGCCCCTCTATCACCCACGATACTTGGCAGTGGTCTCCCTCTTGTATCGCCACTCCTTAAGTCGTGGAGAGTCGGCACTAAAATCGGCATAGTGTGACACTTGCTTAAGGGAGTACCTGTGTAATAAAAGGATAACAAGAATATATCCAGGTTTTTTCTAGTTTATTTGAAAGTCACGTGGGGCCACTGAGGTAGGTGACTAACTTTACAAAAATTATGTAATTTCAGGGTTTGACACAAAGCATCTGTAGAATCAATGTGGAAAGTACACTCTCAGGGAAATGAAATACAAAAATAACTTTGATGACTTCCAATATTCCTATACCATTAATATGTATGAAAGACATAAAATTGCAATCCTGACCCATTTTCATGAATCATGCAGCTACTGTATCACCCAGTCTGGATATGAGTTGGGGTGGAAGAAAATATAATCCAACTTTAACTAACCCTTTCAGGATCAGGATTCGTTTGGGAATTAAAAGGTTAAAGGCTATCTCATTCAACCCCCCTGGTGATGGGCTGGTCTATCAGTGAGAACTGAGTGATCTCTGCCATATCCATAGCTTACTCTAACTGTTCCTATTATTTATAGATTTTCTAGATCTCAAGTGACAGCGTCTATTCCGTGGATTGACCTCCCAATCTACTCTGCATCATCTAAATCAGCACAGCACAAACTTCAGGTCACTCAAAATAAAATGGTTAGGTTCATGCTGAACCTAGGACTTCAGCTCCATCAAACTACAGACCAATAGCTATAACTTCCACTCTTGGTAAAATCTTTGAAATTATATTAAATAATCACATAATTAAGCATCTTGAGAATAATAAATTAATCAGTGATAGGCAATATGGTTTTAGACGATGTCGATCAACTGCAGACATGCTTTGCCTTCTTACGCATCAAATTAACCAAGCTACAGACCAACATGGTGAAACACATACAATAGCACTGGATATATCAAAGGCATTTGATAGAGTCTGGCATCAATCCTTATTGTCGAAGATGTCACACTACGGCCTTGCATCATTAGTTCCACTAATTTCTTCTTATCTTCATAACAGAAAAATATGTGTAATGGTAGATGGCCTTTATTCTCAATTTCACTCAATAAGTGCGGGTGTTCCCCAGGGATCAGTTTTGGCCCCAATTCTGTTCCTCATTCATATCAATGATCTCATATCTACCACTCATAATCCAATACATTCCTACGCAGATGACTCAACACTCCACAGTTCCTTCACATTTACCAATTCTTTCACCCAACCCGATCTTATAAATTCAAAAATAAACACTGCAATTTCTCTGAACCAGGACCTTTCTAGAATTAATGGATGGAGACAAAAGAATCTAGTTTCCTTTAATGCACAGAAAACCAAATACATTCAATTTTCTAACCGACAGAATCTCACTGACTCCCATATATTTTGTAATGATGTAAATATTCCCACTTCCCCTAGTATTGACATTCTCGGTGTAACATTAACTACTAACTTGAGCTGGACACATTATGTTAGAAGCATTGCTAAGAATGCCTCTAAAAAACTGGGACTCCTGTACAGAGTTCGAGAATTCTTCACTGACGAGCAGTTGGCCGTGATATATAAAAGTCATGTGCGTTCTCAGATGGATTACTGTTCACCTCTGTGGGGTGGAAGTGGAGTGGTTGCATTGAGGCAGTTGGACAAAATTCAAAATAAAGCTATTAGATTAATCAATAACCCTGCAATCACACAGGACCTTCCTACATTATCCATACGAAGAAACGTTGCATCCCTTGCATTATTCTACAGATATTTTCACAGCAATTGTTCCGAGGAACTTGCTTCAATTGTGCCGCCTCTCCACATCTTTCCCCGTAGAACTAGGGCAGCTGAGAGCGCCCATGAATTTACACTTTCTCCTCCACAATGCAGAACTTCTGCTTATCAGAATTAAT
This sequence comes from Paralithodes platypus, assembly GCA_032716605.1. Lineage (NCBI taxonomy): Eukaryota > Metazoa > Arthropoda > Malacostraca > Decapoda > Lithodidae > Paralithodes > Paralithodes platypus. The sequence goes on along the minus strand of CM064577.1, from coordinate 32,566,718 downwards.
TTATCCCCTGAGCTACTACTCTTTGGAATTCACTTCCCTCGAATTGCTTTCCACAAACTTACAATCTACAAATGTTTAAATCCAGTTGTTACAAACATTTTATGAATGGAGGATGCCTTTAGGCACATGGACCTTTTTGTTTTATCTGTGTTTTTCCTTCCTCCGTTCATTGTCTCTTAAAAAAAAACAAAAAAAAAAAAAAAATATTGGCCAGGAACAACTTCAGTCACTTGGTATGCTCAATGTCCCTGACAGGGCCAAACAAATCAGACTCATGAATGCCTACAAGATATTTGATGATAGGGCTCCAGAGTATTTAAAGTGTAATTTTGTTAAAGCAAATGAGAGGATTGGACACAATACAAGGAATAGGATGTATAATTTTACGATCCCGAGAATTCAAGGACAGGGTAAGCTTACATTCTTCTTCACTGCCATCAAAGACTGAAACAACCTACCCCAGTCAGTCCGTGAAAAGAGAACACTGTATTCCTTCAGACGTAGCTTGAAGAAGCACCTGAACCGGACAGCTGCGAGAAGGGAGCACCAAGCTTATGTCTATACTACTAAGTACGACATAAGAGATAGGCAAAACTAACTGAAATGATAACTGAATTTTGTTGACCAGTCCAATATAGAATGTAATTAGGTATCTTAATATAACCCCCTAGAAATACTTTCTCTAAAGTATCAGAAGTGTGGGAAGCCATGAAAAGAGTGAAGTTGGGGAAAGCACCAGGAACAGATGGAGTGTGTGAGGAAATGTTGAGGTATGGTGGTGAGATAGTGATCGAATGGGTATGGAAAATGTGCAAACTAGCATGGGAGAAGGGGAGTGCACCCGATGACTGGAAGACTGGCATAATAGTCCCCCTATATAAGGGCAAAGGGGAAAGAGGAGTGTGTGGTAACCACCGAGGAATATGTCTTCTAAGCGTAGTAGGGAAGGTATACAGTAGGGTAGTGATTGAGAGAGTGAGAGTGAGAACGGAGAAATGGATAGGCGACGAGCAGGGAGGTTTTTAGGAAGGGAAGAGGATGTGTAGATCATATTTTTACCCTTAATTGTGTTGTGGAGAAATATCTGGAGAATAAACAAAAGGTGTATGTTGCCTTTATGGACTTGGAGAAGGCCTATGACAGAGTGGATAGAGAAGGTTTGTGGAAAGTACTTAGAATATACGGAGTAGATGGCAAGTTGCTGAAAGCAGTGAAGAGCATGTATGAGGGTGCAAAGGTGTCAGTATGTGTGGAGTGAGCAGAGTGAGTTCTTTGACCTGAATGTTGGTTTGAAACAGGGGTGTGTGATGTCCCCGTGGTTGTTTACTGTATATATGGATGGAGTCATGAAAGAAATACTATCAAGAGCAGTGGATGTTGGTGTATCGCTGAAAAGGGAGGGAATTGAGTGGAAGCTACCTATACTGCTGTTTGCGGATGATACAGTTCTGATGAGTGATAATGAATGGGAGTTGCAGTGTCTGGTAAATGAGTTTGGAACAGTGTGCGAAAAACGGAATTTGAAGGTAAATGCGGGGAAGAGCAAGGTTATGGTCTTTGAAAGGGGTGAAGTCACAGAGTGTGAGGTGAAGCTGAACGGTCAGGCTATGGAGATAGTCAACTCTTTTAAGTATCTGGGCAGTGTGTTGAGTAAAGATGGGACTATGGATGAAGAAGTGCGGGAGAGGGTACAACAGGGAAAGAGGGATGTAGGAACTCTGAAAGCAGTAACAAGAAATAGGGTGGTCAGTATGGAAGTGAAGAAGTCCTTGCATGACAGTGTGGTAATCCCGACACTGACTTACGGAAGCGAAGCATGGACGTTGGTTGAGAGACTCAGACCAAGAGTGAGAGCAGTGGAAATGAATTACTTAAGAAGTGCGTGCGGAGTTACATGGAGGGATAGACAGACTAATGAGGAAGTAAGAAGGAGGTGTGGTGTGGAGGTAGATGTGCTGGAAAGTGTGAAAAGGAATAACTTGAGATGGTTCGGCTATATGGAACGTATGGAAAGCGAGAGAATGACTAAGAGGGTGTACGAGAGCGAGGTGGAGGGACAGAGAGGGAGAAATAGACCGAAAGAGAGGTGGAAGGATGGAGTGAGGAAGTATATGAACGAAGGCGGTGCTGGTTGGGGGGAGGGGCGTCGACTAACTGGGGACAGAGGTGCATGGGGGCGGTTCGTTCGTGGCCACCCCTTCGGGATCACGGCGTCAGGCAATAGATAGATAGATAGATCTACTTCTTATAAACTCCCCTTTTTCCCCAGCTAACCTAACCCCACAAGGACCCCAATGGAAATATGCCTAACGGCCTTATTGGGCTATCCTTAGTTGGAATTATGCAAGGCTGGTACATGTCATATTTGTAACATACTGTACTATGTGGTACCAACATTGTAAAATGCTAACTGAACAAATATTATTACCAAGATTGGAAGCCAAAGCGTCACATTTTTCCTTTGCCCCTCAACTTTCTCTTCATAATTAATAATAATAATAATAATAAAAATAATAATATTTATTCAGTTAGCAATTTACAGAGTTGGTACCACATAGTATATTACAAAATATGACATGTACCAGCCTTGCTTAATTCCAACTAAGGATAGCCCAATAAGGCCGTTAGGCGTATTTCCATTGGTGTCCTTGTGGGATTAGGTTAGCTGGGGAAATGGGGAGGAAAAAAAAAAAAAAAAAAAAAAAATTAGAGAAAGTATTTCTAGGGGGTTATTTTAAGATACCTTTCATCGTATAATAAATATCAGTAATCCGTAATCAGTAATAATTTCAGGTTGGTTTGTCAATCTCATATGTCGTATTTAGTAGTAGACATAAGTTTGGTGCTCCCTTCTCGCAGCTGTCCGGTTCAGGTGTTCCTTCAGGCTACGTCTGAAGGAATACAGTGGTCTCTTTTCACGGACTGACTGGGGTAAGTCGTTCCAGTCTTTGATGGCAGTGAAGAAGAATGTTTGCTTACCCTGTCCTTGGATTCTCGGGACCTTAAAATTAATCATCCTGTTTCTTGTATTATGTCCACTCCTCTCATTTGCTTTAACAAAATAATTCTTTAGATACTCTGGAGCTCTGTCATAGAAAATTTTGAAGGCATTAGTGAGCCTGATTTGTTTGGCCCTGTCAGAGACATTGAGCATACCTAGTGACTGAAGTTGTTCCTGGCCAACATGTGATCTGGGTCCTAGGTTCAGCATGAACCTAACCATTTTATTTTGAGTGACCTGAAGTTTGTGTTGTGCTGATTTAGATGATGCAGAGTACCAGGATGACACAGAATAGTCAAAATGACATTGAACAAGCGCTTGGCAGAGGGTCTTTTTGGTCGCCGCGGGCAAGCATCCCACCTGTCTATACAGGTATTTTATACGTGCTCTACACTTACTCAGGATAGATTCCAAAATAGTTTCACCTGACAAACTCGCGTCCAGTTTTAGTCCGAGATATTTAACTTGTGACACTGTTGTTATAGGAATATCATTACAGTTGACCGAGAAGCCCACAATGTCTTTCAGTTTGCGTTTTGTTCCACATAAGGTGGCTTCCGTCTTGCCCAGGTGAAGAGATAGTCTGTTGTCCACTAGCCATTCACAACATGTTTCTAGTTCTTTTGAAAGTGAAGCGGCAATACTTATTGGGTCTTTTCCTGAAACCAGAAGCACGCTGTCGTCTGCATACAGTAATAATTTACATGAGACGCTCAGTTCCATGTCGTTCACATAACAGAGAAAGAGTAAGGGACCAAGGATGCTTCCCTGCGGGACCCCACAGTTAATTGGCATAGGATCAGATATATTATCATCAATTTTGACTCTTTGGGTTCTACCACTAAGATAAGATTTAAACCAGTTCACAGACCCTATGCCCATTGCTTGTAGTTTATTACATAGGATATCATGGTCTACTGTGTCAAACGCTTTTTGTAGATCAAGAAGAACCATACCGGTGTAGTTACCTTTAGACATTTCTTTACGAATGTGATCCGTTAAGTGGATGAGACAGGAGTCTGTCGAGTACATGCATCTGAAACCTGATTGAAACTTATAGAATAGATCATTTTGTTTGAGGTAGTGTTCAATTTGGGTGTATACCGCTCTTTCAAGGATTTTAGATACAATACATAATATGCTAACTGGTCTGTAGTTGCCAACTTCTAGTTTATTTCCTTTCTTAAATAGAGGGGTTACAATAGCTTCCTTCAGTTCAGCAGGTACAGTGTTGGTGTTAATTGACAAGTTGATGATGTGGGTTAGGGGGCCTGCTATACCAATGGCTCCATCTCGTAGAAATTTGGCAGGAATTTTGTCTGGTCCTGTGCTTTTATGTACATTTAGGTTAGACAGCTCGTCAAAAGTGTATTTTGGTGTAACATTTTGCAATCCAAATGTGTTCGGGTGTATGTCTTTATCTCTGTAGAAATTACGAAAGGTGGCTGTTGTTGTTGTGTATTTATTGAGAGGTTGAGGTAGGTTCTGTGCAAGTGTGTTTGCTATGGAAGTGAAGGAGGAGTTGAAGTAGGTTGAAATTTGTCGTTTATCGTGGCAAACCTGATCATTAATGGTGAGAGCAATATTAGTGTTAGACGAATCCCTTGTCTTGTTGCTGTAGCCTGTTGTTTTTAGGTGCCTCCATAGTTTCTTTGGGTTATTCTGATATTCCTCTGCCTTATTGTGAAAATAATTAGTTTTCGCTGATTTCATTTTCCTACTTAGTTTATTCCTGGCCCTGTTGAACTCATGTTTCAGACCTTGATCCTGTCTATGTTTCGCTAGCCTTTTAAACAGATTGTCTCTGTGTTCCAGATGGTGTAGTATGTCATTGTTGATCCATGGGTCTGACCTTGTTTTAATTCGTATGTCTTTCAGAGGAGCTATTTCGTCTAGGATGTTTGTGATGATGGTTCTGAAGCCAACCCATGCGTCATTAACGTTTGTACTTCCAAACACTGGAGACCAGTTTGTATTCCATAAGATGTCCAGAAATGTTTCTTTATTGTAGTTTCTGAGTGACCTTATTTTGATAACCTTGTGATTCTCTAGGGTAATTTTTGTGGTTTTCCGTGTGCAATATGTGACGAAGTGATACAGATATTTTCACAGCAATTGTTCCGAGGAACTTGCTTCAATTGTGCCGCCTCTCCACATCTTTCCCCGTAGAACTAGGGCAGCTGAGATCGCCCATGAATTTACACTTTCTCCTCCACAATGCAGAACTTCTGCTTATCAGAATTCATTTATCCCCAGAGCTACTACTCTTTGGAATTCACTTCCCTCTAATTGCTTTCCACAAACTTACAATCTACAAATGTTTAAATCCAGTTGTTACAAAAATTTTATGAATGGAGGATGCCTTTAGGCACATGGACCTCTTTGTTTTATCTGTGTTTTTCCTTCCTCCGTTCATTGTCTCTTTAAAAAAAAAAAAAAAAACTTATGCCAGTCTGTATAACCCCTGATTGGGATATTTTGTCCTCTCTGTTACAGTTTATGTGGTCTATTATTGTGGCAGTGTTCTCAGAGATACGTGTGGGGGTTGTGATGAGTTGTTTGTGATTGTGCATTGTCAGTATGTGCCTATATTCTCGTACAAGCCTATTATTTCGTTGTTTGTAACACAGGTTAAAATCCCCTAGTATGATGGATTCATTCCGAGGGTCTAGCGATGACAAAGTTCGTTCAAATTTGGTCAAGAATTGTGTGTCGTCTGGTGGCCTATAGCATGCCCCAATTGTGATGGGTCTTGTCCTCGGCAGGTGTAGGTCGATCCACAGAGCTTCGTGATTTTCTACATGGAGGTCGGTCCTAGTTGTGTGAGGTTGTTTTTACATACAGACATACTCCTCCCCCATGCCTATTGCGATCATTCCTAACCATATTGAAACCTTGAATGTTTATTTCACCATCGTTTATACTTGAATCCAACCAGGTTTCTGTGATTGCAATTATTGAAGCTTTGGCCTTATTAGCTAGCAAGTTTATTTTTGACAATTTATGGTACATTGATCTGGCGTTAATGTGGATAAGATGGAGCCCTTTGTTGGTGAACACTCTGTATTCATCTTTGATTTTGAATGTGTCCTGGCTGGATTCTGAGTTGTTAATACTTGGATCATTTACATTAATATTCGGTAATGAATGCAAGGCACACTTATTGCAAAGGAATTCCCGTTCTTCACTGTTGGTCTTCTTAGAGATGCACTTCATGTGAGCTACATGTTTACACTTTACACAGTTTTGGATCTTCTGACGTCGTGTTATGAGTGATTCACGAATAAAACAAATGGTTTCGCGGTGTTGTACAGCTGAGTTCCTACATTTAACACATTCAACTTCGTTTCTACTGTTAACGTAAGTACATCGGTTATGAACAATTTCATTACAACTGTTGCATTGTGAAAGTGAACTCCTATTGTTGAAACCAATATTACAGACTATACATAGTTTTTTCTTACTGTTTATCATACGACTGGAGGGGTGGTTTGGTCCGCGTCGATCAGCTGTTTGTGCGGGAGAGGGCAGGGGAGGGGGCAGGGGATACTCGCGGTCGGGCTGTGGTTGTTTGCTGTTGTTGTTGTTGTTTTCATTGTCCGTTGATACTGCTTCCCTGTTGATGTATTTGCGAGTGCTAACTGTTTTTATTGTTGTTCTTGTTGCATGTTGTGCTACTTGGGTCGCCGATATTTGTGGTATTAATGGTAATGCTGTGGGTAATGTAGTGTTGGAGTGGGTAATTGCTAATTCCCTGCATTTATCGCATTCCACTTATTTTCTGCTGGTAACATAAGTACATCGATCGTGTTCTGTTTCATTACAAATACTACATTGTGATGTTGGACTCCTTTTGTTGAATCTAATATCGCACACTGTACATAGCTTCTTTTTATTGTTCGTCGTACGTCTGGCGGTGTGGTGATCAGCTGTGCTGCTAGGGTGTGAGCGTGGGGGTTGGGGACTGTCTGTGGCTATGTCTCCCCCTACGACCCCTCCCAGCCCCACCTGTATTTGCTGTTTGATGATGTTGTCCTAATTCCTGGCTGCAAATGCTGCTCCATTGTTGATGTTGTTGCGACTGATACCTTTCTTCCTAGCTGCTCCGGTTACATGTTGAGCCACCGATATTGTTGGGTTGTGTTGTGGGTTGAATTGGTGCGTGACGGGAGACTGGGTCGCCGACCGTGTTGGGTTGTGTTGTGGGCTGAATTGGAGCGTGACGGGAGGCTGGGGTACCTGTAGGCCCGGTTTGTAATAACGAATTTTTCTGCTAGGGACTGTTGAAATGACGGTGTCTGTCTTACTTGGTTGGTGGTGAGGTTTCTTCAGTGTTGACCTCGGGCCGGGGTTGGTCTCTACAACTCCGCAGCTGATTAGAGTACTTACTCTAGTTGTACTTACTCTAGTTGTATTGCGGGAGTGAGCATGCTCGTTATTTCCCGCCTCCTATATGTGTAGGTGTTATATGTATCGTTGGAATGGCTGTGGATGTGTGTGTAGTCTGTATTTTTAGCCAATTGGCGACATCGGAAATGAAGGCTTAGGGTGGATCTGTATGGTACCATTCTCACTATAGACGGTACCGTCTCGCCCGAAGGCTTAGGTAGCCATCAGCTTAGGTGAACCATATGATACCCATCTCGCCTTGTACCATTTTTGCCAACCCCAGATGGGACGTCACAACGTCGTCCACTTATTCCAGGTACCTATTTACAGCTAGGTGAACTGAGGCTAACACATGAAAGGAGACAAGCCCAATTTGTCTCCGCCCGGCCGGGGATTGAACCCCCGACCCCTCGTGTGTGAGACGAGAGCTCTACCTACTAGGCTACGGGTGTGTGTAGTACAATAGGTGTTGTAGCGAGGTTGTGCCAGAGTACTTGCCAAGCCGCTGTGTCTTCCCGATATATAAACTTGACCAGGCAGGAATGGTGACAGAAGGTTCACTTATGTGTGATTTCTGTGTGACGAGGTCCCTCAATACTTGTTTAGTGTTGACCTGGTACACTACCGGTCCCCTCTGCACCTTTATATCGGCACAGCCCCTCTGAATGTTGAGGAGGAGGATACACAGGGAGAGAGCTACGCATGCACCCTTCACTCCTCTCGCCATCTTGGCGTTGCTGAGAGGCACCTGTAGGCCCTGGGTGGGGCTTTGGTTTCCCGGGCGTTTCCGCAACCTCCTCAGCTCCCCGCCATGGAGTGGCTTCGGTCACCCAGGCTTTATTGTGGTCGGCAGGGAGGGTTCTGTGGGGGCGCTCGGTTATGGCCTTGGCCTTGCTCAGGGACTTGGGGCGGTTCGGCCAGGCAGCTTGGGGAACAACAACAACAACAACAACCCCCTGACTCCCATATACCCTTCCTAAGCTGAATAAAATGTTCTACTATTAAATACTAAGGGAGTATAAACAAAATTTGGGAATTAAATGGGTAAAGGCTATATCAATCAACCCTCTGACTTACACATACCCTTCCTAATCTGAATAAAATCGTCTACTAATAGCCAAAATAAACTGTCAAAACGCGTCATGAACCTCAATGGGGTTAAGGGGGGATGGGCGTATTTATTTGGTCATACAGTACCGGTATATATATATTTTATAATTATTTTTAGTTTCCTCCCTAGACCTCCATCAAGCTTTTAAAAAAACACCCCCAAGACCCTAGCTCCTTCAAGAAAAATGTGTACATTTTTTTATAGAAAAATGTCCCAGCCGATGACTGGTTCCTCTTAAATTACAGGCTCGCTATCGCTCGCCAGGAAAAAATCGACACCTAAATAACACAAAGTCTTAATATTGATAAAGAAATGGGGCGAAAGGTCCTAAAATCGCCAAACTAATGAACAGAACGTCATAAAATCTAAAAACTAATGGGACTAAACATGAGGGAGAAGGAGGACAACAAAAACGTCCCAGCTCCCCTTAACTCTCTCCGGTACAGTCAAAACCAATAGTCCGCTGAAATCCTTGATGGAGTGTGGTGGGAAATATATACAGTGAGACAGACATTAAGGGGATAGTGGCCGGTTTTTTGGGCTATTAATTAATGTATTCATTTATTTTTGAGTTTCCTCGCTAGACCTCCATCAAGCTTAGAAATACACCCCCTAGACTCCCCTTCAAGATAAATTTGTACATTTTTCGGTAGAAACAAATTCTCGGCCAAAGGCCGGTTTCTCTTAAAATTACAGGATCGCTATCGCTCGCCGGGACAAAATCGACACCTAAATGGCACGAAATGTCTTAATATTCACAAAGAAATGGGGCGAAAGGTCTTAAAATCGACTGTTGATGTGTGCGAGTGTGAACTGTTTTGAATATGGAGCGCGATGACGTCACTGTCATGGCGGACCTGGAAGCAACCGTCATATGCGGTCAGCTGGCCAGCAGCTGGCAGTTGTATACATACACCAGGTGAGCGAACATTAACACTGGTAGCAGAGCATAGTTACTGACCCATGGCGTCGTCTAAGTGGCCACCGAAGTTCGTTGATGAGTCGGAATATGAGGCTTGGAGAAAAGACATTGAGATATGGTGTGAACTGACAGAGTTAAAGAAAGACAAACAGGCATTGGCTATCCATTTGTCTTTGGAAGGGCGCGCCAGACAAGCGTCGTCTGAAATGGTTGTGGCAGATTTGAAAAAGGAGACTGGTGTGACTGCCTTACTGGAAAAGCTTGATGGGTTATTTTTGGCGGCCAAAGGCCGCCGACAATTTCCGGCATTCCAGGAGTTATATAATTTTCGGCGAAGTGGTGATATGGAGATCAGAAAGTTTGTGTCAGTGTTTGAACATACATATTTTAAGTTCAGTAAACATGATATGACCCTCCCGGATTCTGTTATGGCGTTTATGTTGCTTGCTTTGTGCCGATTGAGGGATAGTAAGTATCGTAAATACGATAGGCTATGACTCTTTTTGTGATCCCGAATGTCTCTGTGACGTCACGGTCGCTCCTGCAGCACGACGTAGGACGAGTAGATCGTATATTACAAGATTGTAAATAAGTTAAGTTATAAAAGGCCTAATATGCTATTAAGCAATATTGCCATGGTCTTATGTAGTATATATGAATTTATCGTATATATTAATATAATTTATCGTATAGAGCAACCTAGATGCGGTACGATAATTTGGGCTCCTGGCGTTTTGCCAATGCAGCAAGGTGTGCCTTCGAGGAACACCAGAGCCTTCACGAACACCAACCAGTTAACATCTATTTTCCGCCCTCAGTTGATCGTGCTTTTGAGCCTCTAATCACAATACACTGTCAGCAATACAAACAGCTACACCATCACGACGCTCTCATCGACGCCATAACTGACTGACAGATAAGCATAATAATCATGTCCATTCCCATGTAATCATTTATTCTTTCTTTAACTTGACTCGTGTCTCGGGACCGAAGTCTCGTTCCCCATTGTCCACCGCCATATTGGGTAAAACGTTCTCCCTTGCCTCATTGCCACGTGGAACTATTGGTGAGTTAATTCCTGGCTAATATTAACCCTTATAACCTTACCCTATAATTATATAAATTTATTATGTGAGACCTTTGGATATAAATTAGCTTGTTTCAGAGTTCAATTTAGATATGGAGTAGTTTTCATTTCGATTGATTTGATTTGATTCATTATAGCTTAGTAATATTTAACTTCCATTGATAGTTGTTGTTGTTGTTGTTCCCTAAGCTGCCTGGCCGAACAGCCAATGGGCTGTTCCATTGATAGTTTACCACAATGGTGCCCAGACCTCGGGAATTAGCTACCAGTGAGGGATTTTAAGGCAATGAACAAGGGGACATATAACAGGATGCAGGAACAACTCTATGATAAACTGGCAAGGCTAGCCAAGCGATGGTTAGAGCCGGAATGCAGGGTCACATCGTTGCGCCTGCTTAAGTCCTGCATCCCACCCATCATCTTTACCCAATAATTTTCTTTTCCATTTCAGACTTCCTGTGACATATGACCTGACCTAACATTTTTTCTTGTTCAATATGACCCTTTAGTAGGTATTGCTATTTTGTGTACTATTTTTTCTCCATAACATAGAAGTCCGCCGGTCGGCGTCTCTTAACTAGACTACTATTTTGCCGTTGTTTTTGTGACATTTAGATACATAGCCTATAGGCTTACATGCAAAATGAATAAAGACAATAAAGAGACACTGTCTAGTGGGGTGCTGATCAAGGCCCCTAGAAATCAAAGGGCGGGGCTTCGGGGAGTATTAAATAGGCTAATTGTGGACGTCAACACTTTCATCACTACTGCTGAACTAGAGGAATTGGAAGCTAGATTAGAAAACGTCCAGGCTACCCACGGTCGTATTATGGCTCTGAGTGAGGTGATTGTGGCAGACATGACAGAGGAGGAAGAGATAGTTACAGAGTGTGATAATCGCACCCTCTATGACGAACCTGTCTTTAGAGCGAAGTACATATTACAGCGTGCTGTCGCAAGTAAGAAGGGAGGCGAGAATGAGGCCCATAGAAGGGCTGACCCAAAACACACTGTACACCTCCCAAAGCTCAATCTTCCTACATTTGGGGGCAAGTTGACTGAGTGGTTAGCTTTTTGGGGCGTATTTCGGTCTACAGTTCATGAATCCTCTTTGGATAATGTCCGCAAGTTTCACTATCTGAAGGGACAAGTGGAAGGAGAGGCCTTACATTTGATAGAGGGTTTTGCGGTAGTGGGTGATAGTTATCTTGAGGCAGTACAATTATTAAAGTCCACATACGGGGATCAAGAGCAGTGGAAGATGGCCCATGTCGTTGCCTTGTTAAAGCTCGCAGAACCACAGTATAAGGTTGTGGAGTTAGCAAATTTTAGGGCAAATATGGAGTGCCATACTCGATCGCTAGACACCCTAGGGCTCACCACACAGGAAATGATAGTCATTATCTTACGTCAGAAGCTTCCTATGGCAATACTTGACAAGGTTAGATCATTTGATCTGGGGGAGTTCAAAACTCAGTTCAGTAAGGAAATCAATAATCTACAGTTGAACAAAGGGAGAATGTATGTGTCGGGAGGGAGTGAGAATGTGGAGAAGAGGGGAACAGTAAGCATGAAAGTGGGGACTAAAGAAAAGAAAGAGGGTACGTATAAGAAACCTGCTCAGATTCTATGTAAGCTATGTAACAACAAACATAAATGGAGTTTCTGTGTAAAGTACCCTACAAATGAGACAAAACTAGCACAGGCAAAAAGATTGAAGCTATGTGTAGGTTGTCTAAGTAAGGAACATGGTAAGCAGGGACAATGTACTGCTACATACTGAAGGCTCTGTCGCCACTGCAAAGGACATCACTTTGATAAGTTGTGTCCTACAGCAGATAAAGTCAAAGACGTCAAAACAGAGGGTACTACAACTGTGGCACTAGGTAGCACGCAAGACACCACTATATTGCCCACAATACAGATTCCCATGGAAGGTAATGACAGTAACAAAGTTTGTTGGGTACTTCTAGATCAAGGGTCTCAACGTTCCTTTATAAAGAGGTCCTTACTAGTGGGACTGAAGCACCGAATCGTAGGGGCTGAGACTCTTCGATTACAGGGCTTCACAGGGGTTACTAAGCAAGACTACGAGATAGCGGAGATTTCATATTTCTACCGTAAAAACCGGTACTTTATGACTTGTATCGTAGTAGACACTCTACCAGAATATGTATCTGTAGGTGTGAAGAAGGTGGAACACGCATTACGTAGCAAAAGGGTTAACTTGTCAGATCCCATGGGAAATCAGAGTGAGGTGCATGTTCTACTTGGTGTGGATCATTATTATGATGTAGTATACCCTGGATTTAAAAAGATGTGTGGTGTAATTTTAATCCCCACTAAATTTGTATATTGCATGAGCAGAAAGGTGCATACTACACAGTCAAAGGTCCTGGTCGACACGGTCTCGATATATAGAGTCAATGTAACCGCGGCAGAGGAGTTGGGAAGGGAGGATTCCCAACGTAGTGACCCAAAGATGGCTGCCGAGTTCGACCTGGAACGACTGTGGAGATTGGATCACATAGGCATTAATCCTATGGAGACTGATTATGACTCTGAGGTTGCGCTACAAAGGTTTGACGAGTCTGTGAGCTACTGTGCCTCAGACAAGCAATATAAAGTTAGTTTACCCTGGAAGAACAGTGAGATAAGCCTGCCTACCAACTATGGTTTGGCATTAGGTCGCTTGCGCGCATTGCAGCGGAAATTGTCTAACGAACCGAGCACGCGCCAGGCGTATGACGATGTATTTCGGAGTTATGAAGATAGGGGCTTTATTGAGAGAGTCGATGTCAAAGAACCGATTAAGAAGGGTAGGGTTCACTACCTGGCCCATCATGGGGTAAGGAAAGACAGCGTCACCACACCAATACGGGTGGTGTATGACTGCTCTGCCCACCAAGGTCAACTACCCAGTCTAAACGACTGCCTGCTGACAGGTCCGTCCATGGTGTCGGACCTGTCCCAACATCTATTGCGGTTTAGGCTGGGGAAGTACGCCTATACCAGTGACATCAAGAAAGCATTCTTGATGGTCAAGCTAAAGGAGGAAGATAGAGATGTTACCCGCTTTCTTTGGTTCAGCGACATTAGCGACTCTGAAAGTCCGGTCATAATATACCGTTTTCGGGTTGTACTCTTTGGGGCCACGTGTTCACAGTTTTTGTTAAATGCCACAATCAGAAAACATCTAGCTGACACTCATGAGGACACAAGTAAACTATCTCGCGGATTATATATAGACCATTTGCAGGGTTCTAGCGATAGTCAGGATGATTTGTTATATACATACTGGCAAGCACGCAGATTGTTTGCGGATGCACATCTATTTCTCCATGAGTGGGTTACTAATAGTGAAGATCTTCAGAGTTTGATACAGGTGGACGGTACGGCATCTCTTACCCAGGAAAAGTCCAGAAATTTGGGGATGATCTGGCAACCTAAACATGACATACTAACTTTTCAAACAAGGTCTTTTGCTTAGCAGACAGGAGCGCACACAAAAAGAAGACTGTTAAGCAAAGTTGCGCAATTTTTTTATCCTTTGGGTCTAGCATTACCCGTTACCATAAGAGCTAGGATTCTAATGCAGGAAGTTTGGAGACGTAAAATAGGATGGGATGACAGTTTGCCCGAGGACCTGAATGACCAAGGGACATTGTTGTTGAATGAATATGCCATCCTATGTACTAAACCTATACCTCGTAAAGTGGCGGCGTACGGTGACGTTACGTTACACACGTTTTGCGATGCTAGCGCCACGGCATACAGGGTAGCCATATATGTCGTTACTTCATTTGGGGCACATTTAGTTACAGCCCGGGCCAAGGTAGCCCCGGTTAAAAAGGTAACTATCCCTAAAATGGAATTGACTGCCATGCTGCTATTAGCACGTCTGGTGCAACATGTACGCGCAGCATACGAGAGCGAATTAAATATTGAAATCGTTCACGTTTGGTGCGATAGTCAGGTCGCACTCAACAGGGTACATAGCAAGAAGTCTCTGCCAGTTTATGTGCGGAATAGGGCAGATGAGATTAGAGCCCTTTTGCCAGACGTTGCTTATCATTATGTAAATACAAAAGAAAACCCTAGTGATCTCATAACTAGGGGTATAATGGCTAGCCAGTTAGTGAAGTCCGAATTGTGGTGGCATGGTCCAAAGTGGCTGCTCCATGAAAGTGAATGGACGATTTGGCATGCTGTTGGTGAGGGACTTCTGCCACTGGAAACAGTGGCAGTTACAGCCCAACCAAATGAGCCACCGGGTCCAATCATAGAGTGGGCAAGATTCGGTGACTAAACTAGTCAGAGTTGTAGCTTGGGTATTGCGATATGTATCCAATATCAAGCTTAAAGTAATGGGCCAACTCTGCAACAGGGGTCACAACATTGATGCTCGTGAATTTAAAGCAGCTGAAGTAACTTTGATCAAATGGGTTCAAGTAGAAACCTTTTCCAATGAATTAGAATCCTTGCAAAGCTCGAATAAGACATTAATGTCTAATATAGTGCGTCAACTAAGGTTGCACCTCGACAATGGCCTCATCAGGTGTGAGGGTCGCCTGAAGTGGTCGGGTGTAACAGACGGCACAAACCGCCCTATACTTATGCCAACAAGACATCACGTTACTGATCTATTGATCATACGTGCACATAGGAAAGTAAAACACTATGGGGTATGTCATATTATATCAAATTTACGTCTCACATGGTGGATACCCAGAGTTCGACAAGTAGCTCGACGCGTAGTAAGAAAGTGTGTAATATGCCAGAGACTAAAAGGTAAACCATATGCAACTGGACCAGCTCCACCTCTACCTGAATGCCGTGTAAAGCACGTAGAACCTTTCCAAGCTGTAGGGTTAGATTACACAGGGGCATTGAAGACGAGAGAGCATGAGAAGGTTTATATATTATTGTTTACCTGTGCAACGTCTCGAGCGGTACACCTAGAACTATGTGATAATATGTCTAGCGAAGAATTTATGCTGGCGTTTAGACGGTTTTGTGCCCGTCGTTCATTCCCTCAACTCATTCTTAGCGACAATGCTCCCACTTATGTCAAAGCATCGAAATATCTAAAGGATATGAGTAGTGATCCTACTATCATCACTTTTTTGGGAGAGAAGAAGTGCGAATGAAGGTTCATTCCAGTTAAGGCACCTTGGTTTGGTGGAATGTGGGAACGATGTGTCGGCATAGTAAAGTCAGGACTCAGAGCGGTTGTAGGACGTGCTCTATTAAAGAAGAGTGAGTTGACGACAGTCCTCACAGAGATAGAGGTAGTCGTGAATGATCGCCCGCTTACATATGTGTACACCGACCTGCAAGAACCACTACCATTAATGCCAGCTCACTTGCTATATGGAAAACCATTGACTGTGTTTCCATCTGATTTCCAATCCATAGTAGAGTTAGAGGATCCCTCGTTGTACTCTGAGGTAGCGGTGTCTAAGAGATACCAGTATATATCCAGGATAATCGAGGATTTTAGGAAACGGTGAATTAGTGAATATCTGCTAGCATTGAGGGAACGGAGTGTTACTCCCTCTGGTAGACCAACGGCACCTACTGTTGGTGAAGTTGTTTTAATTAAAGAAGATAGTCCTCGTTTATACTGGAAATTGGGCCGCGTGTTGGAGGTATACAAGGGGGCAGACTCTGAGGAGCGGGTGGCGCTATTGAAGACAGCCACTGGAACTACTGTTCGTTCTGTCGCACGTTTGTACGCTTTGGAGCTCGATTCCGCATTGCAATCTGATGCTCCACCTGTTATTGCTGGGTCCGAGGATTCTCAAAGGAACGACTCACCTCTTACTGATGGTGATCATTCTCGGACCGGGACGCGTCCCAGACGCGCTGCTGCTGGCGCCGTCGACTTGTGGCGTCAGAAGATAGCCTCTGGGCAACTTTAAGTTTAAGGTGGGGTTCATGTCTTTTTTTGTCGGGGGAGTGTATCGTAAATACGATAGGCTATGACTCTTTTTGTGATCCCGTATGTCTCTGTGACATCACTGTCGCTCCTGCAGCACGACATAGGACGAGTAGATCGTATATTATAAGATTGTAAATAAGTTAAGTTATAAAAGGCCTAATATGCTATTAAACAATATTGCCATGGTCTTATGTAGTATATATGACTTTATCGTATATATTAATATAATTTATCTTATAGAGCAACCTAGATGCGGTACGATAATTTGGGCTCCTGGCGTTTTGCCAAGGCAGCAAGGTGTGCCTTCGAGGAACACCAGAGCCTTCACGAACACCAACCAGTTAACATCTATTTTCCGCCCTCAGTTGATCGCGCTTTTGAGCCTCTAATCACAATACACTGTCAGCAATACAAACAGCTACACCATCACGATGCTCTCATCGACGCCATGACTGACTGACAGATAAGCATAATAATCTTGTCCATTCCCATGTAATCATTTATTCTTTCTTTAACTTGACTCGTGTCTCGGGACCGAAGTCTCGTTCCCCATTGTCCACCGCCATATTGGGTAAAACGTTCTCCCTTGCCTCATTGCCACGTGGAACTATTGGTGAGTTTATTCCTGGCTAATATTAAGCCTTATAACCTTACCCTATATATAAATTTATTATGCGAGACCTTTGGATATAAATTAGCTTGTTTCAGATTGAATTCAATTTAGATATGGAGTAGTTTTCATTTCGATTGATTTTATTTGATTCATTATAGCTTAGTAATATTTAACTTCCATTGATAGTTTACCACAGTGAGCAACAATTGGTGATGTCTGCAATCACGGAGGTGTCCTACAGTAACATGAAAAGTGCATTGAACCGCATATTCGCCGGGATATCAGTGCACAGTTGGATTCTGTACCAGCCGGGCCTGTTTGTAGTGTGAAAAGTGAGCCAGTATTTATGGGTGAAGAGGTGAAGAGTCAGAGTGATGGTGGGGTGAAGGCGGAAGAAGCATTATATGTCAGTGGTTTTCAACGGGGTAGATCGGGATTTCGAGGCGGTCGCAGGGGCAGACCGTCAACCAGAGCAAGAGGATACCCCAGTTCATCATCAAGGAAGCAGAATCCACTAGGGACGGACGGTAGGGTAACAAGGTGCAACATATGTAACTCACGATTCCATTGGGTCAGGTACTGTCCTGATGCTTATGAAAATAATGGAAGTCGTGGGGGTTCTACAGCTGTGAGTGGCAGTATTGGGGGAGAATCTGAGACGGCATATCTATCATTATTTCTAGGTTATGCAGGAGACGGGGGTACTGATGTTAAATCAAGTGGGCTTGTGAAAGAGGCCAATCATAATTCCCACCTACTGGACTTATTTTTAACAACCAATTCAGAAAATTATGATGTTACAGTGAGGTCCCGCTTGGATCTTCTGATCACTGTCTGATACAGGCCACCTGTCTATCACCTACCACACCTTTAGTCCAGTAAATCTAGCAATCATTTAACTGGACCTAGAACAAATTGCAATAGAAGGTTTTTTGGCTTTAACTTGTTTATTAGGTCCCTCTGATGAACATATAAAAAGTCTCCAACTTTTGGACACTGGGAAAGTGGTTAATTTGCATAAATTCAAGATGGCTGCCGTCCAAAGCTTCAATTTACAGATAACTTTTTTCTGGTTGCTCCTAGACCCTATAAATGTATTACAAACAACGTTTTTTGGCTTTAACTTGATTATTAGGTCCCTCTGATGAACATATAAAAAGTCTCCAACTTTTGGACACCTGGAAAGTGGTTAATTTACAGCCGAAAAACCTTAGACAGGCTGAACTGTCTCTTTCACAAGGGGTGACACAGGCACTTTGTGCTTGTATGGGTTTTTTGACCTGTTGTCCCTCTTTTTTATAAAAAAAAAAAAAAAAAAAAAAAAACATGACGTAGTATGACGTCATTCAGAGCCAATTATGTAATTCATGATAGGAGTTCGTATTCACTTGGATCATCGGTGCTTGCATCAAAGTTGCTATTTTGACAGAGTCCTTTACATTGACCACATGCACTGGAACATTCAAGCTCATTCCGTTTGCAACTACAGCGTTGAGTGTCACAGTTGCCCTTACACTGACATCTGACCAATTTCAGTAGTGAATCAGGAGCCACTGGCGAAATCCTCGTCTTCGGTTCAAGCTGTCCCTTCCGCAGACACCAGCCCCATTTCTCGGGGTCCACACAGTTCCCCATCCATTCCTGGACCTGACAATAAACTCGGAACGAGTGGTATTTGGCTGCATCGGTTGTTGGGGAAGGCTGTGAACTTCAACGGTAGTTGAACTTTTTGCCACCTTGTTGCAAAACTTTGTCTTTCGCAGTCCGTCAAGGGTGTCATTTCCTTTTCCCCCGTACAAATAAACCAAGGCCTTTTCACCAGCTGATGATATCGCGTCTTTACTTCCACTTTGGCAACAGAATGCTTCTATACATTTCAAGAAACCGTTGTCTTCCCTCACTTTCCTCAAGGCAGCCCCTTTACCAATACCATACAGTCGTGAGGTTGTGTCACATCCACAGAGTGCATGGACAACTGGCAGGACACGACAGATGCTTTCACCGAGAGCTTCTGCTACTGAGTTAATATGCCAACATTTCCCACCTTCCTTGCTCGACTTGAAGTACAAATCATTCATCCCTCGTTCCGCATAATGACACAACAGCACCAACAAGTCTGTGTCCTCACCTATCACATATGTCACGGTTTCCCTTGCATGCTCAATTCCCTTCTTCGCAATCATGACATCTGCATCTGCTGGCGCATTGACACAGTCAATTCCATTTGCCTTGAATGTTTCACACAATAAGTCAATGAAGTTTTGCTTATTGTCCGAGTTTGACAAGAAGTTTTCCTTTTTTGACCGAAGGGGCATGGTTGGAGTGAACATCACCTTTTGACCAAAGACTCCTTTTGATCGTCGATTGTGTGTCATGTCCTTGGTAGTAGGTCCTGATTTATAACCGTCGAATACAACCACCGGGTTGAGAAAGTTTTTGGAAACATGCTTCATGTACATGCTTGCAATGTCCTCAAATGTGTCACCCTTCTTCCATGGAATCCTTTGCAATAAGGAACCACCATCCAGAACATGGGTCACAGTCCTTTCTTCCTCAAATGATTCCAATGACGACTTGGGAACAACAGCAGCTATCTCATCTCCTAGCTGTGGTTTATTGGCTTCCCTGAGCCTCCCCCACTTATCGAACAGAGCAGTAGGGTAGCTATACAACTCATACGCAAAGACCTCTTCAACACCTAAGTCCCTGTTATTAGCAAAGATGAGGAGCCTCTGGAAAAGGAGCTGTGGGTCGATTGGTACTTTTTCAGCACTGATTGTAACCTTTGCACCCAACGACTCAACTTGATCTTTCTTCCTTAATGAAAAGTCAAAAGCATTGCTACCTTCCATCTTCTGCACAATGTTCATACCAACCTCATACAGTAAATGAGGATTGGCCGAGGCTGGTCCTGTCACACCGTTGGCAATATTCCTGAGTTCGTTTGATTCTTGAAATGGATCATAATCCTTGAAGAATGCGAGAACCTTCTCTGTGTCCTTCCTATCTCGTTCACGCCTTGCTTCAGTCATTTCTTTGTGCTGCTCAGAGGTGTGGAAATGCTTCCCTGTCAGTTCTTGCATAACTTCACTCACCTCAGCGCAGGCTGGCATAGCAAGTAACCAGCGCAGGCGTTGCGTTTCCTCCATGCCCCTACCACGTGTCAATCCACCATTCGTTTTCAAAGAGCGCATCAAAACCTGCTCTATAACCAAGTCGCTTGGCAGTCCTGCCCACAGCCGATCACTTCGGCGGATCACAAATAGACCGGAGTTCAATTGACAGAACATGTCTGGGTTGAGCTGCTCAAGTTCAATCATGTCTTGAATGTACACATGGGCTGACTTGGCATAATTGTTATGACCACACGCTGCAAAGTACGGCAACATCTCCTGGAGTGTTCCGAGGTACAGTAGGAAATCGCCCATTCTCAGTGCCCTCAGGAAGCGACGCAGCAGGTCAATCATGTCCATGTATTGAATCCATAGCTTTCCCATCTTATGCTCTGCTAAGGAGCTCTTCTCAGCTTTAAGTTTTTCAGAAATTCTGTTGAAAACGTCTTTACTGCAGACTTCATCCGGTGAAACGTCTTCACGCAACAGCTTATCCAAAAGATCTGCAGCCTCCTGGAAGTCTTTGCATGCGTCACTTTCCTCATCTACCATTGAGAGGTTGACCACCGTATGCCCTGCCTAACACAATCGAACTCAGGCTGTGTCAACCAAGAAGTGGCCTCTGATTGCTCGTGCATAGGCTTTCCCACTCAGCATTTGGGTCACAGCATTTTCAGCGTATATAAGTTCCAAAACCTCCTTAAGCCCAGATGCTTCCATAACATGGCCCATGCATCCCAAAAAGCTCATCACAGAGTGAAAGCCATCAAGGTTCAAAACAATGGGTTTCAGTTCGCTTCCTTCCTTCTCATGAACAATGATCGTCTTCGCTTTCCAATAAAGCGGTTGGTCGAATGTCAGCATTGGCGTCGTTCCCTGGCGATGGCTTTCCGCAGCAACGAAGTGAAGTGTTGAGTAAATACAACTCATGTCCGTAGGGTCCATGTCAATCATGAGCAAGAAATGGACGGATGATTTCCCTGGGTGTGGTCCATGGCACACACTCTGCATTAAGCCGGACCAGCCTGGTCGTTTTGGTCGAAGCAACCATATGTTTTCCACAGTATGTCCCAGATTTTTCAAGCTTGTCAGATGCTGAAATGGGGTCAAGCTTTCTAAATTCGAGAGGCCCACCCTTCTTGCGAACACTGCGGTAGTATTTGATTTCAATTTGAGCTGCCGTGAAGTTGTTTTCAGGTGACTGCAATCTTGGTATTGATGTTGTGTCTCTTACTTCAGGGGTGACAGCAACAATTAATACCCATCCCATGGTATGTTCCTCGCCCATCAAGCGTACGCAAGTTGTGATCAACATTGTCTGCAACGAACTGTCCAAACCTGCCTGCAGTGGATATGTTGGTGCCCCTGAAATTGGCAGCACACTTCGAAAACCTCAAAACTTCTGCGTAAGGCAGACAGAAGCCGTGGCTGTGTAAACTGTCCACAAGAAAGCGGGAACCAAAGTGCTGGTGCATTTGAACCGCCAATCCATACTGAATGGGTGCTACAATGGCCCTTGGTCTGGTAAGTTGCACGATACTTTGTCCAATTGATGCAACTTCAAGATCACATGACTTGCCACTGAACGTCTCTTGCAGCAATATACGAAGGGACTGCGGAACGTACGCCACATTCTTTTCCAGCGACCGGAGTTCAGAAGGATCTGGATAGAAATCTCTACAAGTATCAATGTTCTTTATATCTGCTTTGATCAACCGTGCCGCAGCCCTGACTATCTTTCTTTGTTCTGCTTCCTCATCATCAGTCTGTGGTGAGTCTTTGAATTGTTGCAAAATCTTTGCAGCACTTTCTTTGACAGTTACAACATCGCTGCGTCCATGCACGTTACTAATAACCAGTTCATCCCCAAAATATGAAATAAGTTTTCTGTTTCATGTATTTTACACTATACGCTTCAACATCAGGGCACAACTGGGACATTCTATCAACGAGATCAACCACTGTAGTCTGTTCATCATCATTGCCACTGACTAGGTCCTCGATTGCGAGTAGAAATGCTTCCTCTCGTGAGGCATCTACTTTGCGACCCTTGCGAGGAGGTTCACTGTCTGCGGAATCACGATATTTGGAGGGGATCTGCCTATGTGTCTGGAAATTTGAGCTGCACTGCTTGTGATATATTGCGTCAGCTGCTGGAAGATCGCGTGCAAAGTTAATTCGGCCTCTAACAGTGTCAGCCCACTCATCAGCCCTGGCATCACATGCAGAAAGTATTGTCCTTTGAAAGTTGAAGGTGCGTACTGGATACACTTCTTCTGAATCATGCTTTGTGTCCAAATAGATTTTTGTACCACAAAAAAAGCAGTTCTCTGTAAAACAAAAGTCTGGTGTCTGAGAACGAAGAGCAGGTTTTTCAGGACGTTTCTTCTGCTTCCCAGGAATTCTATTTGGCTTCGTATTGACATGCTTCTTTCGGCAATCAATGTGCACCGTTTGGCCCTCGGACACGGTAATTGATGGCGTTCCACGTTCAGTACTGGCCTTGTTGATAGTATCTGCTCCCTTCGCCCTCAGCTTGACTGTTTCTCCTTCGTCTAACGTGTTTGAGCAAATGCCCCAGGGATTATGCACCACCTCTTCTTCCATGGCTTCGGTAGATGTCGCACCAATCTGTTGAAACAAGAAACAAGATGATGGGATTAGTATAGGCCTAGGCAAAATGTAATAGACAATAATGTGCAGTAAAGGTAGGGCTTGACCTAGAACAAATTGCAATAGAAGATTTTTTGGCTGTAAGGTTTTTTGGCTGTAAATTAACCACTTTCCAGGTGTCCAAAAGTTGGAGACTTTTTATATGTTCATCAGAGGGACCTAATAAACAAGTTAAAGCCAAAAAACGTTGTTTGTAATACATTTATAGGGTCTAGGAGCAACCAGAAAAAAGTTATCTGTAAATTGAAGCTTTGGACGGCGGCCATCTTGAATTTATGCAAATTAACCACTTTCCCGGTGTCCAAAAGTTGGAGACTTTTTATATGTTCATCAGAGGGACCTAATAAACAAGTTAAAGCCAAAAAACCTTCTATTGCAATTTGTTCTAAGTCCAGCCCTACTTTGACTGGTCTACTTCCCACTCTGAACCTGTGTTGGTGACTAAATGGCATTACGATAGGGCAGACTGGGAGGGTCTTCAAGGTTTCTTTATTGATATTCCCTGGACCTCTTTCTTTTCTAATGATGCACACTCCACCTTGAGCCACATACAAGATTTTGTAAAAATTGGAATGGAAACTTTTATTCCTCATCAAAAGTACAGTAAAAGATCTAATTCACCTAAATGGTTTGACCATAATTGTGCTAGAGTAACTGAACAAAAAGCAATAGCCTACAATGCATACACAAGATCAAAAACACATGAAGCCTTTAATTACTTTAGAAACATCAGAAATCATGCCAAAACTGTATTAAACCTAACTAAATCAAACTTTCTCCACAAGCAGGCAAATAAACTTCTAAATAATCCAAATGATAACAAAATATTTTGGTCTACTCTTAACTCATTTAAATCCAACTTCACTACTGCTTCATCCATTCCACCATTAAAATCTCCGACTGGCAATCTTGTAGGTGACCCACGAGGTAAAGCTAACCTTCTTGCAGATATTTTCTCCACCAACTCAACCTTAGATGAAATAAATCAAGATGTCCCTGTACTTAATTTTAATTCGCCTGAAATTCCCTCACTTAAGATCCACACTAGACATGTCAAAACTATTTTGCAGAATCTCTCAGTAGATAAGGCTCCTGGTCCAGATGAAATTCCTCCAATAGTACTTAAGAATTGCTCCTTGGTGCTCGCTCCTGTATTGGCAAAATTTTTCCGTCTGTGTACTCATACCTCATGCTTCCCAGTACCCTGGAAAGAAGCAAACATCCATCCAGTTCCTAAAAAAGGTGCCTCTTCAGATCCATCAAACTACAGACCAATAGCTATAACTTCCACTCTTGGTAAAGTCTTTGAATTATATTCAATAATCACATAATTAAGCATCTTGAGAATAATAAATTAATCAGTGATAGGCAATATGGTTTTAGACGATGTCGATCAACTGCAGACATGCTTTGCCTTCTTACGCATCAAATTAACCAAGCTACAGACCAACATGGTGAAACACATACAATAGCACTGGATATATCAAAGGCATTTGATAGAGTCTGGCATCAATCCTTATTGTCGAAGATGTCACACTACGGCCTTGCATCATTAGTTCCACTAATTTCTTCTTATCTTCATAACAGAAAAATACGTGTAATGGTAGATGGCCTTTATTCTCAATTTCACTCAATAAATGCTGGTGTTCCCCAGGGATCAGTTTTGGCCCCAATTCTGTTCCTCATTCATATCAATGATCTCATATCTACCACTCATAATCCAATACATTCCTACGCAGATGACTCAACACTCCACAGTTCCTTCACATTTACCAATTCTTTCACCCAACCCGATCTTATAAATTCAAAAATAAACACTGCAATTTTCTCTGAACCAGGACCTTTCTAGAATTAATGGATGGGGACAAAAAAATCTAGTTTCCTTTAATGCACAGAAAACTAAGTACATTCAATTTTCTAACCAACAGAATCTCACTGACTCCCATATATTTTTTAATGATGTAAATATTCCCACTTCCCCTAGTATTGACATTCTCGGTGTAACATTAACTACTAACTTGAGCTGGACACATTATGTTAGAAGCATTGCTAAGAATGCCTCTAAAAAACTGGGACTCCTGTACAGAGTTCGAGAATTCTTCACTGACGAGCAATTGGCCGTGATATATAAAAGTCATGTGCGTTCTCAGATGGATTACTGTTCACCTCTGTGGGGTGGAAGTGGAGTGGTTGCATTGAGGCAGTTGGACAAAATTCAAAATAAAGCTATTAGATTAATCAATAACCCTGCAATCACACAGGACCTTCCTACATTATCCATACGAAGAAACGTTGCATCCCTTGCATTATTCTACAGATATTTTTCACAGCAATTGTTCCGAGGAACTTGCTTCAATTGTGCCGCCTCTCCACATCTTTCCCCGTAGAACTAGGGCAGCTGAGAGCGCCCATGAATTTACACTTTCTCCTCCACAATGCAGAACTTCTGCTTATCAGAATTAATTTATCCCCAGAGCTACTACTCTTTGGAATTCACTTCCCTCGAATTGCTTTCCACAAACTTACAATCTACAAATGTTTAAATCCAGTTGTTACAAACATTTTATGAATGGAGGATGCCTTTAGGCACATGGACCTTTTTGTTTTATCTGTGTTTTCCTTCCTCCGTTCATTGTCTCTTAAAAAAAAAAAAAAAAAAAAAAGGGCTGTGCAGTATATCAGGTGTTCTACTATAGTGTGCTTGGTTACTAGGTGTGTGGTTTCTGGGTATGGTGGCTTAGTGATTATGAACGGGATACAATTGTGGAGAAGTCATTATTCCATACTTTGCTGATGGTGTCACTGTTCCTTCCCTTAAGCGAGTCACATTGCCTTGATTTATTGGAAATATGAGTGCAAGAGTTGTGACTCTTCCATTATTGTTGAGCAGGCATTCGATGAAAAAGGTAGAGATGTTGATTAACTTTGCTACAGACCAGGTCAAGATTCATGGAAGGGTGATTGATCTACAGACGTCAGTTTCGGGTCACTATTTGTTGCCGATATCAGCGTGACTAGGACGGATGTTTGGGGGAATGATTTCTTTGGCTGCTGTGGAGGGGAGGGATGTGAAGAAGACAGCTTCGAAACTTCACAGGCAGTTTGGACACCCTACATCATCAAAGCTTGTCAAACTCATTAATGATGCAGGAATTGAGAGTTTGGATCTGGAACGGGCTGTACCAAAGGAAACCGAGGAGTGCGAGGTATGTTTTAAACTTAGGAGGGCTACACCACGTCCCATAGTTAGCATGCCTATGGCGTCTAAATTGAATGAGGTCATAGTTATGGACCTAAAGGCCTAGGGCAATAAATATTTGTTGGTGGTTGTTGATTTGGCCACTAGATATTGTACAGCAACAATGATTGGAGATAAACGTGCAGCCACCATTATCAAGGCTGTGTTTCAGAGCTGGATTGTTACGTTCGACGCGCCTGGAAAGATCCTGACGGACAATGGATGTGAGTTCAACAATGAAGATATGAGGGCACTTGGTGAGGCATTCAATATTAAAATTATGATGACCGCAGCGAAGAGTCCCTGGAGCAACGGTGTGTGCGAACGTTTAAATGCAGTGATTGGTGACATAGTAAAGAAAATTATGGCAGACAGCAAGTGTAAATTGGGTGTGGCTTTGGCCTGGGCAGTGTCAGCGAGGAATGCCCTAACCAACTTTACAGGCTTTTCCCCTAACCAACTAGTCTTTGGTCACAACCCCGGATTGCCTAATGTGTTTACGAATGATCCCCCAGCATTGGAATCTGTTTCGGCATCAGATATTGTGAGAAACAATTTAAACGCTCTTCACTTGGCAAGACAGGAGTTTGTTAAAATCGAGTCTGAGGAACGCTTGGCAAGGGCCTTGCGACACAACTTACGTTCAAGCAAACTTGCGGATGTGCAGAGTGGAGATGAGGTGTTTTACAAACGAAACAACAGTCATGAGTGGCACGGTCCTGGCATTGTCATTGGAAAGGATGGGAAGCAGATTTTGGTGAGACATGGGGGTGTCTATGTAAGAGTTCATGAGTGTTGGTTGGCACGCGCTCCAGGTGGGGACTCGACGGCAGGACGAGATGTTTACAATCTTCAAGACAAGGGGACAGGGCTATCGTCGACGGAATATCCACCTGATGAGGGGTCGGAGAGTGGAGATGGACCGCGTGAGCCTGAGGTTGTTGATGATTCAAGTGATTCGAGTGAACCGGAGATCGGGAACCAGGACCCGGATCCGGGGCTAGAGTCAGCTCCAAATCAACCTAATAGACTCACCGCCGGTCAACGGATACAGGGTGTACGGGCTGAGAGCGGTGAATTGGTGTTGTGTGCCAAGAAGAAAGAGATTGTAAACTGGCAGGAAAATTATGTGTATGAGGAGGTGGAGGATCTTGGACAGGTGGCATTCTCGGTACGGTGGGTTGTGACGGAAAAAGTCAAAGGGGGTCAGACAGTGGTGAAGGCACGTTTGGTTGCGAGGGGATTCGAGGAGGAGACTGGTGATATTCGGAAAGATTCGCCTACATGTTCTAAAGAAGCGGTGCGTTTGACACTGGCGATTGCTGCTTCCACCGGCTGGATCTGTCACTCCCTAGATGTAAAAGCTGCTTATTTGCAAGGTTACGAGATTGGAAGAGTTGTACATCTAAGACCTCCGCCGGAGTTTGCTGATGGACAACTGTGGAAGCTGAAGAAGACGGTTTACGGGTTGTGTGATGCAGCTAGGCAGTGGTACCTGCGAGTGAAAGATCAGTTACTGGATCTCGGTGCTATGGTGTCTTCACTGGATTCGGCGCTGTTCTCCTGGAAATGTAATGGCAAGGTTGAAGGCGTGGTGTGTATTTACGTGGATGATTTTCTTTGAACTGGGACTCCTGATTTCAAGAATCATGTGATAGACACGTTAAGTCAAGTTTTCCTCATCGGTAGCACTGAGTCCAAGGCTTTTAAGTATGTGGGTCAGAACATTGTCTCTTATAAGGATGGAAGCATTACCTTGGACCAGCTTCAGTATGCATCGACCTTGACTCCGGTACCTATCTCCAGACAACGTGCAAATGTAAAATCGGCCGAATTGTCGGTGTCAGAAAGGTCGGAGTATAGGGCTCTAGTGGGCCAGTTAAATTGGATAGCCACGCATACCTGTCCAGACATAGCATTTGATGTGTGTGAGCTGAGTGTGGCATGTTGTCGGGCGATCGTGGCTGATCTTCTGCGGCTTAACAAGGTGATAGAAAGAGTGAAGACAGATATTGTGAAGTTATATATGCCAAAGATGGAGGAACTGGGAGATTGCTACTTGGAGTGCTTTTCAGATGCCTCATTTGCCAACCTAGCGGGAAATGGGTCACAGGGAGGTTTTGCCATATTCTTGCGGGACGATGGTGGGAAGAGATGTCCCGTTTACTGGCAGTCAAGAAAGATCAAGAGAGTTGTTAAATCCACCCTGTCCGCTTAGGCCCTGGCGCTGTTGGAGTGTGCTGAGACAGCAGTGTATCTGGGAAAACTTCTACATGAAATCTCCGACTGAGGGATTCTTAGGATAATGTGTTTCACCGATAACAAGAGCCTGATAGACGCGCTTCACTCGTGTAGGAGTGTGGAAGATAGGAGACTGCGGATTGACATTGCTGTGTTATGTGATATGTTGGAGCGTGGAGAGGTCACTGAAGTGGCTTGGGTGGATACGACGGGACAACTAGCTGACTGCCTCACCAAGAAGGGGGGCATCAACCGTGCGACTGCGCGCTGCAGTCAGCCGGGACTAGAATACCTGTCCAGGGGGTAGATGCTATGTACTTTGGATACATATTTGGAATCATTCGCAAGAACTGGGAAGTAGAAGCTATGTACTTTGGCTACATATTCGAGGTCCTTCACAAGAACTAGGAAGTAGAGAAGAAGGACGGAAGTGTTGTACATCTAAGAAGAGAAGGACGAGAGTGTTGATGTGTGTGAGTGTGAACTGTT
This sequence comes from Paralithodes platypus, assembly GCA_032716605.1. NCBI lineage: Eukaryota > Metazoa > Arthropoda > Malacostraca > Decapoda > Lithodidae > Paralithodes > Paralithodes platypus. The sequence continues at coordinate 32,537,897 of CM064577.1, read as the reverse complement.
TTGAATATGGAGCGCGATGAAGTCACGCGTGACGTCACTGTCATGGCGGACCAGGAAGCAACCGTCATATGCGGTCAGCTGGCCAGCAGCTGGCAGTTGTATACATACACCAGGTGAGCGAACATTAACATCGACAAACTAATGGAAGGAAAGTCTTCAAATCTCAAAACTAATATGCTAAACATGAGGGAGAAGGAGGTCCTTAAAAAGCGAATAGTACCCCCTTAAGAGGTTTTTGTTTTAATTTTTCTGGACCCCCTTCACCTTCATATTTAGCCCCCAATTGTTTTGAGATTTTAAGATGTTCACCCCATTAGTTTGGCAATTGTAAGACCTTTCACCCTCTTTCTTTGTCATTATTAATACCTTCCTTGCCATTTAGGTGTCGCGTTTTACCTGGCGAGCGGTAGCGAGCCGGTAATTTAGGACGTACCAGGATATATTTCTACTGAAAAAGGTATAAAAAATTCTCGAAGAGGGATCTTGGGGGCATTTTCTCTAAGCTTGATGGGGGTCTAGGGAGCAAACTAAAACCCTCCCCTCACAGACAAACCTTCGATGTAAACCAAATAGTAGGCAGCATGTTACGAGCCACTATACTGTAGGTAGCGCCAACGAACTTGACAATAATCTCGATCCCTGACCTCTTCCTAACTCAAAAGGGACTAGAGCAAACTGGCTGTAAATGTCCACACCTATTACCTGGTGGAATCTTCCTAAATGAGAGGAATTTCAGCCCGATTGTTTTCATTCATTTTGAGTTATAAGAAGTTAAGGGGTCAAGATAACTGTCAAGTTCGTTGGCGCTACCTATACCAACACCCACGGCACCAAACTATCCATGTTGACTGTACAAGATAGCTTAGGGCTCAGTCGGGAAGGTTATAAACACTATATTATTATTAACTACACATTTTATAACTATATAAACTTTGTTGTTGTAGTTCTCAACACAGTAAGGGGGTATTTTTAGTTTGCTCCCTAGACCTCCATCAAGCTTAACAAAAAGTACCCCCAAGACCCCGTCAAGATACATTTGTACATTTTTTTGGCAGAAAAATTTCCTTGCCAAAGGCCAATTCCTTCTAAACTGAAGGCTCACTATCGTCCGCTAGGAAAAAATAGAATCCTAAATGGCAAGAAAGGTCTTAAAATTGACAAATAAATGAGGCGAAAGGTCTAAAAATTAGCAAACTAATAGGGCGAACGTTTTACAATCTCAAAACTAATGGGGCTAAACAAAAAGAGAAGGGGTCCAAAAAAAAAACTCCCTCTAACCTTTTCAAAGAGATGTCAATATATACTTCCTGTTGACCACTACTACTGCCACGTGATTGTATTCAACTTAGGAAGGACCTGTCAGTGTTAAAGGGTTCATTTAGATAATATGTAACCATTTACTTCCTTGAGGTTCTCCTTAAGTTGAGACAAATCATCTGGCTATATTATAGCATACAGTACACTTGGATAAGTATTGTTGTCTGATGAAAAAGTTTAGAATTCTGTAATACAAATTGGGTATTATATTATATATATAAATATATATAAATATATATATATATATATATATATATATATATATATATATATATATATATATATATATAGTATACTGGGGAGGTGTGGTGGAGTGGTCTTGCCACTGGCCTGGTAATCCAAAGGTCCCGGGTTCAAATCCCTATGTATCAATGGGAAGATATTATTGGGATGGAATTTGTGCTGTACCTAGTATCAGTGCATTACCACAAGCCCACCGAAATGTCAATAAAATACCCTCATTGTTCCCTGATTAAATAGCACTGTATGAATATTCCCATTTTCAAAATATGCTATAGGGGTGCAATGCCTGGTGAATTATCTGCTCAACAGGTGGCGTTGTGTGTGTGTAAGTGTGAGAGTCCGAGTGTAGGGGATGAGACAGTGAAGCACGGGAACGAGGTGGCTTCAGAGATGGGGTCGTTTCGGGCCATGGATGAGCACCGTGCCTCATGTGAAGGCAAGATGGCAGGTGCTCGTTGTACTCTACGTGCTTCACATGTCTCACTCCCTAGACTGGAACAAGACCTCACGGGCTTCACTGTTCATTGAAAGCGGTGAATGTTAAGGCTCTCAGCCTATGCCCGAGAGGAAGTAAGTTGGAATATAGAAAAAAAAACAAAAAAAATAAAAATATATATGTATACAGTATACAGTATATACTGTATATATATATATATATATATATATATATATATATAATGTGTGTGTGTGTGTGTGTGTGCGTATGCATTGAGGGGGAAGGAGATATGCAGATAGATATAGATGGGTAGATAGATCAATAGAGAGATATAACCTAGATGAAGAACCAATAAATGTGAAGGTGCCTCACTTTATAAAGTGTCTTAGGTTGTTTAGCGACCCTTTAACCCTATCTGGTACAAGGTGGGTCG